>CM076577.1:390045029-390432554 GCA_034641835.2 Pinus albicaulis
GTGGGTTGCCATCAAGGACAACACTCTGCATCATATTTCCAACAGTGTGGAGTCGCCAAGGTAGATGCAGCCTCGAAAATCTTCCTAAGCTCCTTCTACCTTCAGAATTTCAGCTTAAAAATCTAGGGAAAGTATAATCTTCAGACTCCTGGCAAACACATCAAAATGTTATCACAAAATCATACCTAATAGGCTTCCAATCAAGTTAATCTCATGTAATTGTTTCAGACCAATATTTTGTCTGAGGCTTAGCCTCCTCAACCTAAGAGGGCTCTTTCAAGGGATTATGATTTTTGATAAATATGTAGATGGCTAAACCTATATGGGTTAAAAGCAGATAAATGATATAAACTAGTTGTAAATCATATTAGCAAGTGTACATTGGGCTTATGGGGTCATAGTAGCTTCAGAAAAACCAAAACAATCTACCTAGCATGGAAGTCAAGGCATATCAGAGTTCAAGTTAAGGAATACACATGTATAATAGTGACACACACAGTCAGTTTGTCTATGAAGGAATTAAGAGAATCATTGATGAATTCTGAGTAACATAAGCAAACACCACTGCAATAGAATATTGAAAAGATGCCATAAGTACAAAATCTGTATTAAGTTGAAAACAATTACTTACAATAAACACAAACTTTTTCCTAACAAATGTCCAGCCCTTTCTATTTCGACTCCTTGATCTTTTATAGATCATTTACATGATAAGATAAACTTATCTACAACTAGATACATCAAATTACTATGCTTTGACACTTATAATAACCATGAAACATGGTATTTATTACAAACACAACTGTAAAATTGATATAGAGTCCTATTACAAATAGAATTAGAACTCTTTTGATTCTGCTCATAACAAATTTATCTAAACTTAATTACATCATTTTCCACCTATCTTTCCATTAATTCGAATCTTGATAATGAGCTCCAACATGTTATGACCATGATGATGATGATGTTGATCTCCTGCAATTTAGGAAACTGCTCCCTTGTTTTTAGGCTTAGGATTCTTTTAGTTTCTTGAGATGTTCTGACCACCTTTAACCCATAAATTCGAAGCTAATTGATGTCACTAACATTATTAACATATGTCCCAAGTCATCTCTTCATGCCAGCTATGTAAAATCACTTCGAAATTCTCAAAACAGTGAAAACAGACTTGCGCTACGAAAGCAGCACAGTTTCGTAGCGCTTTTCGTAGCGCAGTATTTTTACCCATTTTCCTTCAAAATTTATCTTCCTTTCCTTCAGATTTTCTTTGATAACCACTTGACATAGGTTGCTTATAAATTTCAAGGCGAAATGCATGATTTTACCTCCAAAATTTTATAAGGAAAAGGGTGAAAAAGCTGCTACAGCAGTTTCGTAGCATATCTCACCCTTTTTGCACTATAGGTGCTACAAAACTACTGTGTAAGCATTTTTTTCCAGTTTTTATTCAAAAATTGAAACAAAAATATGCTAGAACTTTAGAAAAACACTTGCCACATCAAAACCATCTGCTATATGAACTAAAAACATAACCTTTACAAAATTTAATCCTCATTTTTCCATTTTGATTTTGCTTTGAATTTGTCACTTTGTACCTCTGTTTTTTTAGTTCATATTGAGACTGTTTTAATTGTAGCTCCACTTGGCCTATTATCTTTATATTACTGGCTCTCAAATGAGTTTGATCACTCTAACAAATTTTTATTCTTTAATGGCAGGAACTATCCATGTAAAGAACTGTTGTGCACTGCTTGGGATCTCTGACCTGGCAATTGTTTGACCTTCCCAAACAGCCTTCATCCTCTTGAATTATATCTTTTCAATGCTATGTTTTATTTCCCTCTTTCTCATCATTTCCATATATTGATTTTCTAGTTTAAACCTTTCTTCCAGCATTTGACATTCTGACATGTGTTCCTTTCCCTTCTCAATCTTGTTGGCCACATGTTCCACTATAGGTGATGAGAGATCAACCACCTCTTTAGGGAATTTGGCTGCTTCAATGGTTACTTGGATATCTTTAATACCTTCTTGGAGTCTCTTTTCATGCCTGGTTAAAGGTTTCCTAGCTTGAAAAACAAAAGCTGCATTCTCAACTTCAAATTCCAATTTCTTTGCTGATTTCATTTTTCTCAGTTTGGGTTCATTAAATTCAATGAAATCTGCCTGCACAATGGGTGACTATTCTATATCAATTACATGCAATATATTATCCAAGTTTCTTTTCATCATTGGGCCATCCTTTGTGAATAAAACTCCTGCTTTTCTCTTTGATGCTGCTGCTTGGCTTCTTGTCACTCTCTGGATTTCCTGCTTGTTGGCCACTTATTTTTGTTTTTCCTCTTTGACACTTTCTAACCTCTATCATGCTTCTTGGAAAAACCTGTTAGCTTCTCTAGAATCTGTAAAACAGCCTCACTTAATTAAATGAACAACCTCACTTGAGAATGATTAAGGTTGCCTTTACATAGAACAACCACAGACTTATCTTTAGCTGCTTCAAAGCTCAAACAGTTGTGTGAAGGTAAATGAATCAAAGATGACACAATTAGGAAAAAATTCAAATTTGAGATGTCACCTCATGACTAAATGATGCTTCATTGATATCCTATCATGACTATGATGACTTTAGGATAGGTAAGTACATCAAATATGGTAACTAACTGACTCACCATACCCCTATCCTATCATTCCCCAACTGAATCTGACAAATTTTGGCTTATTTGACACGACAGCTAAGAAACCGCACTTTTATAGCGCTCACAGTGTAATTTTTTCAGTTTTATCTACGAAAGTAGCAGCGCTTTCGCAGCGCATTTCCTCTTCTTTGAACTAACGGTGCTACGAAATGGTGGATTCCTAGCTAATTGCAGAAATTTAGCCTGAAACTTAATTGAATGACCCTTAAATGGAAAATGTGAGTATTTGATCATGGAATGGACTTCTAAAGACTTTATTTGAATTCAATGATGACCTTTAAACTCATAAAAACTCTAACCTTCCCTTAACCAAAACCCAAAATGACTTTCAAACCTATTTTGAGGCCATGAACAAAAACAGAGTTGACACAATGATGTTTTGAATTTTTTTGGGTGATAACAGTGGCTCCACTTGGGATAGTGTGCCCATGTGCTACATTAATATTAAGTATTTCCAGTGCTGCTATCCATTTTTCTTGACCAAAACAAAAAAACTTTGAAATTTCTCAAATCTGTACCTACTGAGAAAAATCTATACCTACTGAAAATATGCTCAGTCAACTTTGAGCTTATTCACATACTCCTACCTACCCTATCAACTGCAATCTCCACTTTAACTCAAACAACATGAAACTTCCAATGAAGCCAGTCATTTATCTTATTTTTCATTTGAAACTCTTGACTGAACTTGAACCAAAAATAAACATGATATTGGAATGACAAAGGCAACATAAGATTCATCTGATCTTCATAATGAAAATATAACTGGAAATCTGGACTGTAGAACCTTTCCATGTAATAATTCATAGGATCAAAGAAGACATGATCTATTTGATGTTTCTCATGACATTCTGCAGCTTTGGACAACTCGTCCATGTTTTGATCAACCACATAAAACTTTAATTGTGTGCTCTCACACTGCTTTTCAAACTGATTTTCAAAAACAATGTATTCTTTCTCAATCTCTAAGAAGAAAGGTAGCAACACTCTCTCTCTTTTTTCTGGCATTAACAACTTTAGAAAAGACTGATCTTGATCATGAAGCCTATAAGGTTGAATTTGATCTTTTGAAACTTGAATTTCCTTTTCAATGTTCTCTGCGACTTCATCCACAAACTGAATCTTATCTTTTGACTTGCACTTGAATGATTTCAGATTAGAACACATTGAGGATAAAGAAAAATTAGTGTGATCATTATTTGATGTAGGTTGATATAAGGAAAGACAAGAAAAATCAACACTTTCCTTAACTTGAGGGTTATAGAAATTATCTTCCAGTATTTCCTCTTGTTGTTTGCAATGATTCTCATACTCCTAATGATCAAAAGACTGACAAGTCTGCTGGAACCTTTCATCAAACTCAGAGGATGTATCATAATTTTCATGAATAAAATCCTGTTGGGTTTCATTTTCATCTAAGAAAGAGGCTATCCTTTCTTCTTGGTGATGAAAGGGATTGTCATGAAGAGCTTCTAAAATTTCCTCATCCATGAACTCATCATCTTCATAACAATTCTCCAAATATTCAATAAAACTCACACAGTGTTTACAACAGTCTTTGACGAGCAATAAGGAGGGATGATACTCTTCATACATATCATAAAATTCAACATGGAAATCAGAAAGAGAATTTAATGAACCATTTGGAAAGCTTTCATACCAAGACCGTGATTTTCCTTCCAAAGTGTCCATAAACATCTTCATGAGACAATCCTTAGGGAACTGATCCTTAAGACTGTGTAAATGCATATGGAATCTAACCAAATGAAGAGCAACATTATCTTTCTTTTCATCTTAGAATATAGGAAGATCAGTTAACCATTCAACCTTTGGCATAGGATTTAGAAAACCAAGGATATGAGACCGATTCATAGGGCCATACCTGGCATTTATTCTCGCAATGGAACTCGTTTTGAAACTTCATCAAGCTACTGATCTTCAAGTAGTGGAGTCACCTTCCAAATGATTATTTGATGTGTGGAGTCACCAAGGTAGATGCAACCTCAAAAATCTTCCTGAGCTCCTGCTACCTTCGGAAGTTCAGCTTAAAAATCTCGGGAAAGTATAATCTTCAGACTCCTGGCAAACGCATCAAAATGTTATCACAAAATCATACCTAATAGGAATCCAATCAAGTTAATCTCATGTAACTGTTTCAGACCAATATTTTGGCTGAGGCTTAGCCTCCTCAACCTGAGAGGGCTCTTTCAAGGGTTTGTGATTTTTGATAAATATGTAGATGGTTAACTCTATATCGGATAAAAGCAAATAAATGATATAAACTGGTTGTAAATCACATTAGCAAGTGTACATTGGACTTATGGAGTCATAGTAGCTTCAGAAAAACCAAAACAATCTACCTAGCATGGAAGTCAAGGCATATGAGAGTTCAAGTCAAGGAATACACATGTAGAACAGTGAAACACACAGTCAGTTTATCTATGAAGGAAGTCAGAGCATCATGAATTCTGAGTAACATAAGCAAACACCACTGCAATAGAATATTGAAAAGATTCCATCAGAACAAGAACATACAATAACTCGTCATGAATCTTGAGTTGTATAAGTAGAATATCTGTATTAAGCTGAAAAAAGTTACTTACAATAAACACAAACTTTTTGCTAACAAATGTCCGACCCTTTCTATTTAGACTCCTTAATATTTTATAGATCATTTACATCATAAGATAAACTTATCTACAACTAGATACATCGAATTCCTATGCTTTGACACCTATAACAACCATGAAACATGGTATTTATTACAAACACAGCTGTAAAACTTATATAGAGTCCTATTACAAATAGAATTAGAACTCTTTTGATTCCACTCAAAACAAATTTATCTAAACTTAATTACATCATTTTCCACCTATCTTTCCATTAAGTCAAATCTTGATGATGAGCTCCAACCTGTTATGACCATGATGCTGATGATGTTGATCTCCTGCAATTTAGAAAACTGCTCCCCTGTTTTTAGGCTTAGGATTCTTTTAGTTTCTTGAGATGTTCTGACCACCTTTAACCCATAACTTCAAAGCTAATTGATGTCAATAACATGATTAACATATGTCCCAAGTCATCTCTTCATTCCAGCTATGTAAAACCACTTCGAACTTCTCAAAATAATGAAAATAGACTTGCGCTACGAAAGCAGCACAGTTTCGTAGCGCAGTCTTTTTACCCATTTTCCTTCAAAAATTATCTTCCTTTCCTTCAGAGTTGCTTTTGTAATCACTTGACATAGCTTCCTTAGAAATTTCAAGTCGAAATGCATGATTTTACCTCCAAAATTTGATAAGGAAAAAGGTTGAAAATGCTGCTACAGCAGTTTCGTAGCACATTTCACCCTTTTTGCACTACAGGCACTACGAAACTGCCATGTAAGTATTTTTTTCCAGTTTTTCTTCATAACTTGAAACAAAAATATTCTAGAACTTTAGAAAAACACTTGCCTCATCAAAACCATCTGCTACATGAACTAAAAACATAACCTTTACAAAATTTAATCCTCATTTTTCCATTTTGATTTTGCTTTGAATTTTTCATTTTGTGCCTCTACTTTTTAGTTCATCTTGAGACTATTTTAGTTGTACCTCCAAATATTCCACTTGGCCTCTTAGCTTTCTATTACTGGCTCTCAAATGGGTGTTGATCACTCTAACAATTTTTGCTTCTTTAATGGCAGGAACTGTCCATGTAAAGAACTGTTGTGCACTACTTGAGATCTCTGACCTGGCAACTCTTTGACCTTCGCAAATAGCCTTCATCCTCTTGAATTCTATCTTTTCAATGTTGTGTTTTCTTGCCCTCTTTCTCATCATTTCCATCTCTTGATTTGCTAGTTTCAACCTTTCTTCCAACATTTGACATTCTGACATGTGTTCCTTTCCCTTCTCAATCTTGTTGGCCACATGCTCCACTATAGGTGATGAGAGATCAACCACCTCTTCAGGGAATTTGGTTGCTTCAATGGTTACTTGGATATCTTTACTACCTTCTTGGAGTCTCTTTTCATGCCTAGTTAAAGGTTTCCTAGCTTGGAAAACAAAAGCTGCATTCTCACCTTCAAAATTCAATTTCTTTGCTGATTTCATTTTTCTCGGTTTGGGTTCATTAAATTCAATGGAATCTACCTGCACAATGGGTGATTCTTCTATATCAATTGCATGCAGTATATCATCCAATTTGCCTTTCATCATTGGGTTGACCTCTGTGACTGAAAAAACTACTTTTCTCTTTGATGCTGCTGCTTGGCTTCCTGTCACTCTCTGGATTTCCTACTTGTTGGCCACTTGTTTTTGTTTTTCCTCTTTGACACTTTCTCACCTCTGTCATGCTTCTTGGAAAAAAAATTTAGCTTCTCTAGAATCTGTATAACAACCTCTCTTGATTAAATGAATAGCCTCGCTTGAGAATGATGAAGGTTGCATTTGCATAGAACAACCACAGACTTTTCTTAACTACTTCGGAGCTCAGACAGTTGTGACGTGTGAAGGTAAATGAATCAAAGATGACTCAATTAGGAAAAAATTAGAATTTGAGATGTTAGCGCATGACTAAATGATGCTTCATTGATATCCTATCATGACTATGATGACTGTAGGATAGATAAGTACATCGAATCTGGTAACTAACTAACTCACCATACCCCTATCCTATCATTCCCCAACTGAATCTAATTTTTTTTTTCTTATTTGACACGACAACTAAGAAACCGCACGTTCGTAGCGCTCATAGTGTAATTTCCATAGTTTTCACTATGAAAGTAGCAGCGCTTTCATAGCGCATTTCCTTTTTTTTGAACTAGCGGTGCTACGAAATGGTGGATTCTTGTCTAATTGCAGAAATTTAGCCCGAAACTTAATTGAATGACCCTTAAATGGAAAATGTGAGTATTTGATCATGGAATGGACTTCTAAAGACTTTATTTGAATTCAATGATGACCTTTAAACTCATAGAAAATCTAACCTTCCCTTAACCAAAACCTAAAAGGACTTTCAAACATATTTTGAGGCCATGATAAAAAACAGAGTTGACACAATGATGTTTTAAATTTTTTTGGGTGATAACAGTGGCTCCACTTGGGATAGTGTGCCCCTGTGGTACACTAAGAACCAGTAGTTCCAGTGCTGCTATCCATTTTTCTTGACCAAAATAGAAAAACTTTAAAATTTCTCAAATCTGTACCTACTGAAAAGATGCTCAATCAAATTTGAGTTTATTCACATACTCCTACCTACCCTATCAGCTTCAATCTCCACTTTAACTCAAACAAAATGAAACTTCCAAAGAAGCCAGTCATTTATCTTATCTGTCATTTGAAACTCTTCACTGCACTTGAACCAAAAATAAGCATGATATTGGAATGACTAAGGCAACATAAGATTCATCTGATCTTCATAATGAAAAAATAACTGGAAATCTGGACTGTAGAACCTTTCCATGTAATCAGTTATAGGATCAAAGAAGACATGATCTATTTGATGTTTCTCATGAAATTATATAGCTTTGGACAACTCATCCATGTTTTGATCAACCACATAAAACTTCAATTGTGTGCTTTCAAACTGCTTTTCAAACTGAATTTCAAAAAAATTGTATTCTTTCTCAATCTCTAAGAATAAAGGTAGCAACACTCTCTCTTTGTGTTCTGGCATTAATAACTTTAGAAAAGACTGATCTTGATCATGAAGCCTATAAGGTTGAATTTGATCTTTTGAAACTTGAATGTCCTTTTCAATGTTCTTTGCAACTTCATCCACAAACTGAATCTTATCTTCTGACTTTCACTCGAATTATTTCAGATTAGAAGACATTGAGGATAAAGAAAAAATTTCACCCACTTTTTCCTTAGTGTGATCATTATTTGATGTAGGCTAATATAAGTAAATACATGAAAAATCAACACTTTCCCTAACTTGAGGGTTATAGAAACTATCTTCCAGTATTTCCTCTTGTTGTTTGCAATGGTTCTCATAATCCTGATGATCAAAAGACTGACAAGTTTGTTGGAACCTTTCATCAAACTCAGAGGATGTATCATAATTTTCATAAATAAACTCCTGCTGGGTTTCATTTTCATCTTAGAAAGAGGCTATCCTTTCTTCTTGGTGATGAGAGGGATTGTCATGAAAAGCTTCTAAAATTTCCTCATCCATGAACTCATCATATTCATAACAATTCTCCAAATATTCAATAAAACTCACGCAGTGTTTATAGCAGTCTTTGACCAACAATAAGGAGGGATGACACTCTTCATACATATCAAAAAATGCAACATGGAAATCAACAAGAGAATTTAATGAACCATTTGGCAAGCTTTCATACCAAGACTGTGCTTTTCCTTCCAAAGTGTCCATAAACATCTTCATGAGACAATCCTTAGGGAATTGATCCTTAAGACTGTGTACATGCATATGGAATCTAACCAAATGAAGAGCATCATTGTATTTCTTTTCATATTTGAATATAGGAAGATCATTTAACCATTCAACCTTTGGGATAGGATTTGGAAAACCAGGGATATGAGACCAATTCATAGGGCCATACCTGGCATTTATTCTTGCAATGGAACTCATTTTGAAACTTCATCAAGCTGCTGATATTCAAGCAGTGGAGTCACCTTCCAATTGATTATTTGATGTGTGGAGTCGCCAAGGTAGATTCAGCCTCGAAACTCTTCTTGAGCTCCTGCTACCTTCAGAAGTTCAGCTTAAAAATATCGGGAAAGTATAATCTTCAGACTCCTAGCAGACGCACCAAAATGTTATCACAAAATCAGACCTGATAGTCTGCCAATCAAGTTAATCTCATGTAACTGTTTTAGACCAATATTTTGGCTGAGGCTTAGCCTCCTCAACCTGAGAGGGCTCTCTCAAGGGTTTATGATTTTTGATAAATATGTAGATGGTTAACTCTATATCGGATAAAAGAACATAAATGATATAAACTGGTTGTAAATCACATTAGCAAGTGTAAATTTGACTTATGGAGTCATAGTATCTTCAGAAAAACCAAAACAATCTACCTAGCATGGAAGTCAAGGCATATCAGAGTTCAAGTCAAGGAATACACATGTAGAACAGTGAAACACGCAGTTAGTTTATCTATGAAGGAAGTCAGAGCATCATTGACGAATTCTGAGTAACATAAGCAAACACCACTGCAATAGAATATTGAAAAGATGCCATCAGAACAAGAACATACAAGAACTCCTCATGAATCTTGAGTTGTCTAAGTAGAAAATTTGTATTAAGCTGAAAACAGTTACTTACAATAAACACAAAATTTTTGCTAAAAAATGTCCAACCCTTTCTATTTCGACTCCTTGATATTTTATAGATCATTTACATCATAATATAAACTTATATACAACTAGATACATCGAATTCCTATGCTTTGACACCTATAATAACAATGAAACATGGTATTTATTACAAACACAGTTGTAAAACTAATATAGAGTCCTATTACAAATAGAATTAGAACTCTTTTGATTCCACTCAAAACAAATTTATCTAAAATTAATTACATCATTTTTCGCCTATATTTCCATTAAATCGAATCCTGATGATGAGCTCCAACCTGTTATAACTATGATGCTTATGATGTTGATCTCCTGCAATTTAGTAAACTGCTCCCCTGTTTTAAGGCGTAGGATTATTTTAGATTCTTGAGATGTTCAGACCACCTTTAACCCATAACTTCGAAGCTAATTGATGTCAGTAACATGATTAACATATTTCCCAAGTCATCTCTTCATTCCAGCTGTGTAAAACCACTTCGAACTTCTCAAAACAGTGAAAACAGACTTGCGCTACGAAAGCAGCAAAGTTTCATAGCGCTTTTCGTAGCGCAGTCTTTTTACCCACTTTCCTTCAAAATTTATCTTCCTTTCCTTCAGATTTGCTTTGATAATCACTTGAAATATCTTCCTTAGAAATTTCAAGTCAAAATGCATGTTTTTAGCTCCAAAATTTGATAAGGAAAAGGGTGAAAAAGCTGCTACAGCAATTTCGTAGTGCATTTCACCCTTTTTGCCCTACAGGCACTACGAAACTACTGTGTAAGTAGTTTTTTCTAGTTTTTCTTCAAAAATTGAAACAAAAATATGCTAGAACTTTAGAAAAACACTTGCCTCATCAAAACCATCTACTATATGAACTAAAAACATAACCTTTACAAAATTTAATCCTCATTTTTCCATTTTGATTTTGCTTTGAATTTGTCATATTGTACCTCTGCTTTTTAGTTCATCTTGAGACTGTTTTAATTGTAGCTCCAAATATTCCACTTGGCCTCTTAGCTTTCTATTACTGGCTCTCAAATGGGTGTTGATCACTCTAACAAATTTTGCTTCTTTAATGGCAAGAATTGTCCATGTAAATAACTGTTGTGCACTGCTTGGGATCTCTGACATAGCAACTGTTTGACCTTCCCAAACAATCTTCATCCTCTTGAATTTTTTCTTTTCAATGCTTTTTTTTCTTGCCCTCTTTCTCATCATTTCCATCTCTTGGTTTGCTAGTTTCAACCTTTCTTCCAGCATTTGACATTCTAACATGTGTTCCTTTCCCTTCTCAATCTTGTTGGCCACATGCTCCACTATAGGTGATGAGAGATCAACCACCTCTTCAGGGAATTTGGTTGCTTCAATGGTTACTTGGACATCTTTACTACCTTCTTGGAGTCTCTTTTCATGCCTGGTTAAAGGTTTCCTAGCTTGAAAAACAAAAGCTGCATTCTCAACTTCAAATTCGAATTTCTTTGCTGATTTCATTTTTCTCGGTTTGGGTTCATTAAATTCAATGAAATCTGCCTGCACAATGGGTGATTATTCTATATCAATTACATGCAATATATTATCCAAGTTGCGTTTCATCATTGGGCCATACTCTGTGAATAAAACTCCTGCTTTTCTCTTTGATGTTGCTACTTGGCTTCTTGTCACTCTCTGGATTTCCTGCTTGTTGGCCACTTTTTTTTTTTTGCCTCTTTGACACTTTCTAACCTCTATCATGCTTCTTGGAAAAACCTTTTAGCTTCTCTAGAATATGTAAAATAGCCTCGCTTGATTAAATGAACAACCTCACTTGAGAATGATGAAGGTTTCCTTTGCATAGAACAACCACAGACTTATCTTTAACTGCTTCAAAGCTCATATAGTTGTGTGAAGGTAAATGAATCAAAGATGACTCAATTAGGAAAAAATTCAAATTTGAGATGTCACCTCATGACTAAATGATGCTTCATTGATATCCTATCATGACTATGATGACTGTAGGATAGGTAAGTACATCAAATCTTGTAACTAACTGACTCACCATACCCCTATCCTATCATTCCCCCACTGAATCTGACAAATTTTGGCTTATTTGACACGACAGCTAAGAAATCGCACTTTTGTAGCACTCACAGTGTAATTTTTTCAGTTTTCTCTACGAAAGTAGCAGCGCTTTCGCAGCGCATTTCCTATTCTTTGAACTAACGGTGCTATGAAATGGCGGATTCCTGGCTAATTTTAGAAATTTAGCCCGAAACTTAATTGAATGACCCTTAAATGGAAAATGTGAGTATTGATCATGGAATGGACTTCTAAAGACTTTATTTGAATTCAATGATGACCTTTAAACTCATAAAAACTCTAACCTACCCTTAACCAAAACCTAAAATGACTTTCAAACCTATTTTGAGGCCATGATCAAAAACAGAGTTGACACAATGATGTTTTGAATTTTTTTGGGTGATAATAGTGGCTCCACTTGGGATAGTGTGCCCATGTGGTACACTAAGAACAAGTAGTTCCAGTGCTTCTATCCATTTTTCTTGACCAAAACAAAAAAACTTTGAAATTTCTCAAATCTGTACCTACTGAGAAAAATCTATACCTACTGAAAAGATGCTCAGTCAACTTTGAGATTATTCACATACTCCTACCTACCCTATCAACTGCAATCTCCACTTTAACTCAAAAAAAATGAAACTTCCAATGAAGCCAGTCAATTATCTTATCTGTCATTTGAAACTCTTGAATAACTTGAACCAAAAATAAACATGATATTGGAATGACAAAGGCAACATAAGATTCATCCGATCTTCATAATGAAAATATAACTAGAAATCTGGACTGTAGAACCTTTCCATGTAATAATTTATAGGATCAAAGAAGACATGATCTATTTGATGTTTCTCATGAAATTCTGCAGCTTTGGATAACCCGTCCATGTTTTGATCAACCACATAAAACTTCAGTTGTGTGCTCTCAAACTGCTTTTCAAAAACAATGTATTCTTTCTCAATCTCTAAGAAGAAAGGTAGCAACACTCTCTCTTTGTTCTCTGGCATTAACAACTTTAGAAAACAATGATCTTGATCATGAAGCCTATAAGGTTGAATTTGATCTTTTGAAACTTGAATGTCCTTTTCAATGTTCTCTGCAACTTCATCCACAAACTGAATCTTATCTTTTGACTTGCACTCGAATGATTTCAGATTAGAAGACATTGAGGATAAAGAAAAATTTCCACCCACTTTTTCCTTAGTGTGATCATTATTTGATGTAGGCGGATATAAGGAAAGACATGAAAAATCAACACTTTCCTTAACTTTAGGGTTATAGAAATTATCTTCCAGTATTTCCTCTTGTTGTTTGCAATGATTCTCATAATCCTGATGATCAAAAGACTGACAAGTCTACTGGAACCTTTCATCAAACTCAGAAGATGTATCATAATTTTCATGAATAAAATCCTGTTGGGTTTCATTTTCATCTAAGAAAGAGGCTATCCTTTCTTCTTGGTGATGAAAGGGATTGTCATGAAGAGCTTCTAAAATTTCCTCATCCATGAACTCATCATCTTCATAACAATTCTCCAAATATTCAATAAAACTCACACAGTGTTTATAGTAGTCTTTGACCAGAAATAAGGAGGGATGATACTCTTCATACATCTCATAAAATGCAACATGGAAATCAGCAAGAGAATATAATTAACCATTTGGCAAGCTTTCATACCAAGACCGTGATTTTCCTTCCAAAGTGGCCATAAACATCTTCATGAGACAATCCTGAGGGATCTAATCCTTAAGACTATGTAAATGCATATGGAATCTAACCAAATGAAGAGCAACATTGTATTTATTTTCATCTTAGAATATAGGAAGATCAGTTAACCATTCAACCTTTGGCATAGGATTTGGAAAACGAAGGATATGAGACCGATTCATAGGGGCCATACCTGGCATTTATTATTGCAATGGAACTCGTTTTGAAACTTCATCAAGCTACTGATCTTCAAGTAGTGGAGTCACCTTCCAAATGATTATTTGATGTGTGGAGTCACCAAGGTAGATGTAGCCTTTGCACCTTCTCGAGGCTTCCATACCGTGTTCAAATTAAAAATCTGTGAAAATAGAATTTTGTATCTTGAAGATTTAATTAAAATGTTATCGTAAAATCGTACCGTAGGCTTCCAATCAATTTAATAT
Organism: Pinus albicaulis; assembly: GCA_034641835.2. Lineage (NCBI taxonomy): Eukaryota > Viridiplantae > Streptophyta > Pinopsida > Pinales > Pinaceae > Pinus > Pinus albicaulis. The sequence continues at coordinate 390,059,220 of CM076577.1, forward strand.
CATGTAACTCGTTTTATCAATATTTAATTGTGGCTTAGCCTCAAATTCAAGAGGGTTTCAAGGGTTTATGATTTTTGATAAATATGTAGATGGTTAACTCTATATCGGATAAAAGCAAATAAATGATATAAACTGGTTGTAAATCACATTAGCAAGTGTACATTGGACTTATGGAGTCATAGTAGCTTCAGAAAAACCAAAACAATCTACCTAGCATGGAAGTCAAGGCATATCAGAGTTCCAGTCAAGGAATACACATGTAGAACAATGAAACACACAGTCATTTTATCTATGAAGGAAGTCAGAGCATCATTGATGAATTCTGAGTAACATAATCAAACAACACTGCAATAGAATATTGAAAAGATGCCATCAGAACAAGAACATACAAGAACTCGTCATGAATCTTGAGTTGTCTAAGTAGAATATCTGTATTAAGCTGAAAAAAGTTACTTACAATAAACACAAACTTTTTGCTAACAAATGTCCGACCCTTTCTATTTCGACTCCTTAATATTTTATAGATCATTTACATCATAAGATAAACTTATCTACAACTAGATACATCAAATTCCTATGCTTTGACACCTATAACAACCATGAAACATGGTATTTATTACAAGCACAACTGTAAAACTTATATAGAGTCCTATTACAAATAGAATTATAACTCTTTTGATTCCACTAAAAACAACTTTATCTAAACTTAATTACATCATTTGCCACCTATCTTTCCATTAAGTCAAATCCTGATGATGAGCTCCAACCTGTTATGACCATGATGATGATGATGTTGATCTCCTGCAATTTAGGAAACTGCTCCCCTGTTTTTAGGCTTAGGATTCTTTTATTTTCTTGAGATGTTATGACCACCTTTAACCCATAAATTAGAAGCTAATTGATGTCAGTAACATGATTAACATATTTTCCAAGTCATCTCTTCATGCCAACTATGTAAAACCACTTCAAACTTCTCAAAACAGTGAAAACAGACTTGTGCTACGAAAGCAGCACAATTTCGTAGTGCTTTTCGTAGCGCAGTCTTTTTACCCATTTTCCTTCAAAATTTATCTTCCTTTCCTTCAAAGTTTCTTTTTTAATCACTTGAAATAGCTTCCTTAGAAATTTCAAGTCGAAATGCATGATTTTACCTCCAAAATTTGATAAGGCAAAAGGTTGAAAACGCTATTATAGCAGTTTCGTAGCACATTTCACCCTTTTTGCACTACAGGCACTACGAAACTGCTCTGTAAGTAGTTTTTTCCAGTTTTTCTTCATAAATTGAAACAAAAATATGCTAGAACTTTAGAAAAACACTTGCCTCATCAAAACCATCTGCTACATGAACTAAAAACATAACCTCTACAAAATTTAATCCTTATTTTTCCATTTTGATTTTTCTTTGAATTTTTCATTTTGTGCCTCTACTTTTTAGTTCATTTTGAGACTATTTTAGTTGTAGCTCCAAATATTCCACTTGGCCTCTTATATTTCTATTACCGACTCTCAAATGGGTGTTGATCACTTTAACACATTTTTCTTCTTTAATGGCAGGAACTGTCCATGTAAAGAACTGGTGTGCACTACTTGAGATCTCTAACCTGGCAACTGTTTGACTTTCCCAAACAGCCTTCATCCTCTTGAATTCCATCTTTTCAATGCTGTGTTTTCTTGCCCTCTTTCTCTTCATTTCCATCTCTTGATTTGCTAGTTTCAACCTTTATTCCAACATTTGACATTCTGACATGTGTTCCTTTCCCTTCTCAATCTTGTTGGCCACATGCTCCACTATAGGTGATGACAGATCAACCACCTCTTCAGCGACTTTGGTTGCTTAAATGGTTACTTGGATATCTTTACTACCTTCTTGGAGTCTCTTTTCATGCCTAGTTAAAGGTTTCCTAGCTTGAAAAACAAAGCTGCATTCTCACCTTCAAATTCCAATTTCTTTGCTGATTTCATTTTTCTCGGTTTGGGTTCATTAAATTCAATGGAATCTGCCTACACAATGGGTGATTCTTCTATATCAATTGCATGCAGTATATCATCCAAGTTGCCTTTAATCATTGGGTTGTCCTCTATGATTGAAAAAACTGCTTTTCTCTTTGATGCTACTGCTTGGCTTCTTGTCACTCTCTGGATTTCCTGCTTGCTGGCCACTTGTTTTTATTTTTCCTATTTGACACTTTCTCACCTCTGTCATGCTTCTTGGAAAAACCTGTTAGCTTTTCTAGAATCTGTAAAACAACCTCGCTTGATTAAATGAATAGCCTCGCTTGAGAATGATGAAGGTTGCATTTGCATAGAACAACCACAGACTTTTCTTAACTACTTCAGAGCTCAGACAGTTATGTGAAGGTAAATGAATCAAAGATGACTCAATTAGGAAAAAATTCAAATTTGAGACATCACCTCATGAATAAATGATGCTTCATTTATATCCTATCATGACTATGATGACTGTAGGACAGATAAGTACATCGAATCTGGTAACTAACTGACTCACCATACCCCTATCCTATCATTCCCCAACTGAATCTGAAAATTTTTGGCTTATTTGACACGACAACTAAGAAACCGCACGTTCGTAGCACTCACAGTGTAATTTCCTCAGTTTTCGCTATGAAAGTAGAAGCGCTTTCGTAGTGAATTTCCTCTTTTTTGAACTAGCGGCACTACGAAATCGTGGATTCCTGTCTAATTGCAGAAATTTAGACTGAAACTTAATTGAATGACCCTTAAATGGAAAATGTGAGTATTTGATCATGGAATGGACTTCTAAAGACTTTATTTGAATTCAATGATGACCTTTAAACTCATAGAAACTCTAACCTGCCCTTAACCAAAACCTAAAATGACTTTCAAACATATTTTGAGGCCATGATAAAAAACAGAGTTGACACAATGATGTTTTAAAAAATTTTGGGTGATAACAGTGGCTCCACTTGGGATAACGTGCCCCTATGGAACACTGAGAACCAGTAGTTCCAGTGCTGCTATCCATTTTTCTTGACCAAAACAAAAAAAACTTTAAAATTTCTCAAATATGTACCTACTGAGAAAAATTTGTACCTACTGAAAGGATGCTCAATCAAATTTGAGCTTATTCACATACTCCTACCTACCCTACCAGCTTCAATCTCCACTTTAACTCAAACAACATGAAACTTCCAAAGAAGCTAGTCAATTATCTTATCTGTCATTTGAAACTCTTCACTGCACTTGAACCAAAAATAAACATGATATTGGAATGACTAGGGCAACATAAGATTCATCTGATCTTCATAATGAAAATATAACTGGAAATCTGGATTGTAGAACCTTTCCATGTAATCAGTTATAGGATCAAAGAAGACATGATATATTTGATGTTTCTCATGAAATTCTGCAGCTTTGGACAACTCATCCATGTTTTGATCAACCACATAAAACTTCAGTTGTGTGCTTTCAAACTGCTTTTCAAACTGATTTAAAAAAAAATGTATTCTTTCTCAATCTCTAAGAATAAAGGTAGCAACACTCTCTCTTTGTTTTCTGGAATTAATAACTTTAGAAAAAAGACTAATCTTGATCATGAAGCCTATAAGGTTGAATTTGATCTTTTGAAACTTGAATGTCCTTTTCAATGTTCTCTACAACTTCATCCACAAACTGAATCTTATCTTCTGAATTTTACTCGAATTATTTCAAATTAGAAGACATTGAGGATAAAGAAAAAATTTCACCCACTTTTTCCTTAGTGTGATCATTATTTGATGTAGGCTGATATAAGGAAATACATGAAAAATAAACACTTTCCCTAACTTGAGGGTTATAGAAACTATCTTCCAGTATTTCCTCTTGTTGTTTGCAATGGTTCTCATAATCCTGATGATCAAAAGACTGACAATTCTACTGGAAAAATATATCAAACTCAGAGGATGTATCATAATTTTCATAAATAAACTCTTGCTGGGTTTCATTTTCATCTAAGAAAGAGGCTATCCTTTCTTCTTGGTGATGAGAGGGATTGTCATGAAGAGCTTCTAAAATTTCCTCATCCATGAACTCATCATCTTCATAACAATTCTCCAAATATTCAATAAAACTCACGCAGTGTTTATAGTAGTCTTTGACCAGCAATAAGGAGGGATGACACTCTTCATACATATCATAAAATGCAACATGGAAATCAACAAGAGAATTTAATGAACCATTTGGCAAGCTTTCATACCAGGACTGTGCTTTTCCTTCCAAAGTGTCCATAAACATCTTCATGAGACAATCCTTAGGGAACTGATTCTTAAGACTGTGTACATGCATATGGAATCTAACCAAATGAAGAGCATCATTATCTTTCTTTTCATATTTGAATATAGGAAGATCAGTTAACCATTCAACCTTTGGCATAGGATTTGGAAAACCATGGATATGAGACCGATTCATAGGGCCATAACTGGCATTTATTCTTGCAATGGAACTCATTTTGAAACTTCATCAAGCTGCTGATATTCAAGCAGTGGAGTCACCTTCCAATTGATTATTTGATGTGTGGAGTCACCAAGGTAGATGCAGCCTCGAAAATCTTCTTGAGCTCCTTCTACCTTCATAAGTTTAGCTTAAACATATCGGGAAAGCATAATCTTCAGACTCCTGGCAGATGAACCAAAATGTTATCACAAAATCAGACCTGATAGTCTTCCAATCAAGTTAATCTCATGTAACTGTTTCAGACCAATATTTTGGCTGAGGCTTAGCCTCCTCAACCTAAGAGGGCTCTCTCAAGGGTTTATGATTTTTGATAAATATGTATATGGTTAACTCTATATGGGATAAAAGCAGATAAATGATATAAAGTAGTTGTAAATCACATTAGCAAGTGTACATTGGGCTTATGGAGTCATAGTAGCTTTAGCAAAACCAAAACAATATACCTAGCATGGAAGTCAAGGCATATCAGAGTTCAAGTCAAGGAATACACATGTAGAATAGTGAAACACACAGTCAGTTTTTCTATGAAGGAAGTCATAGCATCATTGATTAATTCTGAGTAACTTAAGCAAACACCACTGCAATAGAATATTGAAAAGATGCCATAAAAATAAGAACATACAAGAACTTGTCATGAATCTTGAGTTGTCACTAAGTAGAAAATCTGTATTAAGCTGAAAACAGTTACTTACAATAAACAAAGAATTTTTTCTAAAAAATGTCCAACCCTTTCTATTTTGACTTCTTGATGTTTATAGATCATTTACGTCATAAGATAAAATTATCGACAACTAGATACATCGAATTCCTATGCTTTGACACCTATAATAACCATGAAACACGGTATGTATTACAAACACAGCTGTAAAACTGATATAGATTCCTATTACAAATAGAATTAGAACTCTTTTGATTCCACTCAAAACAGCTTTATCTAAACTTAATTACATCATTTGCCACCTATCTTTCCATTACTTTGAATCTTGATGATGAGCTCCAACCTGTTATGACCATCATGCTGATGATGTTGATCTCCTGTAATTTAGGAAACTGCTCCCCTGTTTTTAGGCTTAGGATTATTTTAGTTTCTTGAGATGTTATGACCACATTTAACCCATAACTTCGAAGATAATTGATTTCAGTAACATGATTAACATATGTCCCAAGTCATCTCTTCATGCCAATTGTGTAAAACCACTTTGAACTTCTCAAAACAGTGAAAACAGACTTGCACTACGAAAGCAGCACAGTTTCGTAGCGCTTTTCGTAGCCCAATCCTTTTACCCATTTTCCTTCGAAATTTATCTTCCTTTCCTTCATATTTTCTTTGATAATAACTTGACATAGCTTAATTAGAAATTTCAAGTCGAAATGCATGATTTTACCTCCAAAATTTGATAAGGAAAAGGGTGAAAAAGCTGCTACAGCAGTTTCGTAGTGCATTTCACCCTTTTTGCACTACAGGCTACGAAACTGCTATGTAAGCATTTTTTTCCAGTTTTTATTCAAAAATTGAAACAAAAATATTCTATAACTTTATAAAAACACTTTCCTCATCAAAACCAACTACTATATGAAATGAAACCATAACCTTTACAAAATTTAATACTCATTTTTCCATTTTGATTTTTCTTTGAATTTGTCATTTTGTACCTCTGCCTTTTAGTTCATCTTGAGACTGTTTTAATTGTAGCTCCAAATATTCCACTTGGCCTCTTAGCTTTCTATTACTAGCTCTCAAATGGGTGTTGATCACTCTAACAAATTTTTCTCCTTTAATGGCAGGAACTGTCCATGTAAAGAAATGTTGTGCACTGCTTGGGATCTATTACCTGGCAACTGTTTGACCTTCCCAAATAGCCTTCATCCTCTTGAATTCTATCTTTTCAAATTTTTTTTTTCTTGCCCTATTTCTCATCATTTCCATGTTTTTATTTTCTAGTTTCAACCTTTCTTCCAGCATTTAACATTCTGACATATGTTCCTTTCCCCTCTCAATCTTGCTAGCCACATGCTCCAATATAGGTGATGAGAGATCAACCACCTCTTCAGGGACTTTGGCTGCTTCAATGGCTACTTGGATATATTTACTGCCTTCTTGGGGTCTCTTTTCATGCCTGGTTAAAGGTTTCCTAGCTTGAAAAGCAAAAGCTGCATTCTCACCTTCAAATTCCAATTTCTTTGTTGATTTCATTTTTCTCTGTTTGGGTTCATTAACTTCAATGAAATCTGCCTACACAATGGGTGATTCTTCTATATCAATTGCATGAAATATATCATCCAAGTTTCCTTTCATCATTGGGATTTCCTCTGTGACTGAAACTCCTGCTTCTTGTCACTCTCTGGATTTCCTGCTTGTTGGCCACTTGTTTTTGTTTTTCCTCTTTGACACTTTCCAAACTCTGTCATTCTTCTTGAATAACCTGTTATCTTCTCTAGAATCTGTAAAACCACCTCGCTTGAGAATGATGAAGTTTGCCTTTGCATAGAGCAACCACAGACTTATCTTAACTGCTTCAGAGCTCAAACAGTAATGTGAAGGTAAATTAATCAAATATGACTCAATTAGGAAAAAAATTGAATTTGAGATGTCACCTCATGACTAAATGATACTTCATATATATCCTATCATGACTATGATGATTGTAGGACAAGTAATTACATTGAATCTGGTAACTAACTGACTCACCATACCCCTATCCTATCATTCCCCAATTGAATCTGACAAATTTTGGCTTATTTGACATGACAGATAAGAAACTGCACTTTTGTAGCGCTCACAGTGTAATTTTTGCACTTTTCCCTATGAAAGTAGCAACGCTTTCGTAGCGCATTTCCTCTTTTTTGAATTAGCGACACTACGAAAGGGTGGATTCCTAGCTAATTGCAGAAATTTAGCCCGAAACTTAATTGAATGACCCTTAAATGGAAAATGTGAGTATTTGATCATGGAATGGACTTCTAAAGACTTTATTTGTATTTAATGATGACATTTAAATTCACAAAAACTCTAACCTACCCTTAACCAAAACCTAAAATGACTTTCAAACCTAATTTAAGGCCATGATAAAAAACAAAGTTGACACAATAATGTTTTGAAATTTTTTGGGTGATAATAGTGGCTCCACTTGGGATAGTGTGCCCCTGTGGTACACTAAGAACTAGTAGTTCTAGTGCTGCTATCCATTTTTCTTGACCAAAATAGAAAAAATTTGAAATTTCTCAAATTTATACCTACTGAGAAAAATCTGTACCTACTGAAAAGGTGCTCAGTCAACTTTGAGCTTATTCACATACTCCTACCTACCCTATCAGCTGCAATCTCCACTTTAACTCAAACAACATGAAACTTCCAATGAAGCCAGTAATTTATCTTATCTGTCATTTGAATCTCTTGACTGCACTCGAACAAAAAATAAACATGATATTGGAATGACCAAGGCAACATAATATTCATCTGATCTTCATAATGAAAATATCACTAGAAATCTCGACTGTAGAAACTTTCCATGTAATCAGTTATAGAATAAAAGAAGACATGATCTATTTGATGTTTCTCATGACATTCTGCAACTTTGGACAACTCATCCATGTTTTGATCAACCACATAAAACTTCAGTTGTGTGCTCTCAAAAATTCTTTTCAAACTGATTTTCAAAAACAATGTATTCTTCCTCAATCTTTGAGAAGAAAGGTAGCAACACTCTCTCCTCGTTTTCTGGCATTAAAAACTTTAGAAAAGACTGATCTTGATCATGAATCCTATAAGGTTGAATTTGATATTTTGGAACTTGAATGTCCTTTTCAATGTTCACTGCAACTTCATCCACATACTGAATCTTATCTTTTGACTTGCACTCGAATGATTTCAGATTAGAAGACATTGAGGATAAAGAAAAAATTTCACCCACTTTTTCCCTAGTGTGATCATTATTTGATGTAGTCTGATATAAGGAAATTTCATGAAAAATCAACACTTTCCCTAACTTGAGGGTTATAGAAACTATCTTCCAGTATTTCCTCTTGTTGTTTGCAATGATTCTCATATTCCATATGATCAAAAGACTGACAAGTCTGCTAGAACCTTTCATCAAACTCAGAGGATGTATCATAATTTTCATAAATAAACTCCTGTTGGGTTTCATTTTCATCTAAGAAAGAGGCTATCCTTTCTTCTTGGTGATGAAAGGAATTGTCATGAAGAGCTTCTAAAATTTCCTCATCCATGAACTCATCATATTCATAACAATTCTCCAAATATTCAATAAAACTCACACAGTGTTTACAGCAGTCTTTGACAAGAAATAAGGAGGGATGACACTCTTCATAAATCTCATAAAATGCAACATGGAAATCAGCAAGAGAATATAATGAACCATTTGGCAAGCTTTCATACCAAGACCGTGCTTTTCCTTCCAAAGTGGCCATAAACATCTTCATGAGACAATCCTCAGGGAACTAATCCTTAAGACTGTGTACATGCATATGGAATCTAACCAAATGAAGAGTAGCATTGTCTTTTTTTTCATCTTTGAATATAGGAAGATCAGTTAACCATTCAACCTTTGGCATAGGATTTTGAAAACCAGGGATATGAGACCGATTCATAAGGACATACCTGGCATTTATTCTTGCAATGGAACTCATTTTGAAACTTCATCAAGATACTGATCTTCAAGCAATGGATTCACCTTCCAATTGATTATTTGATATGTCGATTCGCTAAGTTAGATGCTGCATCGGAAATCTTCCTGAGCTCCTGCTACCTTCAGAAGTTCAGCTTAAAAATCTGGGGAAAGTATAATCTTCAGACTCCTGTTAGACGCACCAAAATGTTATCACAAATCAAACCTGAAATTCTGCCAATCACGTTAATCTCATGTAACTATTTCAGACCAATCTTTTGGCTGAGGTTTAGCCTCCTCAACCTAAGATGGCTCTCTTAAGGGTTTATGATTTTTGATAAATATGTAGATGGCTAACTCTATATGGGATAAAAGAAAATAAATGATATAAAATGGTTGTAAATCACATTATAAAGTTTACATTGGGCTTATGGAGTCATATTAGCTTTAGAAAAACCAAAACAATCTACCTAGCATGGAAGTCAAGGCATATCAGAGTTCAAGTCAAGGAATACACATGTAGAACATTGAAACACATAGTCAAATTTTCTATGAAGGAATTCAGAGCATCATTGATGAATTCTGAGTAACATAAGCAAACACCACTATAATAGAATATTGATAAGATTCCATCAGAACAATAACATACAAGAACTCCTCATGAATCTTGAGTTGTCTAAGTAGAAAATCTGTATTAAGCTGAAAATAGTTACTTACAATAAACAGAAAAAAATTTCTAACAAATGTCCAACCCTTTCTATTTCGACTCCTTGATATTTTATAGATAATTTACATCATAAGATAAACTTATCTACAACCAGATACATCGAATTGCTATGCTTTGAAACCTATACTAACCATGAAACATGGTACTTGTTACAAACACAACTATAAAACTGATATAGAGTCCTATTACAAATAGAATTAGAACTCTTTTGATTCCACTCAAAACAACTTTATCTAAACTTAATTAAATAATTTGCCACCTATCTTTCCATTAAGTCGAATCCTGATGATGAGCTCCAACCTGTTATGACCATCATGCTAATGATGTTGATCTCCTACAATTTAGGAAACTGCTCCCCTGTTTTTAGGCTTAGGATTCTTTTAGTTTCTTGAGATGTTCTGACCACCTTTAACCGATAACTTCGAAGCTAATTGGTGTTAGTAACATGATTAACATATGTCCCAAGTCATCTCTTCATGCTAGCTGTGTAAAATCACTTCGAACTTCTCAAAACAGTGAAAACAGACTTGCGTTATGAAAGCAGCACAGTATTTTTACCCATTTTCCTTCAAAATTTATCTTCCTTTCCTTCAGAGTTGCTTTGATAATCACTTGACATAGCTTCCTTATAAATTTCAAGTCGAAATGCATGATTTTACATCCAAAATTTGATAGGGAAAAGGGTGAAAAAGCTTCTAGAGTAGTTTCGTAGCACATTTCACCCTTTTTTCACTACAGGCGCTACGAAACTGCTGTGTAAGCAATTTTTTCCAGTTTTTATTCCAAAATTGAAACAAAAATATGCTATAACTTTATAAAAACACTTGCCTCATCAAAACCATCTACTATATGAACTAGAAACATAACCTTTACAAAATTTAATCCTCATTTTTCCATTTTGATTTTGCTTTGAATTTTTCATTTTGTACCTCTGCTTTTTAGTTCATATTGAGACTGTTTTAGTTGTAGCTCAAAATCTTCCACTTGGCGTCTTAGCTTTATATTACTAGCTCTCAAATGGGTGTTGATCACTCTAACAAATTTTGCTTCTTTAATGGTAGGAACTGTCCATGTAAAGAACTATTGTGCACTGCTTGAGATCTCTAACCTGGAAACTGTTTCACCTTCCCAAACAGCCTTCATCCTCTTGATTTTTTTCTTTTCAATGCTTTGTTTTCTTGCCCTCTTTCTCATCATTTCCATCTCTTGATTTTCTAGTTTCAACCTTTCTTACAGCATTTGAAATTCTGACACAAAAGCTGCATTCTCACCTTCAAATTCAAATTTCTTTGCTGATTTCATTTTTCTCGGTTTGGGTTCATTAACTTCAATGAAATCTGCCTGCACAATGGGTGATTATTCTATATCAATTGCATGCAGTATATCATCCAAGTTGCCTTTCATCATTGGGATGTCCTTTGTGACTGAAACTCCTGCTTTTCTCTTTTATGCTGCTACTTGGCTTCTTGTCACTCTCTAGATTTCCTACTTGTTGGGCACTTGTTTTTGTTTTGCCTCTTTGACACTTTCTAACCTCTGTCATGCTTCTTGGAAAAACCTGTTAGCTTCTTTAGAATCTATAAAATAGCCTCGCTTGATTAAATGAACACCCTCGCTTGAGAATGATGAAGGTTTCCTTTTCATAGAACAACCACAGACTTATCATAACTGCTTTAGAGCTCAGACAGTTGTGTGAAGGTAAATGAATCAAAGATGACACAATTAGGAAAAAATTCGAATTTGAGATGTCACCTCATGACTAAATGATGCTTCATTGATATCATATCATGACTATGATGACTATAGGACAAGTAAGTACATCAAATCTGGTAACTAACTGACTCACCATACCCCTCTCCTATCATTCCCCAACCGAATTTGACAAATTTTGGCTTATTTGACATGACAGCTAAGAAACCGCACTTTCGTAGCGCTCACAGTGTAATTTTCACAGTTTTCGCTACGAAAGTAGGAGTGTTTTCATAGCGCATTTCCTCTTTTTTGAACTAGCGGCGCTACGAAACGGTGGATTCCTATCTAACTGCAGAAATTTCGCCCGAAACTTAATTGAATGACCCTTAAATGGAAAATGTGAGTATTTTCCGCCCATCACCAAATCTACCGAAGGGATCAATTATGACACCCCTCCATCACATTTTCTGAAACCACTGTAGGGGGTGTCACAAGGCAGTTTCTAGTTCCCCAACCCACTTATGGGTTTTCTAGCATTCACATAATGCCAATTCGGGGACTATAACATGCATACATCCCTAGCTCCTATAATATTTTACCATGTTGCACCCTCTACACATGACTGGATCCCACATGTTGTCGTGGTCATGTCATCTCGATGACCCCTTCACCTGACCCTCCTTCAAACTTTTGGGGTTGAGACCTATGGGACGCATCATCCCAGTCCTCGCATTCTCGATGATTCCCCTCGACTACTCCCCTTTAACCTCTAGGAAGGAACCTTCGATACATGTCATCTCTATGTTTCTTATAATTTATTGTAGATAAGCCATCAGGGTCTTGCCTCTAGGTTTATGTAGATCAATGGGCCATACCTTCGCACAACCCTTTCTTCCTGTTGGTCCATGATGTTGCAATGCCATGTAATCCCATGTCGAATCATCTAGTTTCCCTTCTTAGGATCTCTAGTAAATGTTCTAGGGTAATTCACCGAGATAAATTGTTAGGTGGGTCCACCTTTCATCCAATTGCGGGACTACTGGGCTAAAATACCTGCTAACATGGCGCGAACCTATGTCATCCCACTCATTCCTAACGTGCCTTTTATTATCCCTTTCCAAAAATAACTTCCAGTATTATGTGTCCTAGTCGGCCACTCCTTCGTGTGGCCTTGTTTCTGGTCAGTCCATCATTTTACTCTACCATGATAGCATGCGCTGAGTCATCCCTCTTTCCCCATCTAAGTGTGATCCTATATTACTCTAGAGTCAATATGTTAGGTTGGCCTCTTAGATGGGACCACCCTCTAGCTAATAGTAGGACTACTAGGCATGTGTACCTTCCAACACGACTTCTCACCTATCCCTTCGTGTGCTTTTATTTACACCTTCCAGGACTAAACTTCCATCCAATGAGAGTGTTTTCCACCTCTGTGTTGTAAGCCTAGCTAGCCTAGTGCCTAGTTAGATTTTCTACTCCTTTTTGCTGCTAATTACAAGCTTCCTGGATGTAGCCTTTGGGCGATGTCACCCATCCATTCGTCCAATTGCAACAAGGTAAAATCCTGACACCGAATACATGGCTTCCATGACAGGGCTCATATCAAACCCTTTGGATAAGGTTTCTCCAGTTAAGGCTGTAAGTTTGAGCTTAAGGTTGGGTTAGGAGCAACAGTGTTCATTACAGAACTCTACCATGGCTCAATTAGGGAGGTATTACCAGATTAGGAGAAATACACGCGACCCTAAATCTAGTGATTTTCATAAGGTCTTTCTCCCTTCCTGCATTGTGCACCATTATTAAAATAAATCTAACATGGATCGGATATTGTGGTTCTTTAAATTCATATACTTATGCCAGAAACTCTCCATGGCCATTAAATTTCACTAAAGCACTCACTGGTGCTATCCATCCTAAGCATACACCATAGCTTCTTTATTTCAATTCATAGTGTATGTATCAAAGAACATTGATCAGGGAGTTTTCCATTCATACCATAGACTTATCAACTATGTATCTTAAGGTTTTACAGTGCCTTAGTTCCTCTACATCCTCCTAAAATCAGATATATCTTGGCCTAGAAATCTACAGGTCTCCATCAAGGACCACCTAGGTGTCACAAGCTAATAATAGCCACAATGAAGAACATGGTGCCAAAAGGACCACATGGAGATTGGAATTCCTCAAGGAAACATGGATTCCTCCCTTTGAGTCTAACTTCAATCATCAAGCTTATATACATGCATACAATGGATAAGATGGAAGGATTTATGAACAATCCATTTTTAGGGATAGGGATTCCCAAGAGTAGTTGCAACAATGGCTGCCAACAACCCTCTTTCACGGCCTGGTGACTCCTAAAGGGCCTCCAAAATGCATGTTGCACACTACAGTGCTACCCGACGTGTATTGCAGCCACTCAGTGATGATGTGCACATATTCCTATGAATAAATAGAAGAATAGTAGTGATATATATGGCACTTAAATCTTTGAGTTTCATATCAAGGAATGCATAGTAGAGATGCAACCATGTGTGAAGTGCAAGAATATAAATTCGAGTTGCTTTATTTAATAAGGCAGTGCCTTACCCAACACATAATATAGATTTGTTAGTATGAGATTTCAATAAAAAAAATTGTGCCAACCCAAGACCAAGGTCTACATTACTAAGGCTTGGAGAATACCCACACAGTGGGTAAATAAGAGAAAAAGAAGAAATCCTACATATTACTGCATCCCAACAATGAAATGAAAACATGTAATCCACATATCCAACATTCTGCAATAAGAAATAAATTGCTCTTTATAATAGTTATATACTTAACTATCATTCTCATGCATTATCTCAATTCATTAAAGCATTAACACAGCACATTATTCCACTCTATGTAATGGTAGCCACAGGCATGTCTAATGATCTCATAACATCATTTCAACCAGGATGTACATACATTTATTTGTGAGTAAGAGGAATAATAACACTTATCTTAACAGTGCAGAAGTTTTCCAACTAAGAGTGGCAATCTAACTCTCCATCCAACCATAGACAAGACACAACCACTATCAATTTTAGTTTTCACCCCCAAGCCAGATTCCAAAGCTTTAGGTGGAGTGCTTTTAGAGGTAAGACTTCAACGAATATATCCTTGAAGAGTATACACTAGGACACCCTTCCTTCATTCCCAAGGCAACTCGTAGCCCTATTTTTAATACTTACACTCAAAAAGTTTCAATAGGGCCTTTAGTTGGTATATTTATCTCCTTAGAGCTCAATAGCGTAGCTCCAAATCCTAATTTCTCTCCATCTGCTCTAGCCTTTTCATGCCAAGAGGTTTTCCCCCTCTCTGCTTGTTTTGTATGGGTGTGTGCTTCCCCTCGTCTTCTTTTGACCACTCCCTTATCTTATTCTCCCTAACCACTCTCCATTCGAGCACATGTAAGATATTTTTCATTCTTTTTCCCCATGGTTCTTCCTATATCCCCCTTTTCCAATCACTTCCTCCTCTCATGTCTCCTCCTATTCTTACGTTTCATGGAAGTTAAAGGAAACCTGCCTTCTTCCTTTCTCTTTTATTTCATTTATGGTACAATCAACCCCATTTTAAAAAACTCAGCTAACCAAGGACTAATATTTAAAAAAAAAATTCTCTCAAACAATATCCTACCTCAAGCAAAGGAATCTGCCCTCTCTCATCCTTTTAATTTACAAAATTATGTACATGGCATACATGAGGATAAGAAATTGGAGTGTTACAAGTCCATCCCCCTTGGGGGAACACTGTCCTCAATGTTCAATGACACATATATAATGAACATACTTGAAAAATAGACATTTTTTATCAATAAGCTTTATAGACTCATCTCTTTACAACATTTACATTGTTTGATGCATTTGCTTCAACCAACAACAAAATATGATAAAACTTAAATCAAAATTCAACCACCTTTCAATGGTTCTCCCTTTTGTTTTTGAATGCTTAAAATGTGTCCAAAACAACTTGGATTGTTCCTTTTTCCAATGTTGCTATGTTGATCCCTTTTCTCCCTCAGTGAATGGTTTGCAACTCATTATTTTTGGGCACACCCCCAATGTTCTTTTGACCCCAATCAATTATGCTCATGACTAAGGAACCCAATTTATGTTTTGGCTTCCCTCCTATGCTTCTCGATACCTCAGGCCATCTGGTTACCTCCTCTCCATGCATTCACTCACCTCCTAAGTTCATGCATCCCCTTCTCTGCTTCGCAATCCCTGGGGTGATCCATCCCTTGGTGAGGCTTCCTCGCATCAAAAGGCGTTCATGTCCAAGGCACATTCCTACCTCCAAACTATCATGCAAGTCATAGCATGCTTCATGGTGATCAGTGGGCACCATTGAGTACTGGTGTCCCACAATGGATTTGTTCCTAAAGTCATTACTTTAACATATTGATATCATTCCACCTTGTGGTTGATTTTGTTCATTTGGATGGAAATCCCATATCCTTTCCTACACCACGGGCACACATATTTTGTGAGACTCATCGTGAGGAAAATGAAATAAATTTAAATCATACCTCATCAATAGTTTATTCATGAGGTGAACTCGAAATTCTTCTTCAATTCTTATCATAACAAACCATGTGATCTCATAGCCCAAACCATCATAAATCATAATACTGAATTTAGATTCATATTTTAAAGTCCAAGATCAACGAAATATTGATACTCATCATAATTTTCTCCTTGTTACTTTCTTTATGCCCGCTGGATTATTTTCCCATCCCAACAAGCATCTAGTAACCTTTTATTTTTCCCATACACACATTGGGTTGGTTTCCAACCCGAAAATAATTTAGTGCCTTATCTTTTATTTGACCATGTACACACACTACATTAGTTTCCAAGCCTAAAAAGAACCTATTTCCTTCTCTTCTCCTTGGCCACATACATACACTTGATCGGTTTCCAAGCCCAATAAGCACCTAGTGTCTTCTCTTCTCTTTAGCATCATACACACACTAGATCAATTTCCAAACCCAAAAAGCAACTAGTGCATTCTCCTCTATTTGGCCATGTACACACTATTGAAAATGCAACAAGATGATGGAGCTTAGTGAAACGAAGTCGCCTTCACTAAGTGGGCCCGCAGGCTATTTTTGGCGCAAAGTCTATTTTTAGACTATGTCTATTTTTAGACATATGGATCATAGTCTATGAGTTGCAGGATGCTATTTATGGATGATTGGTCAAGTTGGTAAAAATAGATGGACCTCTATTTTTAGACATTGGGCGAAGTCTATTTTTAGACTGCTAGTCTAAAAATAGATCAGTCGAATATTATTAGCCCTTAATAATATTTGGACTATAAACATTATCTTATCCTCTTGGAGCACTTCATTTTGATGCTTGGATGTGGCACATGCAGCTGACAGAAGGAAATACGCTTTTCCTAAGGGTTAGTTGAGCTATTGCATGGTTGACTTCAATTAGAACTCATGTGGCAGAGTTTGGTGGAGTTGATGAGACAGTTGGTGGAGTTGTGTTCGGTTTAACTTAGTTGAACTAGTTGTATTTAGTCTAACTGAAAAATACACTAGTGATGAGTGATGTGAATTAATTATTAATTAATTCACTAATTATTAACTCATAAATCAACTAAATAACACATCAGTTAACTGCAATGCATGGACAGTTCAGTGGAGACCAGTGTTAGAAGTGGGTGAAAGGGTGAGTCTACTATCAGTTGTGACTATTGGCTGTGCATGAGATTTGCACACACATTGATGGAGATTGCCAATGAGGATTGCGCAGTTGAAGCTAGTGGGATTTGAACTTGGATCTCATCATTAATCAACTTGGATTGCGCAGTAGAGGCAGGCAGACTTGTGGAGGAGATTTGAACCTGTGACTTGTTCATCTTCATAACTAGTTTTGTGTGTAGCATTGAGATAGTGCTGAGAGTTGTGAGAGCTTTGTGCTATGTATTGTTACATGTTATATATCATTATAATATACATATATTTGGTGGTTTTCAGCGATTTCTTTCCCCGTTACATCCTGTGTTGATATGTGTGCTTGATTATGTTTTAATGAGCGCATGCGACTGCTTTCTATTTCCGCATATTGATGATCAATTGTAGAAGAGGTTATGTATTATGCATGAAGCTTAAATATTGTGTAATCAGGATAATCTCGGTGAATAATTCAGCAAATTACTAAAATTTCTACATGGTATCGGAGCAAGAGAATTGATCATCAGGATCTATTACAGTGATTACAATTATTTCGGTAGACAGAGTCTGTAACAGGCCAGGTAGCCTCTGGATCCATCCTTTCTCTGAAAGGTGATATATCCAATAAACGCCCCTACAGTCGATCTCTGTGCTAGAAATAATTTGTTCTCACAAACCCAGAAGCAGTTGAGTTTTGAGCTTGGAATTCGAATTTTGCAGCAGTTTGTTTTCTTGGTGCCAGAGTTGAAATGTCTTTCAACGGATTGCGACTGGAGTATGCCCTTGAGGGCAGTTCGAATTATGTTGCATGGAAGGACAGAATGGAGGCGGTATTAGATTATAACGGGCTGAAGGAGTTCATATATGCTGAGGTCCCAAAGCCTACTGATGCTGCTCAAGTTGAAGCTTGGCAAAAGAAGATGGCGAAATGTCAAAGGATTCTGTTGGAGGGCGTGAAGGATCACATTGTATCCAGCCTTCATGGAAAAGCTTCTCCATACTTGATGTGGAAAGCGTTGACAGATCTATTCCAAAGCAAGAGCGACCAGAGGAAGTTGGCGCTCAAGGATAAACTCAGAAACATTAAGATGGAGAAAGGCGACAGTATCGCCAAGTACCTCACGAAGTTCACTCAATGCAGAGATGAGCTGGGAAGTGTGGGGGTGATTGTCGATGATGAGGACTTGGTGGACCTGGCTCTCCTTGGTCTTCCGAAGAGTTGGCATTCCTATCAGGACTCTGTCAATGGTCGGGAGAAGTTGCCGGGATGGGAGCGACTTTGGTCGGATCTCATGCAAGAGGAGATAAGGCGGACTACCAGGGACGGATCTTCATCAAAGGCATCTGATGAATAAAATTGCGCTTTGGCTGCCAAAGCAAAGAAGGGGAAGAGCAAGAAAGCTTCTCAGTATGGTGCGAAAGGCAAGAAGCAAGACATGTCCAAGGTGAAGTGCTTTCACTGTCACCAACACGGACATTATGCCACAAATTGTCCGCAGAAGAAGAAAAATAAGCATGCTGCTGGATCTGCAGTGGGAGAGGCATTGGCCTCCCAGTTCGAGCTGGATTTTTCACTGATCGCATGCTTGGTCTCAAGTGTGATGGGATCAGTATGGTTCTTGGACAGTGGTGCGTCATTTCACATGACAGGAGATCGGGATCTGTTTTCAGATCTGGAGGAAAAAGATCTTGGAGTGCACATCGAGATGGGCGATGATGGTAGATACGGTGCGACTGGTATCGGTACCATTTCCTTTGAGAGGGAGTCTGGTAAACCTTTCATATTGAAGGAATTTTTGCATGTTCCAGGATTGATGAAGAACCTGATCTCTGTGGCGATGTTGGAAGACAAAGGGTATGATGTGGTCTTCAGCGAAGGAAAAGCCTTCCTGCGTAGTAAGACTACTGGTGAGACCCGGAAGATAGGGGTTCGAGTCAATAACCTTTATCAGTTGCAAGTAGATGGCTGCGCAGCAATGGCATGCAAGGCGGGAGAAGTGGTGAGCCGGGATGATGGCGAGCTGTGGCACCGGAGATTGGGCCACCTTCACCATGGAGCCTTGAAGATACTGCAGCAGATTTCTACTGGGCTTCCTAAGGGCACTCTTGCGCAGTCAGATCAGTGCAAGGGGTGTACCTTGGGAAAATTTGTGAAAGCCACCTTTCACGAGAAGGATAGTCGCGCCACGACGGTCCTTGAGAGAGTTCACACAGACGTGTGTGGACCTTTCTCAGTAGCTTCGACAGAAAATCACAAGTAATATTGGATCTTTGTTGATGATCTCTCTCGGAAGTGTTGGATCTTCTTCATGCAGAAGAAGAGCGAGACATACTCAAAGTTCTGTGAGTTCAAGGCGCTGGTTGAGAAGGAATCGGGGAAGCATGTGAAGGCTCTTAGGAGCAAAAATGGTGGTGAATTCATCTCTGCTGAATTCAAGGACTTTTGCAGCGCAGAAGGGATTCGGAGAGAGCTCATCGCACCCCATAACCCACAGCAAAACGGGGTTGCTGAGCAGAAGAACAGAACGATCGTGGGTGCTGCATGGGCGATGTTGCATGATCAGGGCCTACCCATACACTTGTGGGCTGAGGCATGCAATACTACAGTATATGTGTAGAACCATTGTCCTCACAGGATACTTGGCATGAGTACACCCGAGGAGGCATTTTCTAGTAAGAAGCCTGATATTTCCCATTTGAGGATTTTTGGTTCACCTATTTACATTCATGTGACGAAGGATTCCGGGAAGAAGTTGGAGCTGACTGGAGAGGTTGGGATATTTGTGGGTACAACGTCGCCCCACGACTATCGTGTGTATTTTCCGAACCGGTCGCAAGGCTGACATTTTGCGACGAGGATATCCAAATTTCGGGAGGAGAAAGCCATGCGGTGTTCGCTTGAGAGGGAGCCACACTTGCATGAGATGAAACTATTAGTTCCTAAGGATGAGCTTCCGGATGTGGATCAGCCACGAGAGGGAAGTTCGTAGGTGGAAGAGACCACTCATGCGGCGCCAACCATCGAACGGCGCACTACGAAGCTAAACGGCGGCTCCAAGATGCGGAGAGAAGGTTGTTGGGACCACCTACAACACGCGGCGCGGAGAGCAGGAGAGCAGTCCACCGAACCTTCTGCTTTGGATGCATGGCTCTTGTGAGAAAATGTGTTGTGACGGAGCCATCCTCTTTCGTTGAAGGCTTTGTGGAGACCACCCTGGGTAGATGCCATGGTGGAAGAGTGTGATTCGATTATCGGGATGTCGAGTGCATGGGAGATTGTCCCGAGACCGGAAGGGAAATTAGTGGTGGGTTCGAGATGGATCTACAAAGTGAAGCAGGCGGCTGACGAGAGTGTGGAGAAGTACAAGGGAAGATTTGTTGCCCGAGGCTTCTCACAGATAGAGGGAATCGATTATGAGGAGACCTTTTCACCTGTCGCAAGGTATTCTTCCATACGGACGATCCTAGCTCTCTCAGCGCAGATGGGGTGGCACATTCGTCAGATGGATGTGAAGACTGTGTTCCTCAACGGAGTCATTGAGGAGGAGGTGTACATAGAGCAGCCCGAAGGTTTCGAGATCTTCAGCAGTGAGTCGCGTGTGTGCAGACTCAAGAGAGCACTGTACGGGTTGAAGCAAGCACCTCGTGCTTGGTACACACGGATAGACAGTTATTTCACCGGACTTGGATTCTCCAAGAGTGAGGTGGATCCAAACCTGTACCAGATTGTGGTGGAGGGGAAGTTTTCGATCATTGTACTGTATGTAGATGATCTGATTTTGACGGGTGATGAGCTGTTGATACTTTCATGCAAGGAGGATCTTGCAAGAGAGTTTGAGATGAAGGACTTGGGCCTCCTTCATTATTTCCTGGGATTGGAAATACGGCGAGCGCGATGGAGGACTGTTTGTTTCTCAGGGTAAGTATGCCCGGGAGATACTGGAGAAGTTCAACATGCATGGCTGCAAGCCTGTTGATACTCCTCTTCCTGGAGGTTGGAGGAAGGAGGATGCTACTTCAGCAGAGGTAGTGGATGCCACTGTTTATCGACATTTGGTGGAGTCGCTTATGTATCTGGTCAATACACGACCCGATATATGCTATGCTGTTAACCAGCTTTCGCAAGCTATGGTTAAGCCTACCAAGCTCTTCTGGAAGGCAGGCAAGCATGTATTGCGTTATCTTAGAGGCACATCGGGATATGGCTTGTGGTACAGACAGGAGGATGGGGTGAAGCTATGTGGCTTCACGGATGCAGATTGGGCAGGGAGCCCAACGGACCGAAAGAGCACATCTGGAGGGATCTTCAGTATCGGGTCGACAGCAGTTTTCTGGTACAGTAGGAAGCAGAGATCCGTGGCACTCAGTTCCGCAGAGGCCGAGTACATGGCAGCAAGCTTGGCTGCATGCGAGGCTATTTGGATGAGGAAGATTCTGGTCGGGTTGTTCGGGTCGCATTTGGAGCCTACTGTGATTTATTGTGATAACCAGAGTTGCATTAAACTCTCAGCTAATCCAGTATTTCATGATAGATCCAAACACATCGACATCAAGTACCATCATATCAGAGATTGTGTGCAGCGGAGAATCATGTTACTTTCATATATTCCCACGGAGGATCAGGATGCTGACATCTTGACGAAGGCGCTCACCAGGAGAAAATTCAAATTCCACAGAGGCAGGATAGGGGTTGCAGATAATCCATATCTTGTTGAGAGGGAGTGTTGAAAATGCAACAAGATGATGGAGCTTAGTGAAATGAAGTCGCCTTCACTAAGTGGGCCCGCAGACTATTTTTGGCGCAAAGTCTATTTTTAGACTATGTCTATTTTTAGACATATGGATCATGGTCTATGAGTTGCAGGATGCTATTTATGGATGATTGGTCAAGCTGGTAAAAATAGATGGACCTCTATTTTTAGACATTGGGCGGTTTCTATTTTTAGACTGTCGAGCTAAAAATAGAACGGTCAAATATTATTAACCCTTAATAATATTTAGACTATAAACATTATCTTTTCCTCTTGGAGCACTTCAGTTTGATGCTTGGATGTGGCACATGCAGCTGACAGAAGGAAATACGCTTTTCCTAAGGGTTAGTTGAGCTATTACATGGTTGACTTCAGTTAGAACTCATGTGGCAGAGTTTGGTGGAGTTGATGAGACAGTTGGTGGAGTTGTGTTCGGTTTAACTTGGTTGAACTAGTTGTATTTAGTCTAACTGACAAATACACTAGTGATGAGTGGTGTGAATTAATTATTAATTAATTCACTAATTATTAACTCATAAATCAACTAAAGAACACATCAGTTAACTGCAATGCATGGACAGTTCAGTGGAGACCAGTGTTAGAGGTGGGTGAAAGGGTGAGTCTACTATCAATTGTGACTATTGGTTGTGCATGAGATTTGCACACACATTGATGGAGATTGCCAATGAGGATTGCGCAGTTGGAGCTAGTGGGATTCGAACTTGGATCTCATCATTAATCAACTTGGATTGCGTAGTAGAGGCAGGCAGACTTGTGGAGGAGATTTGAACTTGTGACTTGTTCATCTTCATAACTAGTTTTGTGTGTAGCATTGAGATAGTGCTGAGAGCTGTGAGAGATTTGTGCTATGTATTGTTACATGTTCTCTATCATTATAATATACAGATAGTTGGGGGTTTTCAGCTATTTCTTTCCCCATTACATCCTGTGTTGATATGTGTGCTTGATTATGTTTTAATGAGCGCATGTGACTGCTTTCTATTTCCACATATTGATGATCAATTGTAGAAGAGGTTATGTATTATGCATGAAGCTTAAATAGTGTGTAATCAGGATAATATCGGTGAATAATTCAGCAAATTATTCAAATTTCTACACACACAATATATTAGTTTCCAATCCTGGCAAGAACCTATTTCCTTCTCTTCTCTTTGGCCACGTGCAGACACTAGATTGGTTGCCAAGCCCGACAAGCACCTAGTGCCTTCTCTTCCATTTTTTCCACCTGTACACACTATATTGATTTCCAAACCTGGAAAACATTCTCTTCTATTTTTCCATGTACACACACTAGATTGATTTCCAAGCCCAAAAAGCACCTAGTTCCTTCTCTTATCTTTGGTTTCAAATTCACTAAGTGGCTCATCATCCCCAAGGAAAGCACTTAGTAACAAGTAAGCATGATTAACCCAATCGATACCCTGTGAATATGGGCATTGTTACCCACCATTTTATGGGTGATAGCCCTAGGAGAAATGTCTCCAAGATGGTCCTCAATCGGAAGCCAAAAACCCTTTGCAACCACCAACTAGCTCATTATGACATTTCTCCACCACCTGAGCCAACCATGTGGTCCCTCACCCATATGCCATGATTTTATGTTTGAAGGTGGGCCTACCAAATCTAAAGGTATGCCTTGTTATTTTGTAATTGAGTATTATGGTTTACTTATCATGGGAACACTTGGGCATGGATTGATGGGGGAATTCAACATAAAGAGTGGGATAGGTTTGTCCTCTTGTCCCTAGGCCTCTTTTGGATGTTGACCTTGGACCTTAGTATCATGGGGTCTCTTTTACCGACCTTTTGGCTTTAGGGATGGTACTACATGGAAAACTCTAATTTTGGTTTCATGGTCCCGCTCCCTCATACACATATATCACTCCCTCTCTTCTCATTATCACCCCATTCATCATCCCTCCCACCTGTGTCCACATAGGGTTGGCCTTAACCTCCCCTTTTCCACACTTTGGGTCGGTCCTGGAACGATGCATGGAGGTTGATGCAACTAAAAAAGAAAACAAAAACCATAATTGGCCATATTCAACAATAAATTGTACCATAAAATGCAAAATATGGTCGAGACAAAAACATTTATCATGTGCCAAAAATTCATTGTATGAGCTCTACCCCATTCCATGGCCATGACCCTGGTTCCTATAGGCCTTATATGAGCCTCCTCTATCATTCAAGAACCTATGATTATCCCAAACACTGGTGGGAAATGAAGTGTCCAACCTTAAAGGGGGTATCCATTGCTACAATTTACACATCATGCTCTTATTCCTTGAGCCTCGAGCAGTTAACCAAAGAAAAATCATGAAAGGAAAAAGGCATATGAAGAAGGGTGGAAAAATCAAGGTCGGGGCAACTCATTTACCATGATTTCTCCCTCCTATACATTGTTTACCTAAGTTTGGGCTTCCCTTTATTAGCTACCCTTATACTCTGGCATGGACCCAAGATTTCCCCTCTCATCCCCTGCTATGTTCCATTACTTTATCACATGCCACCATCATTTTAAGGATGTACCATGAACATACCATCCCCTTTAGAAGTAGAAACCACCTAGTAGGGTACTTGGTTAACCCCCCTTGGAGCTTGGAGACATTAGCACATGCCAAAGCCCACTATGGAAGGGCATGCCATTATGAAGTGCCCACTTATTGCCCATGGTTTGTAATCTCTTTAACTGTATTTCTTTAAATGACTTGTTGTACGGGAAGGCAAGGGGACACAATGGATCTTATGCATGATTGTAGATGGTCTCCATTTTGGGTTTGGTCTCCCTATATGGGGTCATAACCCTATAGATGGATACATTGGCACATGTATGGTGTTTGTATAGATCCATGGGCCTCCATAGAAACAGAAAAAATTCCATGGATTCCAAAATATGCTTAGATATTTCTCAAGACTCACCTATTGGATGAGGAACATGCACCTGTTTCAACATGCCTAGTCGACCCCACAGTTATACCATGCACTTGGAAAATGACTCGAGACCTATATGATGATGTGACATCACCTATACCATTATTTGAGCCCTTTTGGATGGTCTACAGACCCATGACGGCACTTTTGTGGCCCCACACCCATTGAGAGAACCACATGATCACTATTTGGATAACAAGGGGCCAACCCCTTGTCCACTGCTTTTGGGAGTCCCATTTCACATCATGGCACCTATGGACTTCATTAGGCATCATACAAGGCCCAACGACATCTATTGTTGACCATTCGACCTCTTGAGAGACTTATTCTTTTGGTTATGTGCTATTTTGGTGGGCTTGTCACCACAATTTAGTTATATTGTACACAATTTTATTATAGGGGCTAAATTAGGCCTAATTAGTTGAATAAAACTCATTAGAAGTTTATAAATACATGTGAGGTGGTTTCATTTTAGCAACATCACTTGGATTGGACTTGTATCTCTTCATATAACTTCACTATCCTTCTTGGAGGATGAATTTTTGGAGCATGGAATGAATTTTGATGTTTGGATCATTTTCTCTTGTCTTGGAGCTTCGTGATTAGCTCATTTTATTATTCAATTCCTATCATATAAAACCATGTTAGATCATATCCCAAACCATTGTAAATCAGAATAATGAATTTATAATCATATTTTAAATTCCAAGATCACTGAAATATTGATACTCATATTACTTTTCTCCTTTCTACTTGATTTACACCCGTTGGATCAGTTTCCCATCCTAGCAAGCATCCGGTAACCCTTTTATTTTCCCATACACACACTGGATTGGTTTTCGACCTGAAAAACCTACCTGAAAAACATCCAGTACCTTCTCTTTCCTTTAACCCTGTACACACACTAGATCATTTTCCAAGCCTGAAAATCACCTAGTGCCTTCTCTTCTATTTGCCACATACACACACTAGATCGGTTTCCAAGCCTAGTAAGCACCTAGTGCCTTCTCTTCTCTTTGGCCTTGTACACACAATAGATAAATTTCGAAATCTAGAGAGCACCTAGTGTCTTCTCTTCTCTTTGGCCATCTACACACAATAGATCAGTTTCCAAGCCTGGAAATAACCTAATTCCTTCTCTTTTATTTGGCCACGTAGAAACACTAGATCGGTTACCAAGCCTGATAAGCACCTAGTGCTTTCTCTTCCCTTTTTTCCACCTATACACACTACATCGGTTGCCAAAACCGACAATACTTCTCTTCTCTTTAGCCATGTACACATACTATATTGGTTTCCAATCTTGGAAAGCACCAAGTTCCTTCCCTTATCTTTGGTTTCAAACTTTCTAAGTGGCCCATCAGCCCGAAGGCGAGAACTTAGTAAAAAGTATGATTAACCCAATTTCTACCCAGTGAATATGGGAATTGTTACCCACCATTTTGTGGGTGATATCCCTAGGAGAAATATTTTCTCCATGATGGTCATCAGTCAATTTCTAACAGCGCCTTGCAGCCACCAACTAGCTCGTTTTTCCATTTCTCCACCACCCGATACAACCATGTGGTCCGTCACCCATATACCATGATTGTATGTTTAGAGGTGGACCTCCCAAACCTAAAGTCATGCCTTTTTATTTCGTAATTAAGTAGTATGGTTTAATGTTAGAATGAATAATTTTGTGATCCATAAAGTAGATAAATGTCTTTTGGATTAATCACATCATTATGATTTGATCAGTCCTAATAGTATGGTTTACTTATCTTGGGAACTATTGGGACATATGGATTGATAGGGGGATTTGGAAAAAATATTGGGCTAGGTTTGTGCTCCTATCCCCTATACCTATTTTGGATGTTAACCTTGTACCTTAGTCCTGTGGGATATCTTTTACTAACCTTTGGGCTTTAGCGATGTGTTGACGGGATGGAATTTACCGACAATAGTTAGAGGATCTCCCCGATGCAGAAACCCAGTTAGACTCTAGACCATTTGGTTTAGGGATCCCATCCAATATGTAGGTCAGGTTTGGTTGAAGTAAGCTTCGAACGAAGGGGAAACTTATTGAGTGAAGGAACATAAAAGCTTTGATAAAAACAAGTAAGTAATTGATGAGTGCCCTGTAAAATAGATACCATGAATAGCAAGACAGACTTCAAAGCATGAAACTTAAGAAAATAATTGTTAGCAAAACATTTAATAAGATCACACACATAATAGTAATAATCTTAACAACCAGAAAAGAGTTCACTAGCTAAGTAATTCAATCATAACAAGTGCACAATAAAAAGTAATATAATGTTGATATCAATAAAATAGTTTATCAACATAGCATGAGGTTAGCATATCATATACCATCCATATGTTGCAAGAAAATTCATAACACCATAGAATACATGAGAGGAGAGTGCACCACATCTCAAAGAAGCTTTCATTTCATTGCGAATACGAGATTCATAGCACCAGCATACAAGAGGCTTTCATCGGATCCAATAGTGAAAATAAAATATTAATCCTTGTATTCACAAAAAGAGCACAAGTTCTAAAAAAAAACAATATATCATTCCAAAATAGTCCTTTACAAAATGACCCGAGGGTGTACTTACAGAATAGAGGGTGACTCTTGCGCTACCCGTGACTCTTGGTCTCCCTCGCGACCTTTGAGATACCTATGACCTTTTGACTCTCTCATGATTCTCTAGACTCATAATTGTGTTATTCTACTCTATCATGCTAGGCAACATAAAATGAACTAACTCTATGTTAAAAGTATAGTGATTGAAAAATTTGGGGCTTCAATGTGTTGCTGCTCTTTGAGGTAGTTTTTCAATAGCTTGTAATAAAAAACTATCGATGCCAGCTATGGAATTTCTCACCATGTCTGTGGAGGCACTTGAGAGCATCTAGAACTAGAGTTCCTTTCTTGGAATTGATTTTATTAGACAAGGTTGCCAATTTTGTGTATATTCTGACTGGTTCCACCACATATTGCATGATAATCTCTTTTGTCACTTGAAAATCACCTGAGTAGGAGGCTTTCTTGAGTGGAACAATAAATCTTTGGATTTCTTGCAATACCTCCTCCTGGGTTTTAACTATCCCTAAGGTTCCGAGAGAAGGTGCACCATGAACTTCAACTACTGACTCCAACCCGCTGAGAATATGGTTGCATGAGGCAAATAATCTGTCCACATCCTTAGCTAATTTATCTCATGATTGGATCTTCATGCGCCACTTCACTTTATCATTCTGAGTAGTGATCCAATCCTTATTTGGAAGAGCTTTTGGGGCCTCTAGATACCTGTTGGTCCATTCAAGGATGTTTTCTAGTGTCTTAAAGACCTATTTTAGCCTGGAATACTTCTCCTTGTTTTCAAATAGTATAACCAGAATAGGAGTGACTGTATGACGCAAATTCATCATCTCTTCATAAACTAACATCATGGATCCTCCAAAGGTCTCAGTTTCTTCTCTTATTGAGGACTACAATTATTGTGTGCTTGAATGAGCTAAGCGAAGGGTTTTATTTTCTTCTTCTATATTCCTCTTCTCTTCTTCCACCTTAGCATCCCTTTGTTCATATGCATACAATTTATTCTGTAGCTCTGCAATATGTTTTCTCATCCACCCAACATTCAATTAAGTTTCAGTCATGAAGGCGGTCCCTACTGAGGTGATGATTTCAGGATTTACCATAGTGTCCAAGATGATTTTCTTTTCAGTAGACACAGAAAAAGGTTCTGCTGGGATCTTGGAATAGCATTTTCACCTCTCCTGCATGATTTTGTGGTTGATTTTGATCAAAGGTGAGTCTAATCAAGTATAATACTTCTTCATCTGCCTCATCCAGAAGGCATATCTCTTTGAGGGGAAGGTGTCCTCCAATGATGGGAGTGGACGAAGGGATATCCAATGGGGGTAGATCAGCATTTTCATTGAGATGTTGTTGTTGTGCCATGGCATCTTCTACTCCTTTTCTAGCCTCCTCTTGTTCTCTTTTGTATTCCTCTTCCTTTATTATTTTCTCTGCTTCCACCCTCTTCTTTTCCTATTCTCCTCATTTATGCTTCTTCCTGATTTCCTCTCGTTTCTTGCACTCTTCTTGCACTCTCTGCTCTTGTTTCTTATTTTCCTCTTCTCCGACTCTCCTCTACTCTTCCTCCTGCTTATTTCCTTGTTCTTCCTCTTCTTTCTTTCTCTGATCCTCTTCTTGTTTCTTTATTTTTTCCCTTCCTGTTTCCTTTTCTGTTGCTCTTCTAGATACCTTATTTGTTTCTCTTCCTCTTGTTTTTTTCTTCACCTTCCTTTCCTTACTGTTGTTGATATTCTACTTCCTGTGACCTTTTGACCTCTTCTTCTCTCTTCATTTTGAGTTCACGCTTCTACCTTTCTAGCGATGCATGTTGGGGAAATGATATGTGTTATAATTCCAACATTAAATTATCAATCTGGGGTCGTAAAAATTAGAGGCACAAGCACAGGTAACGCAGGATCGGAGCATCTAACCTAAACTAGAGAAAGAAATTAAGTTTCCATCTAAGTACAAAATCACAACTAAAGCAAATAGGCTTATCAAACTAAATCCAAACATTAATAACTACTCTATTTAGATCAGAACCTGACTAATTCAAATAGTAAATAAAAAAAAACAACTAATCTTCAAGCTAATCAAAAATTGAAGTATCATAATGAAAGACATACTTTGTCATAATTTAGGCATCTTGATTCAATACTTAAAAATAACTTGAATTTAAATCTACAACTCAAAAAAAATAATTCTATTATCTACTCTTGCTCAAAAAAATTCAATTGCAGCTAATCTAATTCCCAGGATCACATAAATCAATAAGCATTGAAACTTATGTCTTAATCCTATCTAGTTTACACCTTCAATTCTACAAATCTTGAAAACCGAAAGTAAACTTAAATTAATTCTTCTATGCCTTCAATAAAACAAAAGAGAGATATTCTATGATATATTCCAATGATTATCAAACCATAATTTAAATAAATCTCATGCAAGGAATTTAAATGAATATGCCATGAATACTACACAATTCTTAAACTATTAATTAATCGATCACTAAATCTGCAATATATAATTCAAACTAAATATATCACCCACAGAAAAAAGTTGGAAACACTACTTTCAAATTTGTAAATGAAATGAATAATCTCACACCAACTATACTCAATGCAAGAACCTTAAATTTGATTCCATACTTAACACAGAAAACTCAATGCAAAATGTTAAACCTGATTTTGTAATTAACACAGAAAATTCATAGTAATGCACATGGTCTTGTAATTATAATTTCATCGTTTTCTCATTGTATTGGATCTGCAATCAATGGAATGTGAAGCTAAATGTATCTAAGCATGTTTATAAAAATATGACACTATCAAATTTGGAAATAACCAAAGTATAAAATGTTAAATATCATAATCAATCCTTACATGTCTTTGAATTAAAGGTGCCTTTCATAAGCTTCTGAGTGATGTAATTGTATGAGGGAAACAATGACATGCCAAAGTTGATTCCTTAACGAAATCCATGCTGATCTATGCCAATTGATAAATGGAATCTACCTTGAAATTCATATTTATAAAAGAGAGCGCAATTTTAAGTACAGAACAAAAATAACAATTCAGAAATATAAGTAATTACATTGCTAAATAATTAATTAAACACAATCCTAAGATCTACACTAGTTTTCAAGGCTTGTTTCTAGGTGCGGTGGGCCCTTTCCATTACTGGAGCATGTCAAATTAAATCAATGAGAATAAAATTCAAAGCACAATCATCGTACTTACAAAATATTTAACGTTG
This sequence comes from Pinus albicaulis, assembly GCA_034641835.2. Lineage (NCBI taxonomy): Eukaryota > Viridiplantae > Streptophyta > Pinopsida > Pinales > Pinaceae > Pinus > Pinus albicaulis. Next base: position 390,089,986 of record CM076577.1, read on the forward strand.
GAGCTGAATTAGATTAAAATTCAAATGTCAACACATATGTCATGCTGCAATCTCTTGTGTTAGCACAATGAGTCACTCCTTGACTGCATAAGGAGTATGCCTTACACGTCATAGTTCATTTCAAATTTTAAAAGGTTTTTTTGAGTGGTGAAATGGATTTCTCAAAGAATTTTAAATGGTTTTTTATGTTATTTAAAACTTACATGCATTTGGAAAGTTGCGGCAAGTATAAATTGTGTGGTTAAATTGGTAATATAGGGAGAAGAGTGTACAAGTGGAAGGTGATGGATAGTTGGTACCTATTCCAGGAAATAATCCTATCCTAAATTAGTCACACATCTGTGATGATGGCTCTTTACACAAACTCTGTTTATGAAAAGTAAACAACATTCAGAAAATAGATTACATGTATAAAGTATTTCACAAATCCTTTATGAAATATTCACTAACATGTTCTATAACACACATATAGTTTGAAGAAAACTGAAAGCAGATAATTTACTGTTAAATCCTTTAACAGCTTATCACTCACACCTTATTAGTTGATGCAATTCATATTTTAGAAGAAATTAACAAAGAAAAGAGGCACACCACACATTAGATGTTCTTTGAGTCAAAAAATCCTCCAGCATGAAGCAAAAATGTTTTTTATTATATTCAATCTTCAGGTAGACCAACATCCAACCTGGAAATGGTATTTACAAGTGGTCTTACAAGTGGTATATATAGCAAGAGAGGCACCAACTCCATCTCTTCTAAAAAGAAGGAAACATTATTTCTAACATTATATAGGTGTCAAATGACATTACAGCCTTATCTCATCGAAATCTAATAGAAAGGACATATGGAGAAGAAATAAGAGAAGAAATATGGGCTGAAATGTTGAGTGTGTTGTCATGTTGCCCATTTTTCTGTTGATTTATCTCCTTGTGTCTCAGGTATTTACTAATCATGTAGCTTCATTTAATAAGTTCTCCATTAACCTCATAACCACCTCTCACCATCACTTGTATTATCCATTTGGTTATGGGTTCTTATCCATCCTTAACTAACTCGGAAAATTTTGCTAACATGTGTCAAAATTCAGTTAAAAGAGGTGCTACCGGAAATTCTGGTAAAAACCTGTAATTTCTCAAAATATGGAATGCTACCGGAAATTCTGGTGGCACCCTGTTTCTTTTTAAAAAATACACAAAAAATGCTGAAAATTCTGTGTAGCATTATATTCCTTGACACCTAAGTTGTTGTTCAAAATTTTAATTGATAGGCAGAAAGGTATTGGTACCAAAAACCTTTTTACCTTCCCTCTATGTGTGCTGCAGATTTAGTAAGCTTATCCAAGTATGTTTTGCTGCCAGCAACTAATTTCGATCTAGTTTCTCTTGTGGTTGCTTCCTTGACAGGGGCTTTGTCCTCATAACCCTTTTGTGTTTTTCCTCTCTTTGAGGGCTCTGAGTGTTGTTTTGAAGGGGTTGTGTTCTTGTTTTTCTTCATGGATTTCTCTATTTTTAAACCTTCATATTTACCTTCAATATCAATAACTTTGACATTAGGATTGGATTATGTAGAGCCTTGGACTTAAGCCTAAACTTGTCGCTATCTCTAGTGTGCCTCTTCTGCTACCAGCAACAGGTTTAGCTTCTTCTTTCTTCTTCTTACTGTTGATTTCATACACAACATCTTTAAGGAGTTCTTCATCTGATCATGTAGGCTGATATTATTTCTACAACTTCTACTAAATATGTGCTTCCAAAATTTCTGGTAGCACCTGCGCTTTTGATTTTTCTGCAGTTGCATACCTTCCTCTTCTGGCTCTAGTGTAGACATTAGGAAAGAGAGGAATAGGGGGCACTTTTCATAGATTTGGGTTTTCTTACTCAATAAATCTCTCCCTTTTACAACCTTCTTTCAGCCTTGATTGCATAAACCTTCTCTTTTTTTCTCTTGGCCTTCTTATGAATGTTTTATTTTTTCTCGTTTCTCTTTGTTCTTCTTTTTGTAGGCTGAGGGTTTGGTTGTGAAACTAGAGGTGTAGGTGTAGTTTGGCCTGCCTTGTAGAATAAAAAGTGGTACCAAGTTTGGTTTCTCTTCCCCAACTCTTTTTCAACTAAAAATTTGATTAAAGCTTGATGGTATAAGCTATACACAGAAACATCAGTGTGAGTTTGAACCCTTGCTGACATCTTTGTCAAGATTTTCAACAAGAAAAATGGTAGATTTAATGTTTTCATCCATATAATATGAAAAAGAAACCTCATGTGATAGAGGAACACAATTGTATACTATTAGTCATCCGTATTTTTTCACCTGTTGATGATGAATAGTTTTTAAAGCCAAGTTTTCTAGCAACTGATCTCCAATTTGTCAAATTTGTCAGCTAGAAAACACCCATAAAAAATTTTCCCTCCTACCATCTCAATCAGCCTATGATGATAAAAAACCTAATTGTCAAGCCCTACCTAGTCTCATTCATACAAACTTGTCCATCAGCTCCAAAGAGAATACTCCAAATCTGTCAAAAATCTCCCCTAAGTTAGGTAGTGGTGATTTAGGCAATCCTCCCTTGGCAAACTATCCTAAGCCAAAAGAACCTCTATCTAACACCAACCAGTCATAGATGGCCTTCCTATTCTGCAAAAAAAAATTGATACACCCTAAGTCGCGCCACTAGCAAGTCTTGGTGTCTTAGCAGTGCATGTTTCAAAAGCCAAACTCATATTGTGTTGCTATATAGTGTGTCAATGTCTTTTTCAAAGCAGAAAGATACCAGTGTTCCAGAAGACATTATTAAACTAAACATGAGAATACAATTGCTTCTCATGTTGTTTTGAGCCTGGGATGCAAGTACTATTCAAAGAGGTAATTCAATGAACTCCTACAAACACAGTCAAAAGGTTAGTGACTTATGACTAGCAAGCAATACTTTGCATACATAGGACAGGATTGCTTCTGGTTTCTAAAGATGCATAAGAGTATTTTAACAACAGAATACATATCTCAGAGAATCCCTCTCATAGCATATTGCCAATTTTGCACCTTATTACTTACTGTGATATACCAAGTAGAGATATGCATTACAAGGAAAGATAACACAGTTTGAGAAAGGGGTGAAAAGTGACTGTGTAAAACCTCCTCCAAGCATGAGCAGATGGTTAAGTCATTCGTTAAGGCCTCCTTCATTTAATAAGCAGAGGGCCAGGAACAGAGGTGTAGCCTCATCCAAAAAGCACAAGGCTAACAATGCGCAAATGGCCTTAAGAACTTGTTTACACCTTTTCTCCAATGAATCAAACCACTAACACAGCAGTGGTGTTTCAAGGATTGCTTGTATAGTTTCACTGATTGAAAGACAAAATTCAAATGCAGTGGGAAAAAATTGAATGATCATTAGTAGAAAATGGTGTTAAAAAGAGGGCAAGCAGTGGTACTATAATAATCAAAGAGGTTTTGTTTTTCTTCTATCGAAGGTCTCCTTCAAAGGGTAATCTGAGGCTAGAATGCCCAAGCTTACAACAACCTCATCAAAATGACAAGAAGATAGATTAAGCCTTGTTTCTGAAAGAGATTTTTGCAAATAAATATACAGAGACAGTATGTGTGAGGAAAAATCTATGACACCATGATTCAAATTCAAGACAATTTTCAAAGAATCAAGCCATATCACTGTCATAAACAAAGACCTTTTTATGAAACATGTGAAAAAAATTTGTTGTTGCACAAGATTGCATTAAGGGTCTCTAAAGGCCTCTTTCCTTGATCAAAATATATGAACCAAGACATGGGTTAATGCAAATAAGGTTCTTCATCCACAGTCAAAGGAAAATATCAAAGGGCACCTGACAGTTTTGATCAACTTCACAATGGGCATAATTATCACCAAAACACCAGGAGAGCAGAAATTGTCAAAGTAAGTTTTAGAATAGTGAATTATCTCCTTCCAAGATGTGGCAAAGGATGCATCAAAAATCTTGGATATGACTCTTAAACAGTGCTCCTTTAAAAGGTCAGAAATAGACAAATAGTGACAGAGTTTCGCCTTAATGAAGAAACAGTGAGCAAGATTTTCTCTTAAAGGAGTTTCTTCACTTCAAAAAACGGATCATATCTTTGATGTCTTTAAAAAAGGTTGGCCACAACATTTTGTTACGAATCTTGATTAAATATGGGTCCCTTTAATGTTTTGAAGGTGATTTGAGTTTTTTATATAACAAAAGCCTTTTTCAAAAGGCATTCAAACCCTCACAAAGTGACTACAAAGGTTTTTCGACTTTTTCATCTTTAAAAGGCATAGTAGACCGTTGACAAGGCCCTTATGCAAATTCAAAACTCAAATACAACGCTCCCAAGCTATTCATTGGAGAATCAAGAGATTTCGAGCAAATTCAAGTTTTTTTCAAGGCTCAAGCATGCACGACGCGCCTATAAAAGTGTGTGGCGCGCTTGTGAGCGAAATTACAAAGGAGTGTAACAACTGCATGGCGCGCCTATAGCAGCGCGCGGCGCGCTTGTGCGTGCATTCATCCCCTACCCAAAGGCCGACCCGACACCCCTCACTGCGCGGCGTTCTTTTCAGTAAACGTTCCGCTCCTATTTAAACGTCCAAAACGCTTTCAAAGAGTCTTGGGAGCTGCTCAATCAATCAAACAAGGGCCATAAGCATTATTTCAAGGTATTCTCCATTGCTTCTTGCTAGTTTTTGAAATCTTACAGGGGTATTGTTGCCATTTTCTCCAAGGAATAAATAGTGATAAAGAGGGTAGGGTTTTTGAGCAAAATCAAAGGCTTTTGTCGCTGTGATTGCCAAATATTGGTACAGTGATAGGTGGGGTGTTTTTAACAATCTTAAAGGACGTTAAATTCCTTTAAGAACAGTGATAGCCCACAGTTAAAACAGGGAGCAGACTTTGTTTAAAAATCAAAGGGGAAAACAGTGATCATAATCTGAAAGCTTTGTCATTTAAAAAAAAAATCCTCTCTATATCATGGATTAGTGAACTCTGTGCAACCTCCATAATTCGAAAAACAGAGTATGTTGTGAAGGTTTTTTAAGTCAGTTGAAGGATGTTTTGTCTACCTTTGTAAAGAACAGTGAATAGAAAAAAGAGCATTGTTTGAAGAGAAAGGTGTTCTTATCAAAACAAAGGAGATCCTTGTTCAAACAAGAGACCACAAATACATTTGTTTAAGACCTTTGCCCAAGCACAGTGATAAAATGAATTTTTGTTTTTCATTTGACAAGCACTTGCTGATTGGCATCAAAGAGGATAAAACAGTGGCTTATAAGGAGGACAGGGTGTGTTGTTGAGAAACCATTTCAAGGACCATTTGAGACAACTTATTTTTGTCAGTTAGCAAAGAATATCCAAAACAAAAACGCCTCTCAGGCAAGACAGTAGAAGTGGCCCTCACAGGAGGTTTGAACCTGTTTCAACTAAAGAGGTAAATGCTCATCCATCAGTCCTGTTTAACTTTCATGAAGTTGGATGTCTATAGTTTTGTCAAAGGGTGCAGGAGGTGAAAAGCTATCTCCCCTTGACACATCTTTGTGCTTTGAGATTTCAAGGGAAACACTTTCAGCTGGCAGGCTTGGATTTCAATTTTTCTCCTAGATCCATTTCCAAGGCCACCAAAATCCCTTATGTCAGAGAGAAGTGGTTTAAACAGAGCCACCTAGACTCAGAAAAATACAAACCCTTTTTGAAACCGGAGCATAGAGATACATGCCCATCGATCTTTCCTTTCTCATATTTGTTGACTAGTTATGCTCCCCTCATGAAGATAATCATGAAATACTTCACTTGCGAGGGAAGGTTCTCCCAGGTATATGCTTACCATGTCCGGTTGCTCATGCATTTCATGAGAGCCAAATTGTTAAATCTCCCCTTCTTCCTCCATAGAGGTATTGAAAAAATGGCCTCCAATATTCAGAAAAGACCTCCTTCTCAGCAGTCAGCTTGCCTTTTCCATCATTCCCTCATCAAGGTTGTCATTCTTCATCAGCTTGAGAAGAAGGGAATCTCTTAGGACATTTTCATTGCACATCTAGATTTCGCCACTGTTCCTTCATCCCATGCATCTCCTTCACCTTCCACTCACCACGCTTCGCCTTCTTCAAGTAAGCCAATTCCCAAGAAGCTCAAATTTCCCATGATTGAACAACAGCATGAAGATGAATAAGAGCATGATGAAGAAGGGAAGCAAGGTGAAAAGGAGCACAGTGAGGAAGGGCAGCAAGGTGAAGAAGATCACAGTGAGGAAAGGCAGCAAGGTGAAGAAGAGCATAGTGAGGAAAGGCAGCAAAGTGAAGAAAAACATAGTGATGATATGCAGCATAGTGATGAAGAGCAACGCCATGAAAAAGAGAAAAATAGTGAGGAGGGAAACGATGAGGAAGTTGAACAGTTTGATGAGGATATTGGTAACCCTCACAGTAGAAAAAAAGATGAATATGAAGCCCAAAACATTGAAGAGACAGAGCCTCAAATTCCTAGAGACAGCAAGGACAAGAGTAGAGAGGGCAGCCCTCAAAAAGATATGTAAGAGGACAGTCAAAGAATTCATGGATAAACTCAAAACAATGGCAAGGATGATGAGGGAAGTAACAAGGGCAAAGAGCCAATAGAGCATGTGCTAGCTGCCTCTCCTAGGCAAGGGGCCATGCTTTCTTCTCCAAAAGTGGCCAAGCCCCGGACATCAAGGAAAAGGGTGCCTCAAACTATAACTCCAAATGTTACTAGGGCCCTCCGAAGCAAGGGGAAATTGCCCAAGTAACCCATTTTCGAATTACCCAAGAGGAGGAATACCAAGAATGCCACCCAAAGCAAGGGAAAGGAGAAATAAGAAAGCATCCATGAGAAGGAGAGAGACTTTGACATAATTCAAATCCAAAGTGATGATAGCGACAATGAGGCCCGAATCCTAGAGTCTCTCTTGATCAATAGAGAAAAACAAATTGATGATTTTAGGGAAGATCTAGAGAGGTCTATAAACTTCAATCACTTTTTTCAAACACAAAATAAACAGATGAGTGTCCACATGGCGGTATATGAGACACGGGCCATCAAATATAAAAAGGAGGCCTCCAAGGTGCAAGTTAAGTTGGAAGAACTCATGGGAAAGTTCAATGATAGCGAAGATGAGGATCAGCCAAGGAGAAAGAGGCCAAGGACCATGGGACTCAGAAGAGCCCTTGAGAAACAAAAGGAGGAAGAAGCTGCCCTTCTCCAATATTTTCCTCTCACTACTTTGTTCACCCAAGAGATAGAGAACAATCGAGAAGCATGTCTTGAGAGGGTGAATGATCGCTTGGAAAAGAAGTTGGAAAAGGCCAATAGAGATTTGGACCTTCAAAGGATGATGACCGGGCACTATAAGAAACTCAATCAGTTCGTTCGATGGAAATTGAAGGCCACACAGGAAAAACTCAAGGAAGCTCAAAAGAGGCGCCCGGCACCAAAAATGAAGAAAGACACCTCAAAGCTCCAAATTTTTGCCTCATCTTCTCATCATGTTTCTGAAAACCCTTGAGGGTCATGCTCGCCAAAATTGGGAGAAATTTGACAAGTTTTGGTTTTTTGTCATTTTTTGGGCTTTTGGCTAAAAATCATGGGCATCGCCATTTCTGTTTGGGACATCATCAAAGGATTAAAATGGTATCATTGGATGCCATAATTTTAAGGGCATCTACTTAGTGATTTTAAGATCAATTGAAGATGATTTTCTCCCCCAAAATGGTGAAAAACACTCGCTCTTTCCACACTCTGCCCCGTTTATCAACAAAGTTTATTTTTTGGGTTTTTATACATAGGTTAGTTTTTGACAAAATTACAGCAATTATTTTAGAGAAAGCTAAGAATTTTAAGAAAATAGACATTCATATCTTTCCAACGAGCTATCACGGGCCTCGTTTCAACATCGGGAAGGCATCCAAAAGCTGCTCGCAAGACAAAGGACTTTCTGTTGATATATTTCTTAAGTATTTTTGTGAAAAATACAATTTTCTGAAGTGGCTTTTCCTAATGTGCGTTTAGCTATTTTTGGGCATAGTTAGTTATGAAAAGTCAATATATTTTCCTTTTTTAGCATTTTTGAGATATTTTATTAGATATTTTGTGCCTTGGGCTTTGCAAAGCCTCAAGGACAAAATCAGATATTTTTTATGGGCCAATGAGATTGCAAGTTGCACTAGGAGGTTTTCCCTCATCTTTGCCTATATATTCCAAGAGACTTCATTGTAAATGAGGCTAAACTTGATGATATGGAGCAATATATGGTTATACAAGCTTGGAAGAAACACTTGTCTCATGCATTGGATAGTTTCTTGAGTGTTTTTGGATGATGAAGGAGGACTGTTGTTGGATTCCTTGACTTGGTAAAATGGTGTAGTGTCCCTCTCTGTTATGGTTCTTAGTTTTCATTCATATTCCATGTTCTTGCTTGCTATAAGACAGTAGAGAATAGATTTGAGACATGCCCTTGGAGGCACCTCAAATTTCCTGTTTCTTTATAGCTTGTATGTTTTATTCTTTCTTAGTCATATCAAAGAATCCTTGATTGCTCTTTGATAACTGAAGAAATTGTTTTCTTGTTTCATTTATGGTTTTATGCATGCTAAGTATGATTCACGGTATGCCCTGCTTACTCATGGCTAGTCATAAATCCACCTCTGAAACCTTTCTTTGATTGTTTGATTGTCATTTGTTGAACCAAGGAGGTCTTGTACTGATCTTGCCCTTTGCCTAAAACTATGCAATCTTGCTTCAAAGTGCCCAATAGCTTGAAATACTATGCTTAGGAATTTCCTCATAGTGATTTGAGTTGTTTGTTTGTCTTAATTGTATTTCCCCAAATTCTGATAGCAATTTCCCAAAGTTAGAGAGTCATATATCTCTATGTATTTCTTGAATTTTTATTTCTATGCATTGATCAATTTATAGTTACATTTCTCATGATTAATGTTTAACCCTACCATGTTTATGTCAGCCATTAAACTATTTATGTTTGAAATCCTTTGTTCTTCACAAATTTAGTGTCCATCCCACTCCATTTTACCTAAAGATCCATTTTACCTCGATCAAATCAGCCCTTCAACAACCTTGTATAACCATCTGAAATATTTCTTGACCTTTTCGACCCCATAGCCCAGTTGATCTGACATATTTTTACCTATCTTAGTCTTTGATTAGTTCATCCCTCACAAACCTAAAAACAAAACCAAAAACCTACTTCATAACTAGCCTAAAATTAGAAACACAAGAAGAAAACACACAGATATCCCTTACGCAAATAGAGAGAGCCCTCTCTGAGTCTAGGAAGGCTAGGTCCTTGGGCTCCAAAGATTGGTTTGATGTTACCCTATCACTTGGCTTGCCAATCAGCCAAATCACGGGACACTAACATATACCTCCTTTCACAAGTGAGGTATATCTTGATAAGCTTGATAGCTTTTTCCCAGTCATTATTAAGATAGCTGCTTGGAATGCATTTTTCCGAATTTGGATCTCTATGATAATATTTGAGGAAGCTATTTAGATCTCCTCTTGTAATTACTTTTCCTTTGAACCACATTTCTCCTTCTTGGGGAAGGTTAAAGGCTTCAGCAATGGAGTCTTCAGAAACCTGCAAGGTGAGGCCATAAACTGTAGCTTATTTTCCATTAAAAGAGTTATCAAACTCTTAGGATACTCCTGAGTGAGATCTCCCTAACCTGGTGCATAGAGAATACCACCCTGACTAAATAAACAAGTGGCTTACCCTCGAATTGGCATCAACTAGTTCTGCACCCTATGGCTCTATTATATTTATTTTTCCACCTGTTTTAGTCATCTTTAGAAAATAAATGACTTTGTCTCTTGAAAATTATAGGTGGTAGAGTAGGAGTTTTACCTTAAAAGTGTTTCTTGTATTCACCTTTGGAATCTTGTCTCAAATCCAAACTCCTTCTCAAACTATGACTCTCAACAATTAGAACTCCAACAACTAAAACTTAAAATGACAGAGTTCTTTCCTTTCAGGTGGTTTTAAAACCAAACTTTGGTTCATCACCCCATGAAAATCAACCTTCAATATTAAAAATATTCTTCACCATGATGTGCAACATGTGATAATCCATCATCACCTTCAGTTGGCTGCGTTTTTTCCGTATGGAATGCTCCAGATGTTTTGAGACAAGCGGATCTGTGACTAATAGTCACCTCCACTGTCTTTGTTGTTAATTGGCCGAAATTTCTGGCTACACAACATCAAACTATTATGGCATTGAGTGTGATGACCACAATCTCCTCTGTTCAAAAAATAACATACTTAGACATGCGTATAACTGACTTGGGGTTGACAGGAAGGACAGGGTAATAGTTAAGTTCAAAAGTTCAGGTAACACATGGGTTCAACGTATATTATGACTTGACTTAAACTAACTAGCTACAATACGAAACCTATCATGAGATATGAAAATATTTAAAAAAAAATAAGGGTATTTACACTACAACACGTGGCTTAACTAAAGCGGATGCACTTTTTCGTTTATTTTAAAAACAGAGTATGCTTCCGGAAATTCCAACAACATTGGAATAAAAAAAGAAAAAGACAGAAACAGGAAAATAACAGATTCTCCAAAAATACTAAAAGTGGTGCTACCGAACTTTATGATAGTGACCATTTTTTTTTTTTGAAATTTTTTAAGTTTAATCCTAAAAATAACACTATGAAATGGAATCATGACTTAGCAAAGAACTGTGCTAAAATCCCGAATAGAGTATTTTTTATAAAATTAATAGTTCTTCATTTCTAATTTTCTTCTCCTTCGTACATACAAGGCATCAACTTATATAGAGATGTTGATGAAAACAATACATAACCATTTAACAAACAAAAGAAACAACAAGCTGAAGAAGGTTGTATCAAAATTCTAGAGAGCCTTCTAATAACCCATGGTTGGTTTCATTCTTTTCAATGCAAGAATGGAGGAACCGCTTCTATGCTTAGCACAAAGGAATTCAGCAAAAATCATTGAAAATTGAACCCGATTTGACCGTTCAAACCAAACCTGACCTTGCATGTTTAGACCGAACCCGATTTGACCCATTTAGACCTTTCACGATTTTGTAATTAATAAGTCGTTATGTACTTAAGAAGTGTTTTGACCCTAACTTCCTCTTGGTAATGAATTTTTCCAAATGGTTTCTGGGTTACCTGAAATAGGGTATTTTGAACATGATCCAAGTCTTGTAATGTAAATATTCTTCACCATTTGATCACAAAATTATATTTTAACCCGTAGCAACTAGTTTAATTAAGTCATGAAGAATTTCAGCAATGGAACCCTGCGAAAAATGAACTTAGAAAAACCGTCATTAGTAAATCATGACTAAATCATCTCTAATCATAGAAAATATAAGAAAACTAATGATAATCAACCATGAGGCATAAGATATGAATTGGCATCAAGTGATGGAATTATGGTGTGAAATGAGTGTAAAAGTGTCGGAATTTAAGTTATGAATAATGGCTTTGTATGATGGAAAATGGGCATATTCGAGGCCCAAAAATGCATTTCTTTGTTCTAAAGTCTCATTTTCTCCTTCATCCCCTTGGCTGGTTTGGGACTCTTCAACTTATTTTATCTTATGCTTATTTTCTTTCATCGACGTCTCCCCTTGCTGCTTCCTTTTCTTCATTGAAGTCGACCTTTATTGAAAGCTTATCTTCTCTTGAGAATGCACTTCCTGCTCATCCTCATATTATAGTTCCTCATTCAGGTCATATCTTCAATCTAAATTATACCAGTTTCTAACCTCATCTTCATGAGACTTCTCAGGTGTTGGAACGGGGTCCCCTAAAGCTGTGAATCTTATATAATTTTGTATATATTTGGTATTAATTAGCCTAACGCAGGGGTTTTGGGGTGGGTAAAAGCCCTGAACGCATTGTAATGGGTTAAGGGTAGACCTAGAGTCCACAAACCATGGTTTGCGGACCATAGGAAAGCATATGCTAAGTTTCTATAAATAGATGAACATTTTGGGTCTAGAGGAAGGCAAGAATTAAGTCTGATGCTAAGTGCGAATTGTTAGAACTGCATTGGGTTATTTGGGTAAGGACTCCTGCTGGTTGTGTGCATGGAGATCCTCAGTCCTGCTTTGTGCGAACCCCACTAGGCTATGTGCGCAGGTTGTGTTTTGTTGTAAGTCGATCTGATATTAATGAAAGTGAAGTATTACTGAAGTATCTGTGTGTATCTAGATTGGTAATGGTTATTGAACGCATCTCTGATGGTTAATTAGCTGTGAATGTATCTGTGTTATGCATATGTATATCTGTGATCTGTATCAGTTGTGAGTATAAGGGTTCTGTGATGGTTTCTGTTTAGCTATGAATACATTTGTTTATGCTATAAGCTGCATTTATGATATCATGTATTGATAATTTTTGTTACGCATGTGGATGCGAAGAGATCGAATAGATCTGAATAGCTTTGTTGTGGTTAATAACTAAATATATTATGAAAGCCTGCAAATATACCTGTGTGAACCTGGTAGGTTGTGAACTCGGATCTGCTTAACTAACCTACTCTCTGTCAGAGTGCGGAAACCTGGTTCCAACACCCTCCCATACTACTTTGGGTGAGACCTTGGCCTACGCAAGTAAGTCACTGCCGAAAGGGCCAGTAGTATAGGGGTTTGTTGGAAAACCTTAACCTCCAAACCTGGGTCAGGACCCCTCGATCCAAAAAATGGTTTCATTTCCGAGACCGAGAGCATTTTGAGAGAGATATCGGGTAATTCCAAGGGAACATTGGAGACCTGAGAGGATAGAAATTGAAGAGTGGTTTGAAAAACAGGTTCAGGAATTTGCGGTAAAAGAGAATCACAGCATGAAGTTGACGGTGAAGAAGTGGAAGAATAAGTACATTTTCACTAAATTCTATGAAATTTTCTATGTAACATTTTCAAACGAGCTTCAGGAGTGGCTGGAAAGGCTCGTATATTTCTAGACATGTTGGAAGGACAAGCGAGTCACGGAGTGAACTCCAGAGTTGATCCAGTAGTTAGAAATAACTGATAATACCATCACTCATACGGTAGATCACTGGGTGGATAGTGTGATGGGAGGATTTCTAACGGAGTTCATAGTCGATCAGTTTGTGTCCTATTCTGAGGCAGATCAGAGGTTGCTCAAGGGTTTCCGAGGTAGGTTTCTAAAATCACTACCATTATTAATCAAAATTTTGTTGTGAAAAAAAGGTATTTTGTGCAACCACACCAAGTGAATGACCTTCGATCTGGGTGAAAGCACAACACAGAGTGGTAAATACTACAGAAGTAATCAAGAAGGAGATAGATCTGTCTACAGTCCAGTAAGAGATTCGGCTGTGCATAGCCCCCCAACGACACCACCTTCAAGATAGCATAGGGGTAAAAACTCACCCATACCTCCACCTCCATCAGAAGATGATATGGCCTCGCACATGAAGCTACCTACCTTCAAGGGCGTAGGGGATGAAGATATGGACCAATTCTGGTTTGTCACAGAGTCAGTATGGACTGTGCAGAATGTGGCCAGTGATGCTGTGAAAAGGGCGCAGATATTCCTTTCCTTCGAAGGAATAGCCCTGTACTGGTATATGGGAAACATAGCTCAGCATGCGAATGCGACCATTCAAGAGGTTAAGGATGCCCTAAAACAACAGTTTTGGAAGCCTAAATCCTACTCTCAGATAGTGAATGACCTAAAATATTTTAAACAAGGGCTCTCTGAGTCTGTATGGGAGGCTGACCAGTGACTAAAGAAGGTAATTAGAGAGGGGGAATTTATGTACGATGATAGACAACACAAGGAATGGTTCATAGCTATGTTACTACCTCACCTGTGCAGACCTATGGTTCAAAAAGCCATTGACTCGCAGGAGAAATCCTTGGAGATTGCTATGAAGTTGGAAGTTGTGCCAAGTGGTGATGCTCAGTTTGGAGTACAATAGATCCAAGGGCAGATGTAGGCCATGCATCTCGAAATCCAAAACTTGCGCAAGGAGCGAGGGAAAGAAGCCAACCCATACGTATGGTGCATAAGATGCCGAGTGTCAGGTCACACCAAGGATCAATGCCCTCTATTAACAGATTATATGCAGGATGGGGGACCCAGCCCATTACGTCCTAGAGAAGCTGTGGGACCAAGTGGTCTGACCTTATTGTGTGCTGACTGCCGCATAGCGGGGTTACATGATACCAACCACTGCCCTCGTCTGGCCGCTTATGTTCTAGAGTTGAAGCAACAATGGTGCCAATTTTTCTCATCTGTGGGACATGACGAACAAAACTGTCAGACATATGACCTAATGATTGACTGAGGTAACCTATATCGGATGCAATCTAACCCTTCGTCACCTCTATCTCCCTCGAGTAGAGGAGGCTCCCCAGCCAGGGGCAAAGGATGAGGGAGGGGTGGAGGCGCAGGTTAGGTAAGAGGACAACTTATCTACTATAACTGTGGAGAAGTAGGGCACTTAACGAGGGACTGGTTGAAACCCGCAAGAAAATCTTGCAGGTATTGTAGATAGCCGAATCATGTGATCGAAGACTGTCCAATTCTGATCGCAAAAATGTAGGAAAAGCTGCAGACACCTTCGCAGAATGTGCAGAGGGTTAACGCTGAACCACATGAAGAAGGCCCAACCATTAATGTCATAACACGCAGTGGGATGGCTACTGGGGGAGCTGAGGAGAAAGCTGCGATTGAACCTCTTATCTGAAAAGAAGCTGTCAAACAAGAAGGTTTGGACCTAAAAAAGGAAAAGGAAACCTTTTTTGCAGCCCGCAAATACTTCACTAAGGAGGAGGCACCTATGCCAAAAGTGCCAACAAACCTAAGAACTGATGATGAAGTTAAACCACTTCTCCAGGCATGTATGAAGTTGTTGCGCAACGAGAAGGCCGTAGAGAATCTGCAAGCATTAATAGACAGCTACGCAGCGAGACCTAACCCGCCTCTGGAAGTTAAGGATGTGCACAAGATGTACAAGCATAAGAAACACAATGGTAGGGAAATGCGGCTAACAATGTAGATTGGTGACTATGAAATGGATTAGGTTATTTTGGACCTGGGATCAGATGCGAACATATTTCCTAAGAAAAATTGGCAACAAATGGGAGAATCTAAGTCGGAATGGTCCACTATCCAGCTGTGCATGGCCAACCAGCAGAAGATCATACCATTGGGGATAATTTCACATATCGTGGTAGATATCGCAGGAGTTAAGGTTCGGGCTGACTTTGAGGAAATTCAGATTGTAGAAGATGCGGACCCCTATATTGTGCTCCTAGGATTGGATTGGACCATAGATATGGTAGGTATCATCAATATAAATAAAATAAGCATGGTGTTTGAAAATCAAGGTACACGGGTGATAGTACCATTAGACCCTATAGAAGGGGAACAGTATACAGAACCAGTGCACGAAGAAGAGGATGTGGATCACATCTACAAGTTGACTGCTCAGGATGAAGATTGGATCAATCCTATGGCTAACGGTATGCTTTGCTGGGAAAAGGACAGTGAATTTTTCTCAGACTCCAACAGGGAGATGGAAAATTAGCAGAATCGACTACATAATGTATCTGCGCTACGATGTCTTAGAATCATGAAGAAATTCTGATGCATCTCCTCAGAGGTAAGATAACTACCCTACTTTGATGGTTCTGGTAGTATTAGAGAATTTTTGCGAGCATTTGAAGCTGAGGTCCCAAGAGAGCGAAGGTTGTGGGCTCTTAATCTAGCCATGCGTGCAACACCTGCGAGGTGGTGGGACACGCATACAGGGACGTTATAGGATTTGGAAGAATGTTGAGATATGATGGTCTTGAAATTTAAACCTCCATTTCACCTGCGCGTAAAGACTTTCCTTGGCCCAGGAGACCCGTGCGAGCACTTGTTCGCTTGGATGGATAAATGGTGTGAACGAACTACGAAAGAATGGGTTCACCTGATTATTCATGCCTTGGGACCAATCCCCACTCCATGGTATTTAGATGCGGAGCTACACTAGTGCACCCACCATTGGGAACACTGCAAGAGGATTTTGTAGGGACATTTGGGTTAGTAGGTGGAAAAGAGGAGCTTGACGAAGCTCTGCAGGATATAGATACCTTAGTATTTGATGAATCACACCCTTACGCAGCACTTGGGGCACCAACATGGGAAACGTAGATGCAGGATATTGTCAATTGCCACAATTTAGCAATAGAAGAGTGCGATGAAGATCCACGAAATGTATCTATTTCGGAGTCGGAGGTGTTAGCCCCCCTATGGAATTCTTGACAAGCAAGCTGGGGGCTATGTCATTTTGGAGACCTTCAAGGAATGCATCTCCCCTTAAGACACATCATCCTTGAAGTCTCTCTGTGCTTTGCCTTATTCAAGTCCCCTCTGCTGGTCCCTTTCCCAAAGGCCTGCATTGCCCCTCTTACTCTTGCAAAACACCACTTTTTACTCCTGTCCCCTTTGACAAAGTCCCTCTTTTTCCCTTCTTATTTTCCCTATCAACCCCCTAAATCCCCTCTAAAATTCCTGCATCCCTTGTGTTCCCAAATTCCCCCTCCATCGCCCTATCGTTACCCTTTGGAGGCCTCAAAATACATTGAAAATGGGTTAAATACCCACTTTGGACCTTATAATAGGCCTAGCCCCCTCCGCATTAGCCCCGCGCCTTTTCTTCTCCATATAACCCAGCGCAGTAACCACTCACCAAAGCAAAGGGGCGCTTATCGCGTTTGTCCGTCGGACGCAAACCCAGCCGTAGATCTTAGCCGATCGGATGGCGGACGTTAAATCTTTAGCGCCCGCGTTCCCCCGCCTTTTTCCATTCTGGGCCATCGCCGTCCGTTTCCCCCGCCAAATCAATGGTCCACAGTTCTTCCGCCCAGTGGACCCCGCCGCGCACTATTCCTAAACCGCCGGTTTATTTCGCACCACCCTTGCACGCTTGGCGGTTTTCCCCCATAGCCCAACGATTCCACTCACCTTTCGCCGCGTGTCCTCCTGTACGTTCCCAAAACCGCCCGTTAACCCAATCCATCGCGCGTTATCTTCCGGACGCGGATGCCCAGCGAAATGACCATTGACCGTCCGAACTGTAGTGGGCCATCCAATGACCATTGCCCTCCCAGGATGCACGATGTTTAATGAAGATGCACGCGCGATAGTCCATGTCCCGGCCCACCGACAATCGTCCTCCGCCGTCGATCTCCACCACGATCAACGGCCCAGATTTGTTCTCTCGCCGCTGACTTCTCCACTGTCTCGGGTCCCGCCAAGTCACCTCCACGTGCGTCCTCCATACTTCCTCCCATTCCATTGCATCTAATATGTTCGTTCCGAGTTTTTCAACGTTTTTCGTCCATTTTCGCTCTGCAGACCGCCACCTCCTCCAGAACAAATTCCCATTGTTCCCCTGCATCTTTCTCCGCCATGTCACCGTCTGCACCACCTTTCTCCTCCTCCACATCATCTGTCACCCCATCCATTTTTTTCTTTGCAGGTTTCATGTTTCGCAGGGTTTTCAACAAAGAATAACCGCCATGTTGCATGATCTCCGTTAGAGTGATAGGGTGATTGAGGAAAACCATGTGCAGAGGTTGTATTCAGGGCTTGATGTTACAGGAAACGTCTGGAGGTGTTTGTGCCATAAATTCATCAACGGGCAAGGTTTAAACTCTACCAACTCTCCAGCGCCATTAAAAGCTCGGAATGTATGAACAAAAACAATACGGGAACAGCAGAGAGCTCGAGGCAAGAAATGGAAAACTTATGAGGTTCTTCAGGGATTTTTAGAAGGCAAAAGTACCAGGTTGAAGACCCCGAGGATCGATCAAAAGGTCCTGAGCACAAGCAAAGGTAACCTCAGGGTTTATTCATCAGCAGAATGTTTTTCTTCATCAAGTACAGGGTGTCCATATAGATTTTATTATACACAACGTCCCTGAAGGAATTTCCACCCTAACATCAGTTCAAAACCACCAGAGCATTTATATGACAGACTCCTTAGTAGTTTATTTCATTTTTGGTCAAATCACCAGACACACCACAGCCGAAGATGTCAAAATCATATCCGGAGAAGATCACTCTTCTACAAGGGAGGTGACAGAGATTAAATACACAGCAGATAAACAGAATGGGTCTCGGCCCTGCATTCATTTTTGTGTTTAATGTTACATTTAGTATTCACCTACCCCCTCAGTCGATCTTTTGTTCATCCTTCAGCTATAAATCTCAGAAAGAAACATTGTAATGGGGTTGGTTGTTGATGAGATATCAGTGAAACACAAGTATTTTCCTCTCGAGACAAGTTCTCTATGTAATATTGTAAGATAGGCTGAGATTTGATGTATTCAGACTGAATGTTCAAGCTATGGGCTACGATGTACCTGACTGGTGTTGTTTTTAATATGACAAGCGTATTTCTTTGGATCCTGATCTAAAGTAGCTGGTGATGTTTTCCTTTCTCTGTATTTGTGATTGAATTGCTTTCATTTCATTACGCTTCTTCAGGCTCGAATCAGAAGTTTGGCATAAGACTTACCCTTGATAGGTACCTTATGTTGCTGCTCTCCCAGCCTTTTATGTTTTCTGCTTAGATGTGAATCTGAATATTGATTTCAATTGATTTAACCAGTGTAGTGGATGTTATTGCCTGCTCTCTGATGTATGAACTGATGAAATCTATGTTTAGATGTTCTTGTTAGGATTTAGTTGGATGTGTTGAGAACACTGGGAGGTCTAGAACACCGCCTCTGCCTCACTAGGATCTTTCCATCCCAATTAACCCTCTCTAAGATCCCTTGTCTTGCCTCTGATTTTTCCCAAGCAGGTCTGGAGTTAAATGACCTCTGACCTGATCTATAGACAGGATTGGAGGGTTCCCCTCTTTTCATTTTCAGTCCTTAATGTCCCATTCCAAATATCATCTCTAAGAATCCAGATGCTCTGGATGACTAGCCCAACCGAAAGCTTGCACATTGACCACGAGTAAATCCTTTCTTGACTCCATTGCCCAATGGCCAAAATGTTCCCTGAGTTATCTGTCTTAGCATAATCCCCTCTATGACTCATCCTTGTCTTATATTGGACCTTTCTTTCCTGATTCCCAACAACCAAACACAAACAATCAAACAAACAACCCTGAGCCTATAACTAGCCTAAAATCATAACTTAGAGCCTCAAAGACATACTCTTTGACTCATATAGAGAGATCCCTCTATGGACCTAGGAGGGCTAGATCCTAAGGTCTGAAAGTGGTTCTATGTTGTCTCATCTTTTGGTCTTGTCAACCTGGCCAAAACATGGGAACCCCAACATACTGGCGACTCCACTGGGGACTCTGAGTACATTTCATCATAAACATTCTTAGAGACTCATAAACTTAGATCCCTGGTTAGTTTGACAGTAAGTCACTCCTTTCTTGAATCAACCTCCATTATTGAGTGTCTATTATACTCTTAGACAGAGCCTGGAAAGGGCCAGGTAGCCTCCGGATCCCACTTTCTTCGGAAGTGGCATATCTGGTAAATGCCCTCCCAGTCAATCTCTGGTTGAAGTTTGTTTTTGAGGAGATTCCTGAAAGGTGATAGTGCCTGAGCACTGTGGTGGACAGTGTAACCCCTTAGACATACCTTGAACCTTCCACCTGGCGACTCCATTGTTCCCAAACGAAAAGACTCCACTGGTGATCAGTAGGCCTGCTGATTATCTTGGTTTCACAATCAGACTCCACCAGGAGACCAACCCCTTAGACAACATTAACCACAGTAGAAGTAACAAGTAGGGTTAAGCTGCTTGGCTAGGAAAATAACATTCTGGCTTTCAGAACCATCCACATGAGAGCTTATCCCAACCCTGACCCACCTGAAATAGTTGACAATCTGGAGAGTATCCTCAAGGGGACTCCTACACTTAAAAGACCAACTATTTCCAGTCACATTCATAGAGCTAATTCTGCACCATAAAACCTAACATCTCTATCACATTTTCTCCCTGACCTGGACCCTCCAAACAGATTACCCAGAACTAGGTCATTCAGTCATCTAGACCAGCCAGATCTCGAGCTTCATAGTTCACCATCTCACAGTGGTCAGCACACTAGGGACAGAGAAACCCCTCCATTTACACCACCTGATATTCACTTCCTTCAAAACTTGGGGCTCTCTCACCCTAGATCTGCTCAACAGACTTCTGCTGGTCCTAATATCCCTGTCATCCAAATACCAGCTACTCAAGCCAACCCTATACCTCATCAGAACATTATCATGGCAGCTTGGTATGCACCTTTAGTTTTACCTCAACCCTTGCTACCCTTACCCAATGATTATCAGTCAAAAATCCCACACTTCACTGCTAAAGAATCCATTACAGCTCAGCAACATGTAGATAAGATGGAGGATTCTTTTGACTATATGGAAATTGATGATGAAACATTTAAAATGAGAATCTTTGCCCAAAGCCTAGGGGGTGATGTAAAGAAATGGTTTAAAATCTTACCCCCTAGCAGTGTCCAAGATCTTCCTGCATTATACCGGACCTTCATAGACAAATGGGAAGTTAGAGCGAACCCTCGCCAGCTCCTAGCAGACTACATGTCCCTTAAGAGGAACGTAGGAGAGAGTGTCCACGATTACACCACTAGATTCAACAGCATTTACAATGCTCTCCCTCCACACATGAAACCTCCGCAAGGGATGGCCCTGGCTAAATATCCTGAGGGATTTGATGCTGACATGGCCTACGAGCTTAGAGATAAAGAGTACCACACATTAGAAGACATGCAGAAAGGAGCCATAACTATAGAAGCAAACTTGATGGAGAAAAGGGCGAGATTGAAAGCTGAGAAGAGGGTAACATATAGGGATGATGCTATAGCTTCCACTTTAGACCCAAATTATGATAGATTATCTAGGAACGTGGAGAGACTACAGGAAATGATGGAAAAAATGGTTGTCACAGTTAGCAATCAGAACAGAAACCAGAACCAAAATCAGAACCAAAACTTTAGAAGGAACAACAATGCTCCCAACAGACAAAAAGAATCAGATCAACAAGTTATTCCCCCATTCCAAAAAAATTTAGATGAAGATGAGAGAATCATAGAAGAGTCTGGAGGGAATACAATAAACATGTTTGAAACAAAAGACTCAGTCCTTAACTGTGATTCAGAGGAAGATCATCCCTCACCTTCATACAAGGAGGGGGAATGGTCAGAAACTGAAGATTACAGATTAGGATTTGAAAATGCCATGTTACAGGTCAGGGAACAATATGAAATTAGGAGGAAAAAGAGCCAAGATACTTCCAAAACCAAGACTCCTGAGGTAACCATCAAGAAAAGACCTGACAAAACTTCTAAAGCATCTGTTGTAAGTAACAAAACAACAGATGAAAGTTCTGGGAAAAACAAAGAAAAAGACAACTAGAAGAATGAAAAACAAGGTGAGCCCGCTAGCAGTACTGGCACTTCAGTTAGTACTCCTGATACAATTTTTCCCAACCCTGTACATAGTGATAAATCACAAACTGATTCAGTCACCAAGGTGGCTAATAAAACAGAGTTGAGCACTCCAAAGACACAGTCCACTTTCAATTTAGAGAGTGAGGTTGCCAAAATCAAAATCCCTGTACCATTATCTGAATTGGCCACTCAGAATGTATATAAAGGCCAAATTTTGAAAGCATTGAATTTAGGGGAAAACAATGACACTGTAAATTTGAATGATGACCAACCTGCCCTCCTGTTTGGTCCAAAGATTGAGGGAAAGTTTCAGGAAGGGGTAGTTCCACCCTTTTACATCAGTCTCAACATTCATGACAAAATACTCCACAATGCCATGCATGATTCTGGAGCTTCACACAATTTAATGCCTAAGGTAGTGATGGAAAATCTAGGCCTAGAGATAACATGACCTTACAAAGATCTATATTCATTTGACTCTAGCAGAGTAAAATGCCTAGGCCTAATAAAAGACTTATGTGTGAGTTTGACCCAGATCCCGGCTAAATGTATGGTCATGGATGTTGTGGTGGCAGATGTGCCACCCAAGTATGGCATGCTGCTATCTAGATCATGGGGAGCCAAACTGCAAGGAACAATGCAGATGGATGGCTCCTATGCCACTATCCCTATATTTGGCCAGCTTAGAAGACTGTATAGATAGATCCCTCTCTGGACCTAGGAGGGCTAGATCCTAAGGTCTGAAAGTGGCTCTATGTTGTCTCATCTTTTGGTCTTGTCAACCTGGCCAAAACATGGGAACCCCAACAGGAGGGAGAGTGTGTAGTTGTTGGACCCCAACTGCAAACTGTCGACGTTACTAAGCCTCTTAATCTGCGAGAATTCAACATTGGAATGGAATAGAAACCTAAGTTGGCTAAAATTGGGGACTATTAGGATGATGATACATTAGGAAAAGTTGCAGAACTACTTATGGAATACCAGGACTTGTTCCCAATGAAGTTCTCAGAGCTCAAAGGGATTATAGTGGACCTAGGGGTTATGTGCATCACTTTAAAACCAGATGCGCGCCCTGTGAGGCAGCATCCTTATTGGTTGAACCCTAAGTATAAGAAAAAGGTTAAGGAAGGAATCGACAAAATTCTCACTGCAGTCGACTAGGTAAGTCCGATGGTGGTTTAGGAGAAAAATACTAAGGGAGAGATACGAATCTGTGTTGACTTACAAAAATTGAATGATGCCTGCGTACTTGATCCCTTCCCTACGGCATTCTCAGATGAAATCCTAGACAACGTGGGAGAGGAGGAAGCATACTCATTTACAGACGGGTTCTCGGGCTACCATCAGATCAGGATCGCACCTGAATATCGCAGCAAAACTACGTTCGCTACTAAATGGGGATCCTTTCAATATACTGTCATGTCGTTTGGGCTCAAGAATGCATTGCCATATTTTCGCGGGTGGTGGTCGCAGTATTCAAAGAGTTCATCCACAAGTTTTTGGAGGCATATTTTGATGACTAGACTGTCTTCGGATTGGTGAAGAAGCACGTCTTGAACCTGTGCATGATGTTGGATGCCTGTACAAAGCACCAGATTTCCTTGAATATCAAGAAATGAATATTGCGTACCCTTCGAAATCTTTCTCAGGCACATAGTTTGTCGACAAGGACTAATGGTTGATCCTGCCAAATTTGCAGTTATCATAAACTTGGAAATACCTAAAACTGAGAAATAGCTACGCTCCATCCTCGGACACACAGGCTACTACAGGAAGTTCATTCAAGGGTACGCGCTGATCACATCACCTATGGAAAAATTGCTAAAGAAGGATGTTTCATTTTTTTGGGATAACGAGTGCCAGAAGAGCTTTGAGCTACTCAAGGAGAAGATGGTCTTTGCGCCTATTCTCATCTTTCCTGATTGGGTGAAGGTATCCCATGTTCACGTAGATGCATCGGGGATTGCCTAGGAGCTGTCCTTACACAGCCTAGAGATGGAGACATTTATCATCCTGTTGCATTCGCTAGTAGGAAACCATTTGGTGCGGAGCGCAACTACTCCACTACGGAGCGGGAGGGATTGACCATGGTCTATGCATTATAGAAGTATCAGAATTATCTGTTAGAAGGGAACTTCAAAATGTTTACAGATCACTCAAATTTTAAGTACCTGGTGAATAAGCCTTTGTTGAGGGGGGGGAATCTGCCGATGGCTACTACTATTTCAGGAATATGATTTTGAGATCATTTTCAAGTCGGGGAAGTTGAATGTTGGGCCGAACCACTTGTCCCGAATCGAAAGTGGCAAAGAACTGACCAACCTGGAAGAGGGATTGCCCGATGCGCAGCTGTTTGCCATTAAAGTAGTTGATGTGCACTTTTCCGACATCATTCAACTCCTGACTACGATGATGGCACCTGTGTAATATTCAGTACAACAGAATAAAGGGTTGGTAACCTGTGCAGCAGATTTTACCATCATCGCGGGTCATCTCTATAAGATGGGAGCTGATGAAGTACTGTGAAGATACATTTTGTAGCATGAAAGGCACACTATCTTATCAGAAGCTCATGAGGGTGTAGCAGGAGGTCACTACGCAGGGAAGGCCACGACGCAAAAGATCTTGAGAGCTAGACTATGGTGGCCTACCTTGCATAGTGACTCTCACGAATATTGCAAAGCCTGTGATACGTACCAATGAACAGGAAGGCCATCACGCCGAGATGAGATGCCCCTGCAACTGCAAATGGCCCTACAAGCATTTGACAAGTGGGCCATCAATTTCGTAGGGCCTATCAACCTGCCGAGAAAGAAGAAAGGTGCGTGCTACATCATAACTGCCACTGATTATGTAACCAGATGGGCCGAAGCACGAGTTGTGAAGGATTGCACTGCAGATACCGTTGCACACTTCATTTTTTAGCAGATTCTAACCAGTTTTGGATGTCTGAAGATCTTAATGAGCGACATAGGTATGCACTTTGTTAATGAAACAATACAGGCCTTGACGAAAGAATTTCGGATCCGCCATGTGAAGAGCACTCCGTATCATCCACAGGAAAACAGAGCGATAGAATATTTTAATACAATATTGGAGCAAGCACTGACTAAGGTCTGTAATGCTAATCATAGTGACTGGGACGTGCACATCCCGTCTGTTCTTTGGGCCTATTGAACCACCTACAAGAATTTTATTGGGAAGACACTATTTCGAATGGTCTATGGCAAGGAGGTTGTTATGCCCATGGAGTATATTGTTCCTATCCTGCACATCGCAGCCTTTATGAACATGGCAGAGCCTGATATCATGGAGGAGCATTTAGCATAGCTTACGGCTTTGGAGGAAGATCATTTCATTGCTAATTTCCATCAACAGGTTCAAAAGGCCCGGGATAAGACATGGCATGATCGACATATTCGACAAAAGACATTTGGGAGGGCGAATTGGTCCTTTTGTATGATAGCCAGTTTGTGAAACACCCAGGGAAGTTCTGTCACTACTGGCTAGGTCCCTATACGGTAAAAGAAATCATAGATGGCGGAGCTGTTCGGTTAGCTACCCTATGTGGCGATATGTTACCAGGCTATGTCAATGGTAGCCGGCTCAAACCGTATCGGATCAAATTACTATATGGCTGGAGTAGCTGTATGGGGCGGAGTACGCCCACCAAGGAAGGTAAGTGTGGAAAGGACCATGGTACGCGCAGGGAGTGGCTGCAGATTTGGAAGTCCAGAGGAGTGCGCGGGGGGCGCAGGAGTGTGTTCAGAGCGCAGAAGGTGCGCTGGAAGCGTAGAGGTGCACTAGGAGCGTAGGAGGTACGTTGGGAGCGTAGGGGTGTGCTGGGCGCACAAGAGGTACGAAAATTAGCCGTTGGAACAGTAAACTAGGTAAAAAGAAAAATTTACGATTGAAAGGCGCAGGTGGCTAGAATTTAATGAGGTGATTTCCAAATATTTTTTACCATTTACTTGATGGTAAGTTCCAAATGAGCTTCACCCAACCGTTGATCGATCCCCTCAGCTATAAAATTAGAAGGATAGATCAGAAGATGGTTTTGTATCTCTTCTACAATTTGTGCTTTGCGAGTTTGTGCCTTGAGAGAGTCTGTGCCTATTGCACTTAGTTCATGTCTAAGTGTCCTACACGCTCTGATAGTAGCAACCCTGAGTTTATCTTTCTCACCAGAGTGACAACGACCAACCCTGACGAATCATCTTAGCCTGTAACCTCGACAGAGTAGGAGTCTGAGGAAGTATTGCAAGTCTGCCTTGAAGTAGAAGAGGTTATTTCCACGCCCAACAAGGAAAAGCCGAAGGGGAAAGAAAAAAGGTTCGGGGAAACCCATGAAATGGTCTCGGGTGAAGCCCTACACCTCTCCTCGAAATGTGAAGTCCCCACATACAACGACCCAGGTAAGTTCGCCCAACCCAGTCAAGAGGCCTTTGTCCACTTAGGAAAAGGCCCAGATAGCTGAACCAATCAATTGGCTACCACCCTTTTTTCGACCCCGCAAGCCCTAGACACGCACAATGAAGAATATTGATGGCCTGTGCACCTACCTACAAATGTCGCTGACTCCGAGCGAGGTCCCCGTCATTGGTGAACTCTTTGGCAAGCTCCATGAGGTAAAATTCGATGACCATGATCTGGCCAATTTGGAGGCCTTCCCTGAGCTAGCACCCGAGTTGTACCTTGAAAGGGTAATGCAAGACGACGGGATAAAGATAGTCCCCATGCGATGGGTGCATGGCTTGGCTGGGTCCATAATCTTAAAACTACTGATAATGCCGCACTTAAGCCACTATAATATCACATACCAACTGGTGCGCCAGCTGCTTACCCTAGTCCATGATGGCAGCTTGTGGATCCAGGATCGAATCCCTATTGATGTCGCGCTTATTCACCAGATTATTGG
Organism: Pinus albicaulis; assembly: GCA_034641835.2. Classification (NCBI taxonomy): domain Eukaryota; kingdom Viridiplantae; phylum Streptophyta; class Pinopsida; order Pinales; family Pinaceae; genus Pinus; species Pinus albicaulis. The sequence goes on from CM076577.1 coordinate 390,116,394, forward strand.
CCTCCCCATGGAAGGACTAGACCCTATGATGCGCGTCAGCAAAAAGTATGAGCAAAAGATCGCCGACAAGGTACACAAGGATTACCATGTGCAACGGAACACTCAAGGGTTTATGATCAGCACCATCAGTGACCTTGGTATGCATATGGGTACCTTGCTACTAACGTACAAGCTCATGCACAAATGCCAGGCTACCACCGTCCTTGCATACGTAATTTAGCTAGTAGGCCAATGCAAAAAGGGGGTTTAATTCAATTGGGCATAGTACCTATGCAACGAATTCCTGGCGAATGTCCGCGAAGCCCAAGATCAAGGGCGCGCCTTTTGCTACTCTTGGTTACTGCTTCTCATCGCGTTGGTCGCATGGGAAGCACCTGAGGACTGATTCCTCCCTGAGCTCACCCAAGATATGTGCGAAGGGGAAATATATGCAAACTTGTGGGACTTAAAGGATGCGTAGCACATTGAGGAAAATCAAGTCTTCTAGGTCTTGTTCCAGAGTGGGCTCGCAGCAGCTATTAAATCCTAGCTGCGCTTATCGCCAACCATTTATGATAAGCGTAAAATCATCGCCGCGTTCCAGGTAACTATGCATAATGTACAAATCCAAGGCCGCAAGGATCCAGTGTGGGTTTCGCTCCCCTGCATGGTTGATGATGAAGACATTGACCACCTAATTGCGACTTGGCCTTTGCACTGGAAGCTGGGATTCAAATCAAGCACAAAGGACTTGGTAGGGATGAGCACCACGAAGGTCACCCTGTCTGTCATCACCAAAGAAACCAGAGGATAGGGAAAAAGTACGGGGAAGGGCACGGAAGCAGCATCAAAGAAGGATTCACAGCAGGATATGGGTGCAAAAGGTTAGGAGGTGGGAGGTGTTGACTCCCCTCGACGAACAAAGCGAACTAGTGATCCTGCTAAAGGGCCATGGAAGAAGCAACACTCTCAACGACCAGAAAATGATGAAGGCGTTACACTAACAGAAGGGGACATCGAGCAGATCATAGACGTAGTCACTTTGGCTGCAGAAGATAAATGGATGGCTCTAGAAGAGTAGCATAAATCCATGGTCGATACCCTCTAGGCTGAGCTCTGCACTCTGCAGTTAAAGACTGACACTTTGTAGACGAGTATGATCCAGGTCAAAACAGCCCTAACCACAAGCAGTGCAGTGATCAGTACGCCAGAAATTTGCCTTTGCCCTCTACTTGGCGCAACCCTCATACTGAGTCCACACGAATTAGGAGTACAAGTCCAAGCCTGCGCGGAGGTACAGTTGGATCTCTCCTACCTGCCACATGAACCGTTGCAGCTTCTTCACGCGTCCCTATTTGAAGAAATTCAGCACATGGATCGGCAAGTGCACAAGCAGCTTAGTACAACTAAGTAGATAATTGAAGAAAAACCACTTAGGCATCCCAGGCATAGGCTTCCTGTACCCTCATCGTCGCGCAGTAGACAGAGCTGGAGCACTTAATCAGTAGTATCTATGGAGACGTTACTGAATATATACTGGCTATTTCCACCCCCAAGCCAAGGTTGAGGGGTTGGTCGTAGCATTAAAGGCATCAAGGACCGAGATCTAGGTGGTCAAAATGCAAATGGAACAGCAGATTGCAAATTTACAGGCTAAATTGCAGCCAGAAACACTGCCAGAGGTAAGGGCGCAGCGAGCCGCGCTAGTTACTGAGGCTACAAATGTTATTATAGGACAGATCGCTCAAGGTGCATAATTGTTGGAAACAACTATGCAGTTATCGACAAAGGTGAAACGCGACCCTCTCTTGCACGAAATAAACTAGGCGTTGTGCCAGAAAGAAGAAGATTTTGACCAACTGGAGGCTACACTGACCGCTCTGGTCCCTTCTCAGCGATTGGCCCAACTACGCATCAGCCATGCGATTAGAGATGGCATGGAGGCTCTTCGACAGTGTAAGAAGACGTTGAGCTATCACCTCAAGCCATGGGTGGATGAGGCCCTTAAGTTGTCCCAGAATGTTGATATCGCAGTAAAGCAGCTGAACCAAACTCTCGAGGGCGTCACCACTGCTATGGAAGGCCCAACTTCATAGAAGTTGGTGGATATAGCCGAGAATGTTGCAACACAAAGTGAAGGAGTGTTGCCCGCGCTGGTGGATGCAATCAAGCAGCTGCAGGCAAAGATGGAGAACCCACGACCGCAGTGACTCGAGACAAGTTACAAGATTGTGTTGGGGGACTGTTGGAATGGGGTCCCCTAAAGCTAATAATTTTGTACAATTTTCTATATTTTTGGTATTAATTATCCTAACGCAGGGGTTTTGGGGTGGGTCAAAGCCCCGAACGCATTGTAATGGGTCAAGGGTAGACCTGGAGTCCGTAAACCATGGTTTTCGAACCACAGGAAAGCATAGGCTAAGTCGTTATAAATAGATGAACATTTTGAGTCTAGAGGAAGGCAAGAATTAAGTCTGATGCTAAGTGCGAATTGTTAGATCTGCTTTGGGTTATTTGGGTAAGGACTCCTGCTCGCTGTGTGCGCGGAGATCCTGAGTCCTACTATGTGCGAACCCCACTAGGCTGCGTGCGTGGGCTGTGTTTTGTTGTAAGTCGATCTAATATAAATGAAAGTGAAGTATTACTGAAGTATCTATGTGTATCTAGATTGGTAATTGTTACTGAACGCATATGTTATGGTTAATTAGCTGTGAATGTATCTGTGTTATGCATATGTATATCTGTGATCTGTATCAGCTGCGAGTATAAGAGTTTTGTGATGGTTTCTATTTAGCTACAAACACATCTGTTTATGTTATAAGCTGCATTTATGATATCATGTACTAATAATTATTTTTACACACGTGGATGCGAATATATCGAATAGATCTGAATAGCTCTATTGTGGTTAATAACTGAATATATTGTGAAAACTTGCGAATAGACCTATGTGAACCTGGTAGGTTGTGAACTCAGATCTGCTTGACTAACCTACTCTCTCTCAGGGTGTGGAAACTTGGTTCCAACACCCTCCCATACTACTTCGGGTGAGACCTTGGCCTGCACAAGTAGGTCAATGCCGAAAGGGCTAGTAGTATAGGGGTTTTTTGGAAAACCTTAACCTCCAAACCTGGATCAGGACCCCTCGAGCCAACATCAGGGTGCTAGTATGACCAATTTAAGTTGGCCTTCTTGAAGTGGTGTTATAGAGAAAAATGACCTCCTCATCATCTCAGAGGAGAAGGACACTTTGGTTGAAGAAAATACCAAAGTCACAAGCCTATTTTTCAAGGTAATGCACCCCAAAAATAGTTAAAAAGAGTTATAATTCTACCTAGCCCCTAGAAGAGGGAGTTATTTCCTAGGTTAACACACTATTTTCCCTAAAAGGAAGCATTAGGAGGATTGGGAATAGTGAAAAATGTTGAAGGTTTGTTGAATGTTTTCTCATTGGTGTGAGCCTATAATGCTTGCATGATTCATTGAGATTTGATAACTTAAGCATTGTCATGCCAAGAAGTTGAGGAGAAATAAAGAGAGAGAGATTGGAGCTGAAGGACCGAGGGAGGCTTGGTCAAGCCGATATGGTTGTAATCCTCCTTCAATAATTTAATAATATAGAATTGCCTCTGTTTTGTCACTTGGTTGTCTTGATGTTTCATTGGTTTATATCTTTGCTTATGTTCAGTTATATGTTAGTATTTTGATTGATAAGTTTGATATACTCTGAGGATTACTCTCTTCTTTTGTTGGCACAAAGGATCTGATCTAGGAGCTAGTGAGGCAATTCTCCACTTCACTACATTGATATCTCCAACAAGACTGCACAACATATTGAGGTAACTCTTCTCCATCTACTTTGTTAATAAATAGTTAGCATGAACATGTGTATGTTTTATCCCCAGCAGAGTCGCCAATTATTTTGTAGGGTATTGCATGGGTGATAGCGAATGTAAATTCCCTCTTGAGACTTCCTAGGACCCAAGGAAAACTATTAGATTCCTATGGAGAACATTTATTCCTATGGAGAACATATGTTTCTTTCACTATCTGAGTTGGCTTATCAGGCCATTCAATCTGCATCTGATTCCTCTGTTTCCTTGGTTTCAACCCATCGTACCATTCCCTATCCCATTATGGCTCCTTCTAATGATCTCCTCAATGAAGTCCTACTTACGGATTAAGTTATTCAAGAGATCATGTCTTTAGAAGAGTGACCTTGGGATGATTTTCATCATCACTCTTCGATATCTGATTCAGACACGTCATCTATATAAATATTTCCTTTTTACCCACCTGAGACTTTTTTGTCTGCTTATACGATTATTTAGACTATAGATATGGAAGAAAACTTGGGAAATATTTCGAAGACTATGCTCATAGATATCTCGGTCAAAACAAGTATCATGGAAAACATTCTGAATGGAGCAGATTGTAATCCTGAGTAAATTACATGCTTCACCTGCCTTTTCAAGGAATTCTGCGATGTTTTTTCTTGGTCTTATGAGGAAATGCCTGACATAGATCCTTCTATTGACAAACATGAGATCGAGAAATTTTGAGCATTATTTTTATGGTGTTTTTCTTGCTTGTTAATTCGAAAACCTTGAGTTTCCTTCTTCGGGCTTATTAAACTACCACGAAAAAGCTTTGAGCCTTCTTTTTAGGGACTTGTTTCTAGCTCGTAAAATTGAAAAAACCCTGGAGCCTTCTTTTTAGGGAATTTTTCTAGATCATAAAACTAAAAGAACCTCGAGGTACTTATTCAAGCTCATTAAACTTACATGAAGAAGCTCTGAGCCTTCTTTTTAGGGACATTTTTCTAGCTTGTAAAACTAAAAAAACCCCTGAGCCTTCTTTTTAGGTACTTCTTCTAACTCATAAAACTAAAAAAAACCCAAGTTACTTCTTCAGGATCATTAAACTTACACGAAGAATCTTCGAGCCTTATCTTTAGGGAATTTTTATAGTTCATAAAACTGAAAAAACCCCTGAGCTACTTCTTCAGGCTTGTTAAACTCTTATGAAGAATATATGAGCATATTCTTTTTGGGACTATTTCTCGTTATTTAAACGAAAAATCCCCAAGTCTCCTTTGTCGGGCTCATTAAACTCCCATGAAGAATATATTGAGAAATGATTTTCCCTCTTTTTCTCGCTCCTTAAAAATTGAAAAAGACAATATCGAGTTTTTCTTCGTCTGACTCATTAAAATTTCATGAATAATATCAAGTTTACTTCAACTCCTCATACTCATAACAAAATGAGGTAGATGTCCATTAAACATAGGTTTATCACTTTATCCAGACTCAATGGACTAAATTACGGAAAAGTAATTGTGTCAGGTATACTATTAACCCTTTGTCACACCTGGTCATCAACCATGATGAAGGTACCCCTTGGATTTGTCTTTACAATATTTTCATATTCTCTAAGTATGAAAATACCATTGAGAGTACCTTTCTGGACTCATTAAACTTAATCATATAGGGAAAAATTAGACAGAACAGAGACTCAACATCTATATTCTGAAGGATATTTTGGCAGTAGTAATCTTGTCAATCCCTTGAAACATGGTACCCCCTCAAAAAATTCCTCTTTGTCAGCTTCTCATTGAACCCTACCATCGAGTTTAACCTTCATACTCTGATGTTCCTGCGTACTTGAATCCGAACATTCTTTGGTGTTCTTGAGTCTAAGATACCTAGTAGTCTAGATGTTGTGCCTTCTATTTTTCAAGGAATCCATCTATCCTCTACTTCCTGTACTTCATGTACCATTTCTCTTCTCTATCTCCAAAACAAATAATTCTTGTCCTATTTCATGTCAAATGATGTAGGATACCTTATTGCCTACCTTTGACTGATCTCTTCCTATCGACTTCAGCATCTTATCTAGGAAGATGATCTAGAAATATATCAGTACCCTGGAACTTGCAGACCTCAGTGATAGGTTACCTTGTGTTTGATTGGGGGTTTTCATCATTGGCTCTCAGTTTAATAATTCTATGAGTGTTCGACATCAAAATAATTTTTCACACTCGCTATATTGTAATGTGCATCTTGGAGACCATCATGCTTATCGGTGGCCATCCTCGCGTCTGTTAACATTTTTCATCATTCACTGGTAATTAGACGATTTATCACATGTTTGACTACAACTCCTTTATTCACATGTGAAAAAATATGCAGTTTAGGAAAGAGGCAACCAGGACCTTGGGTAGAGGCTTGCATCAGTCAACCGTGTTTCCTCTCCCAAGTTGCGTATATTATTTTTGGAGATAGCTCGACAGATTGATCATATTATGACACAAATTACAAAATGTGTTTATCGGTGGACATATCAATCATATATCTTCCTTGAGAAATCACTCTGATACAACTAATAAGCATGGGAATTCCTGACTTAGGAAAAATTCTTATATTTTTAACATATATTTATTGTTTCAGGTCTCCCACAGTCTCGAAGCTCCTCTCTCTCTCACTTATAAAGTATTTCGGCCATCATATTCGTCTCTGACCTCGCACTTTAGGGGGCATTAGTTATACAAAAAAATTACCTCCTCATCAACTCAGCGAAGGACACTTTGGTTGAAGAGAATACCTAATTCACAAGCCTATTTTTTAGGGTAACACACCCCATAAATAGTCAAAAGGAGCTATAACACTACCTAGCCCCTAGAAAATGCCATTAGTGTTGATCAACGGTTGTCATTGATGTCAACCCAAGCAGCACAAGGGGCTAACCCAATATTGCATGGGAATTTTGACCTACCAAATTAATATATTCTGGGTCAATAATGCTTTTTATGGTTTCTAATTGTCGATATTTTTCCGTTGATATATGGCACGCCATGTAATTCTTCACGGTTTGAGAGATATTCATGTTTGAAGTTTGTACCCCCAGTTAGTGGGCTGAAACCCCATGGGGTTTGGGCATGGGTCATTGAAAAGTCATAATTAATATTTTTTAAGCTCCTAAAATCCTTCCCACATTCACTTGTTGAAGCCCCTCTCAACAAGCATTTCTATAAATTGTGATCTTCATTTCCTCCTTAGGCAATGGATTTCGCCATCTGAAACAGGTCATCGTGGAATTTTCGATCTAAATTTTTTTCTATGAAGGTTCAGACGCTGAAATTTTTATGAGGCAAAGCCGAAATCCTAAGGAAGATGCTGTAAAAATTTCATATCAAGGTGCGCAATAGTTTTGGAGATATGATCTGTGGAAGTCAGGGTTTTTGCAGGATCTTGAAATTCATCTCAAATAAGTGACCTTGGTAAAATCGTCATAACTCTCTCTCTGAGTATCAGATTTGAATTCCATAAAAAGTGGAAAATAGTGCACAGTCTTTAGTTTTTTCTCTATCAATTTTAGATCCAAATGAAGAAACAGTGACATGTGGCACGCCGTACAAGTGTGCTCTACTGAAACAGTCCATAATTAGGGCATTGTGAGAAATTGGGTATAAATCTCTCTTGAAGAATCAAAATTGGGTCAGACCCGTGGCATTGGAAAGAATACTCAGAGGACTACTACAGAACCAAAAATCAGATATTTAGGATCTGAAATAACAGATATACACCAGATTCAATATGGATCTCCTAGAAGGCAAGAAAAAGCTAGATCATGTGTTGTCAAGGATTGCAAAGGACCAAACTTTCTATGGCAGAAAAGCAAAGAAAGGGTAGCATGACAAGAGAAGCAACCAAGGTGCATAACAGTAGAAAAAATTTCATCATATGAAGACTTCAAGTGGGCAGCACTGCATACAATCATTGTAAAGGTATCATTGTACTTAGTCATTGTAAATACATTATTGTACAAATTGTACTAGTATCTATCTGCCAAGGATTGAAGAGGCAGTGTTGGGAGGTCTAGGATCATCATTAGGTGGTTGTGTCAAAGTTGGGGTTATGGTCTAGTATATCTTCTTCTTCTACATCATTCTATATCATTGTAAAGTGGACCATTTTCCCTGGTACGGGAGTCCATTCTTCTTTTATTCTTCTATAGGGTGGTAGGGTGGTGGTAGGGTGAGTTGTAGCTCTTTGGGTGTTGGGGCATCCGTTCAGTTGACTATTGAAGAATCTCGGGCATTGGAGCATCCATCCATTGGGAGCTTGAGAAGAATGCTTTTCTAGATTCTAGGAAGTTGGAGCTTTATTTTCAATTGGAGTTGAATATTAAAGAATTATTAGAAAAGCATTAGGTGGTTTTTGTCCCGGAGTGGGTTTCCACCTTAAAAACTGTGTGCATTTGTGTTCCTCTTGTTTGCTGCTATCATTGTACAAACACTGATAATAATTGAAGATTAACTAATGCTCTAATTGAAAGAAATACTGATTCACCCCCCCTCTCAGTATTTCCAACAATTGGTATCGGAGCTTGGTTCCTTCAATAGCAGTTTAACAGCTGGAAGGAGGTCATGGAGCATACCAAGAATGGTGTACCTCTATTCAATGAAAATAATTATGCACTCTGGAAAGGAAGAATGGAGGTCTATCTCTTGGCGCAAGGTTACAAAGTATGGGACACTGTTCAAAATGGATTTACATCAACCGCGGATGAACAAGGTAAGAAGAATTTGGTAAATGATGCAAAAGAAAAGAATATTATTATCAGTGGACTTATTGAATCTACTTATCATAAGGTGTTGGGTTGTAAAACAGCCAAAAAAGTATGGGACAAGATTAAGAATATATATGCAGGTGACTCAAATGTCAAAGAAGCAAAGCTTCAAATCTATAGAGAAAAAATTGAGCAACTCAGAATGAAAGAAGATTGAAACATTGCTGCATACTTCCAATACGTTGATGAAATAACCAATACTCTAGAAGGATTGGGAGAGCCAGTTGACAAGAAGACTATTATACGAAAGATTCTTAGAACGTTACCAGGGAGATTCAACCCAAATGTATCGGTCTTAGAATACAGTGCAAATCTGGACAAACTCAGCAAGGAAGAATTACATGGAGTTCTCATAGCATATGAAATGAGACTTGATGAAGAAAAGGGTACTTCAAATATAGAAACTACGTTCGTTTCATCTAAGCAAACCAATAAGGACGAAAAACCTTCAATTGAAATGACATGCACCTGCAAGTGTGAAGAAAAGGGAGATGATGAAGAAGGCATTTCAGATGAATAATATGCTTACTTTACGAGAAAACTAAACCTTGGTAAGGGAAAATTCAAAGGTAAAATTCCATTGATATGTTTCGGTTGTGGTGAGGTTGGGAATTTCGTAGCAAAATGTCCGAAAAAAGTGATGGAAACTCAAAAGGAAAGAAAGGCTTCAAGAAATTCAACAACCAAGGAAAAAATAAAGGATCCAAAAGGAACTTTATCTCTAAAGAAGATAGCTCATCATCCGATGAAGAAAGTGACAGCAAAGAAGAAGCCAATGAGAAAGTATTTTTTATGGCCAAGCATAATAAACAAGAAGTATCAAACAATGAAGAAGAAGGGTTGACCATAGAAGAATTTTATGAGGAGGCAATCAAGCTTATAAAAGAGCTCAATGTTGAGAAGATCCATTCCAATACTCTTAAGGAACAAGTTCAAGGTCTGAAAATTGAGGTTGAAGAACACCAATGTATTGAAGAGTCACTTCAAAAGAAGTTGGAAGAAAGAAACCAAGAAAGGGAAGCATTAGAAGCTGAAGTAGTCTCGCTGCGTAAGGAAGTGAAGAAGGGAAAAATTGTCCAAAACTATGCCAATAACTCAAGGGCATTGGAAGAACTCATCAACAATCAACGATCTTACAATGACAGAACTAGCCTCGGTTACAAAGAAGAAGAAGCAGGACCTTCTACAACAAAATACAATGAACCTATGAGATCTGACATACATGAAGACTTCATTGGACAAGATTCACAAGCACATCCTTGGAAAACGATTCCTCGACGAATATTTTCATCTAGGTACCAACATATTTTTCATGGCTATTGTTATTCATGTGGAAAATTTGGTCATAAAGCTGTAGAATGTCGCACGTACCCTAGGAACCAATACAATTCCAAGAGATTCCTCAAATATGAACCTCCCAGGGCTCAACGAAACATCAATAGATTTGAACATTTAAGAAATAATATGGAATGTTACAAATGTTAGAACTTTGGACACATAGCCAGAGACTGCAGACTTGAAAATCCTCCAGAAGAATCTTCGAAGCCACAGAATGAACGAACATGGAAGAAGAAGAAGACTGATAATTGTGCTCTCACTCTCAAGGCTCAAAAAGATAAATATGTGTGGTATGTTGATAGCGGTTGCTCAACGCATATGAATGGAGAGAGAAGGAAATTTGTATCTCTGAAAGAAAATAAGGATGGAACCATATCCTTTGGAAATGATGGATCTTCAAATGTTATAGGATCAGGTACCGTCACTCTCGGAAGCAAATATGTTATATCCAAGAATTTTCTATTGGTTGAAAACATGAATCACAATCTGCTCAGTGTTGGACAACTGTGTGATCAAGGACACACAATGCTATTCAACTCCACAAAATGTGAAACCAGGAAAGGCAGGTATGGTAAAATTGTGGCTACAGCAAGTCGAGCTCCAAACGACATATATGTTCTGGATGAAGCAACTAAAGCATGTCTACTAACTAAAGAAAATGAAAGTTGGTTATGGCACAAACGAATGGGTCACATAAACTTTCACAATCTTGTCAGGATAAGCAACAAGGAAGCAGTACGAGAAATGCGAAAATCTAAAAAACTTCCAACACACTATGTGAGGCATGTCGGCATGGCAAGCAGACAAAAGTCCAATTTAAAACAAAAGAACACTTTGCATCACATCCATTGGAATTGATACATACTGATCTATGTGGTCCTGTGAGAACAAAAGGCTTAGACGGAGAATTATATTTCATGTTGATGATAGATGACTATACCAGGATGACAGCCATCAATTTCCTAAAGAAAAAATCTGAAGCATTTGAGTGCTTTAAGATCTACAAGGAGTTGGTTGAAAATGAAACTGATTTGAAAATAAAGTGTTTAAGATTAGATAATGGTGGAGAATTCACTTCCAAATTATTTCAGCAATACTGTGACGAAAATGGAATAAAAATGCAATTTTCAACAGCATGAACACGTCAGCAAATTGGAGTTGCTGAAAGAAAGAATAGAACTGTACAGGAAATGGGTAGAAGAATGTTGAAGGACTCAAAATTGGATGAAAATTTCTGGGTTCAAGCAATTGATATGACAGTCTTCATTATCAGTCGAAGTCTTCTTAGAAATAATTGCAAAAAGACTCCATATGAATTATGGAAAGGAAAACCAGCTAATGTAAAATATTTCAGAATCTTCGGAAGCAAATGTTATATCAAAAGAGAAGATAAAAATTTGGGTAAGTTTGAATCACGTGTTGATGAAGGTATCTTTGTTGGTTACTCACGCAAAATAAAGGCCTATAAATGCTATAATATGAGACGAAAACAGATAGTGGAGAGCATAAATGTTACATTTTACGAAGATGGTGTTCTAGCGAGTAATGATGAGGATATAGAATCTTTGAAACTTGAGAGAGAGGCTGAAAAAGACACAGATAAAATTGTAGAACAAGAAGCAACTATCAACGAGGAAGAAGTAAACAATGATCATCAAGATATACTAGAACAACAACAACAAACTCCTCCAAGGAGAACAAAAGAGTGGATTCAAAAGAACCATCCATGAAATCAAATCATTGGTGACATAAATGAAGGTCGACAGCTTCGTTCATCACAACAAGCTCACGTTTCTTTTCTAGTAACCTTTGAGCCTAGTAGTTTTGAGGAAGCCTTCCAGAATGAACATTGGGTAGCAGCTATGAATGAAGAATTGGATCAAATTGAGAAGAATAACACCTGTGAATTAGTTCCACAACCAAAAGATAAAAATGTCATTGGGACTAAATGGGTGTTTAGGAACAAATTGAATGAAGATGGGCAGGTTACCAGAAACAAAGCAAGATTGGTTTGCAAAGGCTATGCACAAGTGGAAGGAATTTATTTCGACGAAAAATTTGCACCAGTAGCCAGAATGGATGCCATCCGAATGTTTCTCGCCTATGCATGTTCAAGAAAAATCAAAGTCTACCAAATGGATGTTAAGTCAGCATTTTTGAATGGAGAATTAGAAGAAGAAGTTTACATCGAACAACTTGAAGGTTTTCTACTATTACAAAAAGAAGACTATGTCTGCAGGTTAAAGAAGGCTCTATATGGTCTCAAGCAGGCTCCCAGAGCATGATATGCTCGTCTTGATGGATATCTACGTCAACAAGGGTTCAAGAAAGGTATTGTTGATAGCAATATTTATGTACAAATAGATAAAGATAACTTAACAATCGTTGAGGTATATGTGGATGATATAATATTTGGTAGTAATGATGATCGAATAAGTAAGAACTTTTCTACAAAGATGCAAAGTGATTTTGAGATGTCTTTACTTGGTGAGCTGACATACTTCTTAGGGCTTCAAATATCTCAGCAAGAGAAAGGAATATTTATATGTCAAGCCAAGTACATCAAGGAAATGCTCAAGAAATTAAAAATGGAATATTGCAAACCTGTCCTTACTCCGATGGTAACAGGTTGCAAATTGAGCATAGACGACTCATCTAAGGATGTGGATCAGAGGTTGTATAGATATATGATTGGTAGTCTTCTATATGTAACAACCTCTCGGCCAGATGTTATGCAAGCAGTTGGACAAGTAGCAAGATTCCAAGCAGCACCAAAAGAATCACATATTATTGTCGTCAAAATAATTCTTCGATATCTAAAGGGCACAGAAGAATATGGCTTGTGGTATCCCAAGGGTAACAATCTCATTATTCAATCCTTTACAGATGCAAATTGGGCAGGAAGCGTTGATGCTCGTAAGAGTACTAGTGGAGCATCGTTCTATCTAGGTGGTTGTCTTGTATCATGGTTGAGAAAAAAGCAAAATTCAATCTCGTTATCTACAGCGGAAGCAGAATACATTGCAGCAACATCATGTTGTACTCAAGTCCTTTGGATGAAACAAAATTTGCAAGATCTTCAAGTACAATTCAGTGAGCCTATTCCCATATTCTGTGACAACACCAGTGCCATCAGCATCTCCAAGAATCCTGTCATGCAGTAAAAAACAAAACACATTCCGATCAAATATCATTTTGTTAGAGAACAAGTCACTGAAAAGAATATCAAACTTGAGTATGTTTCTACAAAAGAACAAATTGTTGATATCTTCACTAAACCTTTACCTCGTGAAGCATTTGAATATCTTCGTCAAAATCTTGGGATTCTCCCAAGTTCTCATTAGATTATAAGTCTGCAGGACAGTTGTGTGTCAAGGGGAGTGGAAGTGTGTACAGGTCCACAGGATGGTTGTGTTTCAGGGGGAGTTACCCTTTTCCATTGATGTCAAAGGGGGAGATAATGTTGTAGGAAGAGGTGTCATGATCGCAGGGGGAGTACTTGTGTTTCCATCAATGCCAAAGGGGGAGATTGTTGATCAGTGGTTGTCATTGATGTCAACCCAAGCAGCACGAGGGGCTAAACAATATTTCATGGGAATTTTGACCTACCAAATTAATATATTCTGGGTCAATAATTCTTTTGATGGTTTCTACTTGTCGAGATGTTTCCGATGATATATGGCACACCATGTAATTCTTCACGGTTTAAGAGATATTCATGTTTGAAGTTTGTACCCCCAGTTAGTGGGCTAAAACCCCATGGGGTTGGGGCATGGGTCATTGAAAAGTCATAATTAATATTTTTTAAGCCCCTAAAATCCCTCCCACGTTCACTTGTTGAAGCCCCTCTCAACTTAAGCATTTATATAAATTGTGATCTTCATTTCCTCCTTAGGCAAGGAATTTCGCCATCTGAAACATGTCATTGTGGAAGTTTCGCTCTAATTTTTTTTTCTACGAAGGTTCAGAAGCTGAAATTTTTATGAGGTGAAGCCGAAATCTTGAGGAAGATGCTGTACAAATTTCAGATCAAGGTGCGCAATAGTTTTGGAGATATGATCTGTGGAAGTCAAGGTTTTTGCAGGATCCTAAAATTCATCTCAAAGAAGTGACCTTGGTAAAATCGTCATAACTCTCTCTCTGAATATCGGATTGGAATTCTGTAAAAATTGGAAGATATTGAACATTCTTTGGTTTTATCTCTATCAATTTCAGATCCAAATGAAGAAACAACGACACGTGGCACACCTTACAAGTGTGCTCTACTGAAACAGTCCATAATTAGGGCATTGTGAGAAATTGGGTATAACTCTCTCTTGAAGAATCCAAATTGGGTTAGACCTGTGGCATTGGAAAGATGACTCAGAGGACTACTACAGGACCGAAAATAAGATATTTAGGATCTGAAATAACATATATACACCAGATTCAATATCGAGCTCCTAGAAGGCAAGAAAAAGCTAGATCATGTGTTGTCAATGATTGCAAAGGACCAGACTTTCTATGGCAAAAAATAAAATCAAGGGTAGCATGACAAGAGAAGCAACCAAGGTGCATAACAGTAGCAATAATTTCATCATATGAATACTTCAAGTGGGCAGCACTGCATACAATCATTGTAAAGGTATCATTGTACTTAGTCATTGTAAATACATTATTGTACAAATTGTACTAGTATCTATCTGCCAAGGATTGAAGAGGCAGTGTTGGGAGGTCTAGGATCATCATTAGGTGGTTGTGTCAAAGTTGGGGTTATGGTCTATTATATCTTCTTCTTCTACATCATTATATATCATTGTAAAGTGGACCATTTTCCCTGGTACGGGAGTCCATTCTTCTTTTATTCTTCTATAGGGTGGTAGGGTGGTGCTAGGGTGAGTTGTAGCTCACTGGGTGTTGGGGCAGCCGTTTAGTTGACTACTGAAGAATCTTAGGCGTTGGAGCTTCCATCCAGTAGGAGCTGGAGAAGAATGCTTTTATCGATTCTAGGAAGTTGGAGCTTTATTTTCAATTGGAGTTGAATATTAAAGAATTATTAGAAAAACATTAGGTGGTTTTTGTCCCAGAGTGGGTTTCCACCTTAAAAATTGTGTGCATTTGTGTTCCTCTTTTTGTTGCTATCATTGTACAAACACTGATAATAATTGAAGATTAACTAATGCTCTAATTGAAAGGAATACTGATTCACCCCCCCCCCCCTCTCAGTATTTCCAACAGTTAGTTCCTCGGTTAACACACTGTTTTTCCTAAAGGGAAGTGTTAGTGGATTGTAATGAGGTTCGAAGGTCATATCTTGATTTAACTGACCGAAATATCGAATTTTACTCAATCAATCAGCTCAAAAATAAGGAAACCTACAGATAAGTATTTACTATGGATATTTCCAAACCTATCTAAGTCATCTAAGAAAGGAAACAACAATAAAGGAGGGTAACTTCCTATATTTTTCCTTATTTGTAATAGTGAAAGAAATGGCAAGGATAAGCATCCCCACTCCTATAAATTGGAGGCTTGGGCATAGTGACAAAGGTCGAAGGATCGTTTAATGTTTTCTCATTGGTGTGAGGCTATAATTCTTGCATGATTAATTGAGATTTGATAGCTTAAGCATTTTCATGCCAAGGAGTTTAGGAGAAATAAAGAGAGAGAGATTGGAGTTGAAGGATCGAGGGATGCTTGGTTAAGCCAATATGGTTGTAATCCTCCTTCACTGATTTAATAATATAGAACTTCCTCTGTTATGTCCGCTTGGTTGTCTTGATGTTGCATTAGTTTACATATTTTCTTAAAGATACATGTGATAAGTGTCTTAGATACATAATTTCTTATGTTCAGTTATATGTTAGTATTTTGATTGTTAAGTTTGATATACTATGAGGATTACTGTCTTATTTTTTTGGATTGCAATATCTGATCTCAGAGCTAGCGAGGAAATCCTCGACTTCACTACATTGAGATCTCCAGTAGGACTACACAACATATTTAAGTAACGGTTCTCTCATCTACTTTTTCAATTAATAGTTAGCATGACCATGTGTATTTTTTCTATGTGACGGTTGCAACTAATTTAACAGTCTGCCTTGGGTCCTGGGAAGGCCCGAGAGGGAATTTACATCTGCTACCACCCATGAAATTTACCCTATAGCAAGTGGGATACGACTATTCTGTTGGGATCATAATATCAGTAGTTTAATATCATGAAACAGAATCCATTTATTTCTTCAGCTTATGATTTGACTTCATTGAAGTTCTCCATTGTGTATGCCCCACTAGTAAGGGGAAATGTTGATCAAGGATTATTCTTTCCTTTGATTAATGTCTTTAAAAAATGATTGTCATTTGGTAACATACCTCATGTAATAGTAATTTGTTAGTGACAAACCTAGGCAAACCATGGGGAGGTTTGTAGGAACCAAAGACCCTGATGAATGCACCTTCCTGTATTGGGAATCAATGTGCCACATTAGTGATAGTCTCCATGGATATTTTATACATACATGGGAGGTCATCTCCATGAAATAGTTGGTGCAACGGGGTGATGAATGCATCTGATATGGAGTCATGTTACTTCTTGTAATGAAAATCCCAGAAAACCTGCAAGTGCCTCTGTATTGGCCCTCCTATCTCTACATTCCAGTTGTAACTCTAGTGGTCAAAGTGACACCTGGAACAAATGACATACATTAAATATGAGGCCATGTAAAACTCAGATGGTTGGCCTTCCTCTAGAACCTGTACTAAAATGATGTTGGTCCTTAATGCTGAGACTAAGATATTTTCCTAGTTGAATATTATTCCTTTGGTAGCGACCATCTGCATTATAGAGGCCCATGTACCGTGAAAAGTGCCAATGTCAACCCTGTCATATATTTTGCTCATCATTTTCGCTATGAGTTGATATACTTTCCTTAGGCCTTCTATTTTGTACAGTCGATCTTTATTTCCCTAAAATTTAGAAGGATCTTGCCACCAATTCTTGATAGTCTTCTAGATTGGAATCTTGTGATATGCAAGCCACTGAGAATTAAATGATTCTTCCTTTTCTGGCAACTCGTAATATGTTGATATGTCTACTGAATGGATAGATGTGAAAGGTTTCCCTACATGGTTCCTTATTTCCCATCTCATGGTGTATGTATTATGCAATACCCATTCAATAACCTCTACACATGGGAAGATAATCGGGTGTGTTGCAACCTCGTGGAGTTTGAACCTTTTGACATTTTTGTATACTGAGAAATCCTCTCGATCCTTTGGGATATATGGGTTGGATAAATTTGAGAAAAAATCATATCGAGTCAAATTGGTGCTTTTTTTAGGACACATGTGGTATCTCCATAAATGGGATGCGACAACGGGATCTGATAACTCTCATGTGTGTTGATCTCAGGACTCTTCTGATGATTCCTTATCACCAATGGTTCCATTTCACCTAAGAAAGAGGAAATCGGAATGAAATAAAGATCCACATCGCATGGCATGTCAAAAATACAATCCCATGATAAGACAATTGGCATGAATAATATAATATAAATAATTTCTGCAAAATTAACCAATCAAGGCCAATGAATGCTTAGCAGGGCTTGAGGAGAGATTTTGTGTGTGATCGGTCGCAGGGTCGCATAACTTTGACATTTCACAAGGGTGAGAGTGACAAATTCGTGACTTATGCAACTTGGAATGAGTGACATGCCGCGAGGTCGCAGAAGTCACATGGGTTGTGAGGTCATAGAAGTCTCAGGGCTCGCGAGGTCGCAGGGTTGACAAGGTGGAAAGGTTGCAAGGCCGATGAGGTCTCAAGGTCACATGTCATAGTAATTCACCTATCGCGATTTTAACCCATGTGACATGTCTGTCAAGGCAGATCGATGAAGGGGTTGAGGCTAAATCCTTGGATTATGGGCTTCTTTGGACCAAAAGGACAAGGGAAAATAGGTTAATTGTGTGAGGAATGGGCTTATATGGTGAGGCAAAGAAGGTGCAAAGGAAATATGCTCATATAGAATGATTTTAGGAACAAAAGTGGGTTTTGGAAGTGTTACTTAGGTAAATAAAACCCTTCTAGGGGGAAGGTGAAAGTTCGGGAGCAAGTGGAAGACACATGGGAAAAAAGAATAATAACTTGGAGGTGAAAATCCACTTACCTAGAAGAATTCAAACCCTTGTAGGGCTTCCCAGGCTCTCAAACGCTTTTCGGAACTGAAAAAATGAGGGATTGTATATAAAGGGTCACACGTGCGGGAAATTAACGAGGTTGCAAGGGTCACAACTCCGAATTTTTCCACTTGTTCGACCTTTGTGACTCTTGTGACATTTGCAACCTTGTGACCCTTTTTAGGTTGTAAGGTCGCTAGTTTGCAAGGGTCGCAACTACCTAGTTTTCCACAGTGTGTGACCTTTGCAAATCTTGCGACCTTACGTCATTTTTGAGGCCGTGAGGTCGCTAGGTCATGGGAGTCAAATATCAAATGGATTGTGACTTGTTCGATTTAGAGGTCGTGACAAGGGCAAAGGGTCGTAACTGTGAAAAACATAACTTAGCCACTTGACTTAGGAAGAAAAATTTAAAAGGTCGCAGGATTTAGGCTTAAAAAATAGAGACTTGATGCAACCTAGACTTTAGCAGAAAAATGGTTTCCAAACTTCTGAGAGATATAATTTATAAAGAACTAAAGGTATGGAAGCTTGTTGGTAAGGGTCTCAAGTTAATCTTAGGGATGCAGGGTCTCCAAAATTTTGAAGGGTCAGAAATTTTGGAGGGTTGTTGCAGCGACTACAATAATTGGTGATTCAGTGGTAGAACCTTAGTATATTTTCTTGCACCTAACCTTGGGGTTGTGGAAGACCATTAGGAATGTTTTCTTCTAGACTATGGATTCCACTAGAATTTCGTTATCACCCTTATTATAGATTAGTAGGCCATGACTATCTTGACTTGGCTTGCTAACACCCAAGGAAAAAATATCTTTGGAGGCTTGAAATAGGGGTCCAAATAAAAATATGAGTTGTATTGATTTTATTTATATTTTTTACATGTATTTATTGTTGCTCCACTTCCAGTGAGCCTGAACAGTACCTCGAAGGATTCACTACCTAGAAACACAAGCGTTTCTCCGCTTCCAATGAGCCTGGACAATACCCTGACAAAGTCGTTGCATCTCCTCTCTGTGCAGGAAGCCTTTATCTATCATTTTCCCCTTATTTTATTTTATTTATGTGCTCATAGCATGTATTCATGTGTGCTTATTATAACTTATTTTTATGGAATTTATTTTCCTGGGTGGATGAGGGATCCCAACTTATTTTAATTGCAAGAGAGGTTGTTTCTAGTTTTTTAGAGACTTTATTGTTTCTTGATTATGTGAATCGGGTTTTTTTTGGTGGACTCTGTTAAGCCATTGCCTTTGGGGTAATAGTTAGTGGAGTGCTTTAAAACAATACCATACTCTAAATCGAAATCATACAACTTAAAATATGAGAAGTACGTACCATTATCTAACACAAGAGAGGTTTGAACATCGAACTTGGTTAAGACGTGCTGGTTTATAAAATATATTACCTATTGAACATTGACTTGTCGTAATGGGA
Organism: Pinus albicaulis; assembly: GCA_034641835.2. NCBI lineage: Eukaryota > Viridiplantae > Streptophyta > Pinopsida > Pinales > Pinaceae > Pinus > Pinus albicaulis. The sequence continues at coordinate 390,135,930 of CM076577.1, forward strand.
CAAATTCAACCCACCTTGTGAAGTAATTAGTGGTCGTGAGTGTAGAAATATCTAAATGTATTCAAATGATATTGTAATATACTAAAAAAAATATTGAATCAATTCTACAAATTATGAAAACTAATTACGACCGCACAATTTCATGAATAAGAAAGAGAAATAATTTCAATCGCACAACACAAATATGTATCTAGGGAATACGCTCACACAATCACATGAACAAGAAAGAGAAATAATTTTAATCACACAACACAAATATGTATCTAGGGAAAGCCTCAACTAAAAATCCCTCTATCTATATATTGCATTAAGTCAAGAACATGAAACAATACGATGTTATTTCCCTTCCTGAGAAACCATTGCACTATCTTAGACTGTCTCACTCTAATCCTGGCATGTTTGGTCCAATACTTAACCAATTCCAAACATATTATTGACTAGCCTTTATCACACATTCCTAGGATAATTTAGCCCATATCAATTAGGAAATTCCCATCAATTGATTGTGAAATCCTTCCAAGGCGTCCTAATGACCACATGGATGACCTGTACAATTTTATAATTATACAACTAATAGTTATATTCCCTTTAACTTCAATCTCAAATGAACCTTCCTTAGAACTAACATGCAACATCTATTTATAGAGAATTATCAGTTATATGATTGACCACTACATGTGAATGAAATAATATTTAATTCACTGGCCCTATCATTAGATCATCTCTCAGTTAGAACTAGTTGAACTAATTTTAACTCAAATAATTGAGCTAACTAATTACAACTCAAAATAAGTTGCAACTGGAACCCTTAAAAGTTAGGGAGAACTCTACATGCCTGCAGTTTGACTCTTAACTCGAATTAATTGAGCTAAATAAGTATCCCTGACTCACTTAACTCGTACAAGCTTTCATGTGATGTGGAATTGCAATTTACCTCTAATTTAATTAAGGGAAAATTAAAATTATAAGCCTTTCATGTTGCCAATTTCAACACTCCCTCTCAATAAGAAATGGATTATCTGCTACACCAATCCTGTCTCTGTGGAACTCAAATTTTCTTCTTGATAGTGCCTTTGTTGAGATGTATACATCCTGCTCCTCCGTAGGAACATACTCTAATCACATAATCCACCTATGCACACAAATTATGAGATGGTGACACCAGATATCAATATTCTTGGACTTGCCATGAGAAACAGGATTAACTGAAAGTTACTCTAGTTATCACAATATTTCACCATCGAATCCATTTGTCGACCAAACAACCCAACAAGTATCTTCCTCATCCATATGGCCTCACATGTTGCCTTATTGGGCGCCATGTACTTTTCCTCTGCTGAAATGAGTGCAACTGATATATGTTTCCTACTGTACCAGGAAACTACCACTGATCCTATATTGAATATGCCCCATGATGTGCTCTTCTTGTCGGATGAACGCCCTACCCAATTTGCATCTGTGAAGCCTTGAAGTTTCACTCCCTTTGTCCATCTATACCATAGCCAAAAATCTGTAGTGCCTTTAAGGTATCTCAAAACATGCTTTCCTGCCTTCCAAAAGAACTTGGTAGACTTAACCATAGCTCTACTAAGCTGGTTAGTTGCATAGCACATGTCTAGCTGTACATTTTTCTTAGGCAGCCCATTTTGGTTAATTAGATTTGAGGTCTAAAATGGGCCTCCTAAGAAAAATGTACAACCAAAATAAAATTTATAAGAAGCAATAAGATTCAAGATGATGATGTCATCCATGGGGAATGATTCACCATTTTTGGGGTAAAAAAGTAAAAATATTAAAAAATAATAAAATAAAAAAACTACTTTTTAAACTTTTATTTTCAACTTATCTCCCTAATGTTTTACTCAAATTTCGAGTGGGAGTACTAGTTGGATGAAAAATTTAATCCATAATCCAAGGAGTACTCATGTTGCATACTTTCGATGTACCCTTCTACACGAAAAATGAGAAATACATGAAAAAACATGATTTCAATCATATTTTTCATGTATTTTTTATTTTTTGTGCAACAAGGTCCATCAAAAGTATGCAACATAGGTACTCCTTGGATGAGGAATCAAATTCTACATCCAACGAGTGTTCCCACTCGAAATTTGAGTAAACCCATAGGGAGATAAATTAAAAATACAAGTTGAAAAAGTAGTTTTTTTATTTTTTACCTCTAAATTTGAGATGTAATCTAATATTATTTTATTATTTCCACTATTCTTTTATAATTTCCTTAAGAGTCCCATTTTAGACCTCAAAATTCCCAAATTCCTTGTTCTTCTCCACACTCCCATATATTACCTACTTCACCTCGTAGATCCACATGGATCCTACAACTGACTTCTCCTCTGATCTTGGGACAACTTCTCATGCACTGCTTCTGATAATGGGTTCATACTCATCAACCATGGCATCAACCCAAATTGAATTTTGCACTGCTTCCTAAAAATATGATGGCTCCATCTCTACACCTTTTCTCATAAGAGCCATGTAGCAGCGTACCGCTCTGGGGACCTTCTCTGCGCACGTTGTGATGTGGTTTCTCCCACATTCTCTCTAGCATCAAGCAACAACCTGTCAGCCTCTCTGGTGCGCTTCCTTCCATCTCGGGATGTATCTAAATGAGTGGGCAATTCCACTCTCTGCACCTATGCTTATGTTTCCTCCACATTTTGAGGTTCTTCTTTTTTATCTAAGAGCTCCTCAACCGCATGCAACTGAAGGTCCCTCTCTAGGGAAATTCGCATGACCTTATCTTCATTGAATTTCACATCTCTTTTGACCACTTTCATCATGTGTCCTGAAAATTACACCCGATAGTTGTGAGGTGTATCAGTGTACCCCATAAATATCCCCAGCTCAGTTTTTGGCTTTAGCTTCTTCCTAGCATCTTTGGTCTCATGGAAATAAACTAATGAGCTAAAAATTTTAAAATGCGACACATGTAGTCTCTTACCTGAAAAAAATTCCACTGGTGTAATCACCCCAAGTATCCGATCAGGACTTCTGTTATGCACAAATACTGTTGTATTTCATGCTTCTGCAGACATATGCAATGGTAGGCCCTGATCATGCAACATAACTCGTGTTGCTCCCACAATAATTATGTTATTTCTTTCTGCAACCCCATTGTTACACAGAATTTTGTCACCGTCCCTACAATTCCCCGTCCTGCACATTGGAGGGCTTTTTTCATGACTTGTGAGCAGTGACATGACCTGAAACCACTTTCATGGCATCCCCTTTCATAAGGACAAACATTCCTCCGAAGAAAGTTTCCTCTGAAAAACCCTAAAAACATATCTTTTTTCCTTGGCGCGACTAGCCAGTTCAGCCCTCGCTCCAATGGGGGAAATCCACCATAGAGGGTGCACCAACTGGCGCTCTGTCCCTGTATCTTACTAGTGCCAAGCTTGATAAGGGATGTTTTTTAAAAATAAATGGCGGAAGTTTTATTCCAACAAACTCTTGAACGAGTCAATAAAAGGAGTTGGGTGGTTTGGCTCCGGATCTCCATGTATGGGAGGTGGTTTTCCACCTATCATGGAAGCTTCCTTGGAGATAGGGCCAATCCCATGATTGTAGGGATCCCAACTCCCCTTCCACCATCTATATAAGCTTGCCTTTTCCCTTAGAAAGCTAAGAGCTGAACTTGTAGCAAGGAGACTATAGCCAGACAGCTTTTGAGAGCCAAGCCGAAGAGAGAGAGCTTCGTCCCATTTCCGACAAGCTTTGTTGAGACGTGCTCCAATGTCAGCCCCGGCGAAGGAAGATCAAGCGTCAGAGCTTTAGGTTGTATATTTCCTTTGTTATTTTAATGATAAACGACTTTGATTATGATTCCACTCATGTGTCTATTTCTTTTATGAAATGAATTACATCCTCTCTGACTGATGTATGGTTACATGTTTTAGATTTTACGTTGTATTTCGCTGTGTCCTTGCAAGTGTGTAGGTATTCGGACGTGTCAAGCGGAAGGATCGTGATCTGCCAAGCGAGGGAGGAGAAGCATCACCTTTTCTTCAATGACCACTGCGTAGGATTTGAGGTAGGAAATTCATTATGATTTTTGTCGTTTTGTAACTAGGAACCTATGTCACTACGTGACCTGATTGTTGCTAGACCCGATCTGAGCTAGTAGGGATCGCCTCTGTCCGCAGAGGGGATTTACCTCTCCAACAAACTGGCGATTCCACTGGGGAATTAATTGGAGTTAGTCTTGTCTCTTTTGGTTGTTTTTGGCTTGTGTTTGATTGATTTTCTCTTCTAGTTTGCCTCCTTTCGGTGTAAAACCCCTGTTCAGCCCCCACAAGACCTGATCTACTCTCTGTTTTCTCTTTTTCATTCCTTTCCTTAGTAAACTCGATTGGCATGGTTTATAGCCTGACAGTCGTGCCAACTGGCACTTGTTTCTAGTTAGGCCCCCACGCCAACCCTGTTTTGGCGCAAGATACAGCCAAATAGTCGCGCCAACCCTCTTTGGTGTTATGGTTTACTTGTTTTTGAGCCCTTTGAGTCTTATTTTTTGTTCTGGTGTTATTTTTCCGACTGTATGAGTGCCTTGAAGTCCTTTTTTACTGTTTTTGACCTCTATCCTTTGGTCTTTTTCCCTCTACCATCAGTTTTTCATTCTAGCCCTAGGGCTTCTAGGTGCTATAGTGCACAAAGCCTTCCGTGGGAGTTTTTTGGTTCTCGCTTTTCCAGTTAACCTTGTTTTTGCTTCCTTGCACTCGTTTCATTGGATTCCATTGTATCATTGCGTTAATTGAGTGATTTCTCTCTTTTTAATTCAAGTTTCGCTTTGTCTCATTTCGAGCCTAGATTACATGGTTTTTATGAGTCTTTTGGGATCCTTCTTTGATTTGAGGGATTTCTCTATCAGTTTGAGTTCTGATGGTGTGTCTTTGCTTTGAGTAAACTCGCTTATTTCGACTCTTTCACTATCATTTCTCGAATTGGTTTTCTCATTAGTTTTTCATTTCGTTTGGTGCATTTTTCTCTAAAACATTGAAAAATACAAAAACAAATCTCTTTTCTTTTTTATTAGTTAGTGAAAATTGAAAGCTTTTCTGCATTATTAATGTTATATAACTCTAAGGGAAAAAAAAATTAGTGTCATTAACGTGCATTAGAGACAGTAGTGGATGTTTTCTGATCATTTTTTTATTGTTTGAAAAGCTCTCAACCTTCCCATAGTTAGCTCTTCATTGAAAAAAGTGATATATTGTGGCATGTAGTGTGCATTTAGAGGATTTTTTGAGATACAAAATTCGATAGGGCCTGAAATTGAAACATAATTGAAGATCAAATCTAAAATTTATTCAATTTACCTTAAGGCAAAATTGAAACATTAACGAAATATCTAGAGGTCTAGGCTAGTGACGTGTTCCGGCATCGTTAAACCTAGTAGCTATCATTCGCCTCTTGGATTTAGATAGCGCTAGTACGGACTTGTGCTCCCCGTACCGTCGCATATATACAGGGAGACACCACTAGGTTTCTATCCTTTATACGTAGGAAGCCGAGTCTACCACCTTTTACCCGTGATACACTAGACACAGCATTCGGGGAGATTACCTGCACGTACGTCAAGTCCTTGTTCATTCCTCTTTCATTTGATCACCAAGGTGTATATTGCAGTTCACGAAAACTTGGTACACCTCTTACCTAGATTACTAGAGCAGTTAGTTTGATCTTTACTGACTCCCTAAATTTTAAAATATCATCAAGCGCTTGTCCTTTCACGCTTGTTTCCAAACTTGAAAGAGATAGAGTAATCTTTTACTCATTTCTTGACTCTTAAAAATATGAAACGATAGAGTTTTGTTTCAATGTTTTAAAAAATTAACTGCCCACGAAATATTCCTGGTTAAAGTTAGATTCCTTAACGTGTTGTTCTAAATTTTTTTCTAATGGAAACTTTTCCGGAGTTCACCAACCAAGGAATCCCTTCCGAAGGGAATTCTGGTCCTTTTCCTCCTTTTGGAAATGTTGGTGCTCCTTATATGGCAACGTTGTACCTTCCTGGGTTAACAGTTGGGTTGCCCGTTTGGTTGTTTTCAACCTCTGTGGTCCCGAATGTCCCGGCTATTGTTCAATCAGTTCCTCCGCCTGAACAATGCCATGTTGATTCCAAAGTGGACCTATCCCCTTATTCACCCGTTTTTGCATCCTCCTCTTCTACTTCGCCTAGTGAAAGTCTCGATTCGAGTAACCAGGTGGCTAAGAAGAAGAAGAAGAAGTCTGATAAGAGAGAGGCTAAGGCTGCATCTACTACCTCTAAAACATCTACTCTCGATGAACGTTCCAACCCCCCACGGAAAGTTAATTTCACTTGCATGTTGTTCCAGGGAAACCATCTTCTTCAAGACTGCCCTGGCATTCCCAAGGTGCTCGAAGTATGGTCCAATGGTCGTCCGTCGTTGCCTTTAGCTTTCGGGAGTCAGGCTGGGGGCACATCTTCAGTCAGTGCTGGTAAGACTCATAAGAAACAGGGCAAGCTTTCCAATCCCTGTAATTTGTGTGAAGGGAACCATGCCATTCACCTTTGTCTGTATATGGATGAAGCCAAGAGAGTTTTGGAAAACTCGACTGTTTCTGCACCGTGCCTTCCAGCTGGTTACAAACAACTTTCTTTGATTCCTTTGCCAGTTGATTCAACGATTGGTCAAGAGTCATCCTTGGTCGATCTCGCTCCCCCGGAAATTCAAATTCAGGAATCCGTTCCTGACCAACCATTGGTCGTGGGATCGGTTGAGCTGGCCCCATCTGCAGTGCACCAGGTCTTTTCTGTTGAGAGTGGATCTCACATCCCTTGGGTTCTTCTTGTTTCTTCAAATTCCTTGGACTCGGAGAAAGATTCTCCTGTCCCCATACCTCAAGAAGCTGCTCCTCCGCCTCCCGTGATGGAGGTCCTAGAGGATACTCCTCTCGACTCCGATATGGAGGTCGTGGAGGATACTCCTTCTTCTTTCGTAACACCAGGGGAAGACCATCTCAGTTCAATGGTAGCCCCTCCAAGTAGTTTGGTTACTTCCTTTGATTGGAGTCGATTCGTAGGATATCGCCTTCCTTCTTATGTGCCCTTTGAGGTCACGATACAGACCTTTGATCTGGTTGTACCCAACACTATAATAGATGAAGGCGCGTTTGTCAGTATTTTGTCTTCAACTACTTGGCAAGCTTTCGATTCACCACTGCTTATGCCCGTTACGCAGAAACTGTTGGCGTTTAACAGAAGAACTAGTCAACCGTTAGGGATCCTTCCAAATTTGCATGTTACTTTGGGAGGGAAAAATGTCCATATGGACGTGATGGTTGTTCCTGGCCCCTTGGAATTTAATTTACTCTTGGGCCGCAATTATACTTATGCCATGGGAGCGCTTGTCTCCTCCCTCTTTCGTGTGATGTGTTTTCTGCACCAAGGTCGGATCGTGACCATCGATCAGCTTGTGTTCTTTGGTCCTAATATGGAAACTAGTCCACCATCATCCCTGCCGGATCTTCATCCGCCGGTTGTATCATCCCCGCCGCATGTGAATTATGTGGCTACCTTTCCTGTACTCGTATTCAGTGATAGTTTCGTTGTGCATCAGGTGTTGGGGGCATTGGGTCCTGATTTCCGAGATGTTTTTCTCCCATCGGATGAGAACCTCTTGGAAGCGATGACTTCTTATTCATTATGATGAGTTCTGTCGGAGTAGAGTTCGTTGTCTTGTGTCAAGCTCCTTAAAAAATGAAAACAAGGTGTCCGGAGCAGAGTTCCTAGTCTTGTGTCAAGCTCCTTAAGAAATGAAACAAGGTATCTTGAGGACAGTTCTTTTAAATGTGCCAACCTCGTTAAAACAATGAAACACATTCCCGTTCAATTCGAGTCTTTATTTAGATCTCATAAAATCCCAGTCGAGTCTTTCTCTTGATCTCGTAATTTGAACCTTCACTCCATCTGCCTTGCATATGTACTGAAGCTTGGGGGGCATGTACCTCGAATGAGTCACCATGCTGGGGGCATGCTTAATTTTTCAAGCATAGTTTGTTTCCGTTTCAAGCTTGTGTAAAAATGAAACTAGTTTCAAGCATAGTTTATCTTTGTTTCAAGCTTGTGTAAAAATGAAACCAACTTCAAGCAAAGTTTTCTGATTTCAAGCTTGTGTAAAAATGAAACCATTCCCATTTTACCTCTTTTGATTGCCATTTTATCAACTTGGTTTTCCATATGAGCCTTGGTTTTCTCACTCCATTATAACTATCTGCTTGGCCGATCATATGCCTTCACTTGGTTGTTTTACCCGTTCCTGAGGAACCGCTGTGATGAGTGGTCTTGTTAGCCAACCTCTTAACCTTTACTTGTTCTGAGCAGTTCCACCATCACTGGAACCATTAGCTACCCCTTATACCACTCGTTCCTCCAGGTGGAGTCAACTTTCAACTCTTTTCTGACTCTCTAAAAATTAAAAGATTGCCGAGTCGCTTGTCGTTTTGAGCTCGTTAAATTGGCTGTGAATCGACATCTACCCAGTGTACGTTTATCCCTTTTTCGAGCTAGGATAGGTTATTTACGAAAAAGGAATACCCTAGCCTATCACAACTAGGAGGTTTTCTCAAACACAGTTTTCTACCTTTTCTGATCTGAGGAACTATCTACGAAAAGGGACTGTTGGAGTTTACTTTTCCACTGTATTTTCAAACTCTCTAAACATGAAAATACGTTGAGCTCTTCCTTTGTCAGACTAGTTAAAACCTGATGACATCGGACTCCGTCGTAATTACGATACTTGAGTTCCTCCTTCCTAGGGCTCGTTAAATGTACTAGGTTGGATTTTTCCTAAAGACAAACTTATATCGCAAGAATATGCCATCCCCTTCAATCTTGTTTCCAAAAATAATTGGGGTACTCACCAGAAATGGTGGGGGAAAAATGGAACCAGTATCATCGTCGTGTCGGCAGTATGTCGTTCTTGAACATGGCACTTGTCTGCATTCGTGTCGAGTTGGGGACATCTCATCTCGTTTTCTGCTTGCCTCCATGGGTTTGGGTAATCCTTTTTGACCACTCATCATCATGACCTCAGATCTTTGATGTCAAATACTTCCAAATCCAGTGTCGTGCCACCGATATGTTCAAGAGAAGTTGGCCTTTGCAGTTTTCAACCTCCCTCTAATTCTCCACTGATCTTGATTCACAAACATCATGTTCCTCTGTCTCGCGTCGATGATGTGGGAAACATTATGGCCCACCTTTGATCAAGGTCACTTCCTGTCGACTTCAGCTCATTATCTAGGAAACTGATCTAGAGACTCCTTTCGGGTACCTTGGAGCCTACATGCCTCAATGGCAGGTTCTTCACATTCCATGCAAGGTTTTCATTATTGGCCTTCGATCAGATGATTCTGCAGGTGTTCGACGCTAGATCACTGTTCACATTCTATGGATTGTACCTATAGTACCTTGAGGACCATCCTCATTATTGGTGGTACCTCTCGCATCTGTTAATGGCTTTCATTAATGGCTAGTAATCAGACGATTTTCTTGCATGTTCGACTTCAGCTCACTTATTCACATGCTCGGACTTGTACTCTGTTCGGGTCAACATGGAGCGCAAGACCCTAGATTTTGTTTGATGAAATCTAGGCTGCGGATTATTTGTGGATTATCATGATTAGTTACATGACTCATTTGACCGGATGGCTGCAACCATGCCTGAGTCTACTTGTTGATCCTTTCTGGATGGCTACGTCCATACCTTAGATCCTAATTATTGTATACTCTATTATGGATTGTTTCATCCATACCACATATCATGTATAAGAGATATCATTTGTACTTGGATGCAGGTCTTCCGACGGCAGTGTTTTCAGTTGGGTACGTTCTCATAAAGCATTTCACCCCTCCCTCTCTCTCGGGCCTCATGCATTTTTTCAGCGTCCCTGCAATTCCCCGTCCCGCACATTGGAGGGATTTTTCCATGACCTATGAGCAGTGACATGACCTAAAACCACTTTCATGGCATCCCCTTTCATAAGGACAAACATTCCTCTGAAGAAAGTTTCCTCTGAAAAACCCTAAAAATAGATCTTTTTCCTTAGCGCGACTAGCCAGTTCAACCCTCATGCCAATGGGGGAAATCCACCATAGAGGGCGCACCAACTGGTGCTCTGTCCCTGTGTCTTACTCGTGCCAAGATTAATAAGGTATGTTTTTTAAAAATAAACGGCAGAAGTTTGATTCCAACAAACTCCTGAACGAGTCACTAAAAGGAGTTGGGTGGTTTGGCTCCGGATCTCCATGTATGGGAGGTGGTTTTCCACCTATCATGGAAGATTCCTTGGAGATAGGGCCAATCCCATGATTGTAGGGATCCCAACTCCCCTTCCACCATCTATATAATCTTGCATTTTCCCTTGGAAAGCTAAGAGTTGAACTTGTAGCAAGGAGACTATATCGAGACAGCTTTTGAGAGCCAAGCCGAAGAGAGAGAGCTTCGTCCCGTTTCCGACAAGCTTTGTTGAGACGTGCTCCACTGTCAGCCCTGGTGAAGGAATATCAAGCGTTAGAGCTATGGGTTGTATCTTTCCTTTGTTATTTTAATGATAAGCGACTTTGATTATGGTTCCATTCATGTGTCTATTTCTTTTATGCAATGAATTACATCCTCTCTGACTAATGTATGGTTACATGTTTTAGATTTTACATTGTATGTTGTTGTGTCCTTGCATGTGTGCAGGTATTTGAACGTGTCGAGTGGAAGGATCGTGATCTACCAAGCGAGGGACGAGAAGCATCACCTTTTCTTCAACGACCACTGCGTAGGATTTTAGGTAGGCAATTCGTTATGATTTTTTTCGTTTTGTAACTAGGAACCTACGTCACTGTGTGACCTGATTGTTGCTAGACCCGATCTGGGCTAGTAGGGATCGCCTCTGTCCGCAGAGGGGATTTACCTCTCCAACACCCATTCTGATGTGGGTTATGAGGTGCTATCATTTCCCTTCGAATTCCTTCTAAAACACATAATTTCTTGAATTCATTAGAGACATATTCTCCACAATTATTTCTCCTTAGAGCCTTCACCTTCTTCCCTATATATTTATCGACAAGTGCTTTGAACTCAAAAAACTTGGAGAATTTCCAATATTTCTTCTACATGAAGAAAATCAAAAACTTGCGTGAAAATCATCTACAAAAATCACATAATACCTGTGTTTTTCTATGGAAGTTGCTGAGAATAGTCCACACACATCTTAGTGAACTCTCTCAAGGATCGCCTTTGCTCAAATTTCCTTATCGTGAAAGGTGGATTTGGTATAATTCCCCAATGTACACCCTTTGCATGTATCTTGGTACTCAAGAGCACCCTTTGGAAGTCCTATAAAAATCTATTGCATGATATTCAAAGTGCCATGGTATAGATGGCCCAATCTCGTGTGCCATAAATCACCAATGTCTTGACACTCCACCTTCTCTGCTTTTGTGCTCGAGGAATCATAGTATTCTACATATAATTTCTAGAGATTCTTTACTCGAACCCCAACCTTATTCACTTTTCCCATGGATTTGTGATGAAGGAACACCTTTCCTTCACTGAATATCACATCATAACCACAATCTTCCAACATAGCAACATAAACCAAATTTTTCTTTAAATCAGGAACATACATGACATATTTTAATGTGAGAGGAGTATCTGACTCCTTCTGAAAGGTAACTTTACCTATGTCGGTAGTGCTATACCTCCTGCCATCTCCCATCTTGATGTGCATCTCCTTCTCCTCCAGGTTACTAAAGAATTATTTGATGTTGGTCATATGGAACAAAGCTCCACTATATAAGTACCACACAGAACCCATCACCGATGACACCATGCATGCGATGAGGGTGAAATACAACTCCTGAGGACTTCTTTTTGGTCTGCTTCTGTGGACAATTTGTAGCGTAGTGTCCAAGCTCATGACAATGAAATTTTTTTACCTTTGACAAGATTCTTGCTCGTCTGACCAAAATCTGATTTGGAATGGAATACATGCCCTTTCCCTTTCTTCACCTTTCCTTATTGTTGAAGACTGGAAGGTGACTACCTCAACATTGGGGATTTCACCCGATCGGGACCTTAAATCAACTCCTTTTCCATTGAAATGGTGGGTCCGACTGGGGATATAGGGACCAGTTTCTCGTATAAAAAGAGTTTATATGAATAACAAAAGGGAATAGGATATATTAGCACAGATATTTGCTAAGTCATTAGTTCCTTTTTATTTTTATTTTTTGCTTTAAAATAAAACCTGAGTCTCAAATCCCATTTTTAAATCTTTCCCTTTTAAACCATCCAAACCCAAATATGTTATGCTTTCGGGACTTTTATAGCAGCTCCGCCCCTCACAAAACAAACTTACCACAAATATTTTTACCACAGCTCCACCGCTAACACAACAAACCTTTGTAATATATCATATATTATATGTATATTACTTTCCGCACTTAACCCCTTTTACGTTTCATTGCAATCGACGTTTCACAACTTTCAAAATTCACTTATAATATAATTGTTGAATCCTACAGAACCCCCGAAATGTAATTTCTGATTGCGATATTGTGTGGAATCTTCTTTCCCTGCCACGTCACCTTCCAATTCGCATATCGCAAATATTTTTGACATACATCCATGTTAACTTCCCAATTCACCGAACCCCAACATGCGATAACCTTCCTGGTCCCCGATTATGATATTTCCAAATCCCCGATTTGCGATGGACCTTTGACCTCTGATATGTGAAAAATTTGAATTTTCGGTTTGTGATATCGCAAATCGCAAAGCAAAGTCTATTCACTCATCCAACACCCTATTATCCCGATATTGCGATTTGCAATCCTGATTCCATTCCCCAATGCGATTAGTAGACCCCCCCACTGCCATGTCATCACCCCCATCGCAAATCGTGAATTTAAAGTTACTCTCACTTGTGTCTTAAGCATGGAAAATTTTACGGGCTAATATTCACAAGTGGGCTAATTTTCCATGATTTTTCCAAAAAAAAATATTCGCCAATTTCCATTTTTCTAAAAATTATTCGCCCAAATTTTACAATATAAAGTTATTTTACCTTAAAAATCGCCAACATTATATAGACAATATATATAAAATCATTATAAATTTTAATAATTTTACAAATATATCAATGAATATTTTATATTTTTCATATTAGGGCCTAGTGAGATTCACTAATGTTTTTAAACTTCAAGATAATTTTCCATCCTTAAAATTTTCCCTGGTCTTAAGTTTAAGTCCTTCCGCTCCCGATTTGCAATTGCGATATGTATAAATGGTTTTTATCCTCCCACTCATCGTTTCTTTAATAGTTTTCTCTGTTGTTCCACATCCACGTGTCTCCATCTCATTGCTCTTCACACTCCTCCATTCATCTCATTCACGTGCCTACTCTTTCCTCCAAACCTATCTGCACAAGTCATTCTCTCAAAAGCTCTTTCTACAAAAGGAACCCTATCACGACATAGAAGAAGCCAAAGAATGGGAAACAATGGCAGAATTTTATCCATAGCAGTTTTCCAATAAACCCGCATCGCCATTACTCTTCAACACCAACACACGTTTTAGCAGCAAGGCAGTATTCAAGGAACAAATCATAACATTTACAGAAACTCCGGCAACAGTTACTCAATCTGTTTTTTCCAGAAAAACCTATACATGTGACCTACAGTCAGGATAATAAAAAACCACATCCCCATGGATTTTGGGTTTGATAAGCTTAAGATGAGTGCTCAGCTAAATTTTTCTAGTGATGTAATAAATAGAAACAGATTTCCTCCTGTTTTCTTTGAAATGTAATAAAATCCCTGTCCTTGAAAGATTCGAATGGTATATCCTTTCTGGAGACCCATTGTAAATCTATAAATAGGCATTTGATAGATGTAGAAGGGGGAGGTTGATCTGCCTGAAGATTCATTATAATAAATAAAATACTTTCTGCACTTCATGCTAGAGGATTTTGTAATTCAAGAACATCTAATGTATGGTGTGTTTCCTTTTATGTATTAATTCCTTCTGATTATAAATTGCAGCACCTAGAAAAGTGTGAGTGAGAGCTATTAGAGGATCTAAAAGTACATTATCTGCTTTCTAGTTTTCTGCAAATTATATTTATGTTGTAGAACATGTTAGTGAAGATTCCATAAAGGATTTGTGGAATACTTAATGCATGAAATCTACTTTATGAGTGTTGTTTACTTTACATAAACAGAGTTCATGTAAAGAGTCATAATTATAGATGTGTGACTGATTTAGGATCTTATTATTTCCTAGAATAGGTACCAGCTATCCATCTCCTCTCCTTTGTTTCACTTTACTCCCTATACTACTCATTTACCCATACAATTTGTAATTTCCACAACTTGCCAAATGCATGAAAGTATTAAAGGACAAGTAATCATTTCAAACTAATTTTAGAAGCCATCCCACCATTCAAAACCTTTTCAAAACCTTTAAAAAATTGAAATGAAATATGATGTGTAAGGCTTACTCCTTTTGCAGTCAAGGAGTGACTCCTTGCACCAACATCTTTGGTGCCGATGCTGGGGAGGCGAATTGAAGTTTATCCTTGGGTGAATGACAAAGTTATAAGTCTGATTCTGAGGTGTATAGTTCCAGCTGTATTTTTAGATTTCTTTACACCTGGTGACTCCATTGAGAAGTTTCGGCTCTTAGAAGGACTAAAACTAGGGCTAGGGAGACGAAGGCCTTGAAATTAAGTATTCTCTCGAGTCTTTTTCTTTATTGTTGATGATTAATTCTTGATGGTGAACAAGAATTGGTGACTTGAAGAAGATTGTGATATTTCACCTAGCGATGCCATGACAAAGAATCTAGTGGTGGCTCCATAGTTTCAGAATGTCAAAAGCCTTTGATACCATCCTAGCTCAAAGGTTTGCTCCTTTAAATTTTTTAGAAATTCTTAGTTTTCCTAAACCGGTGGCTTCTACAGATGAATGGAAACAATGCCTTTTAAGATTTCGAGGAGATGAAGATGAACATCCCGCTAAATACCTGATTTCATTTGATGAGCTTATGCACTGGCTGGATGTGTTTCATGAAGATATCCTCATGAAAATATTTGTGTTTTCCCTTGATGGACATGCGTGCAAATGGTTCTAGTCCTTACCTGTTGGTACTATTTCTTCTTTAAGGGAATTTCATGAAATGTTTCATCATTATTGTAAAGGACTATATTCATTTGAGTTGTTTCTTGATAACTGCTAGGAAGAATTTGAGTGTTATGTTCAGAATGATAAAGTCTATTCTTCTAACAGTGTTATGGAAGAATTTTATGAAGAGTTTGAAAAAGGTATGGATCCAGATCAGATTCATACAGATCCATTTTTTACTATTAATCGAGATGAAGAATCTAATGAGCATGATGTTCTTCCTTTGGAACCTAATATATTGCTGCCATTTAGTTCTGTTGATTTAAGTGCCTCTAACGCGTTTTTTGTCCAAGAAAGTAATCAACAGTTTTTTCCCTTAAATTTAATGAAACATATGCAGTTAAAGATTTTTTGCAAGGAGGACAAGAGAAACCCAGTTTTATTGACATAGCAGATTTTAAACAATAGCAACATGGTCTTTTGGATCAGCTAAACATTCCTCATATGTTTCATGATCCGGTTGCTAATTGGATGGATTCGTTTTCAGTAGGGGTATCCAATATAGTAGCAATTGAAACTACACACGCGGTTTATAGCAGTAAGTACAGGTTGCCAGTTTGTTTCTTGCTGCATATATTATATCCCTTGCGGATCTTTTCAAACAGTTGCATGCAAAGTTTCTCTTTACTGGTCAAATGATTTTATGGTTACATTGGAAATCAGGTTATACTTGATTAGGCAAGTTTTCAGCTGATTAGAAGTAGGAGGATGAATAAGCTCGCCACTCGAGCATTTCTTTTCAGTTTTAGATTGCAGTTTGATTTTCTGTTTTTTAGTCATGTCGAAATAAGTTTCATAAGATTGAAATCCAGCTTATGACTCCATTACCCAATGGCTAGGCATGTTGGTATTTTTGAGTTAATGAGAAGAATTGTTGGTTGGAGAAATAAGGGTTAGATAAGGCATTGAAACTACAAATATTCTTAGAGCCTCATAGGGAGAGCTCTATCCCCTATGGAGCCAATGTTAACACAATTCTCTGCTAAGTCATTAGTTCCTTTTTATTTTTATTTTATGTTTTAAAATAAAACCTGAGTCTCAAAACCCATTTTTAAATATTTCCCTTTTAAGCCATCCAAACCCAAATATGTTATTCTTTCAAGACTTTTATAGCAGCTCTGCCCCTCACAAAACAACCTTACCACAAATATTTTTACCACAACTCCACCCCTAACACAACAAACCTTTGTAATATATCATATATTATATGTATATTAATTTCCACACTTAACCCCTTTTACCTTTCATCGCAATCAGCGTTTCACAAGTTTCAAACTTCACTTATAATATAATTTCCGAATCCTACAGAACCCCTGAAATCTGATTCCCGATTGCGATATTGTGTGGGATATTCTTTCCCTGCCACGCCACCTTCCAATTCGTATATCACAAATCCTATTGACATACATCCATGTTACCTTCCTAATTCACCAATCCCCAATATGCGATAACCTTCCTAATTCACCGATCCCTAATATGCGATAACCTTCCTGGTCCCCGATTATGATATTTCCAGGTCCCCGATATGCAATAACCTTCCTGGTCCCCGATTATGATATTTCCAAGTCCCTGATTTGCGATGGACCTTTGACCTCCAATATACGAAAATTTTGACTTCCCGATTTGTGATATTGCAAATCGCAAACCAAATTATATTCACTCATCCAACGCACTATTATCCCAACATTGCGATTTTAGATCTCAATTCCATTCCCCGATGTGATTATTAGACCCCACCACTTCCACGTCATCAACCCCATGGTGTTGAAATTTGGTTACCGGAGGACAGGTGGTTCCCTAAGGCTTTGATCTTTGGCCTAGGGAAAAGTGTCCAAAAGAATTTAATTTTTCTCCTAAAGTGACTTTACAAAGTTATAAAGTCAAATCTAATTTAAAAGTGACTTTAAGTGATAAAGTTACTAAAGTCTAATTTTAAAGTGACTTTAATAAAGTCAATGTAAAATTAGAAAAGAAAAGTGACTTTGGAAATAAATGACTAAGTGGGTCTTTATTAAAGTGGGGTGAATTAAAAAAAATAGAAAGTGAGATTTAAATAAGCATTTAATCTCAACCCTAGATCTCAATCTATTTTAGCCATTGGATTTAGGGATTCCCCAAAAGTCACTTAGGGTTAGGTTAAAGGAGGAAAAGGAGGAAAAGGTCATTCATTCTTTCATGAGCAGATTGAGAGAAGAGGAGAAGGAGAGCTCGAGACTTTTTCTGAAGAGAGCTTGAGAAGGTGAAGGAGAGGCAAACCCAGCAAATCCGTACAACAGCAAGGAGGGCACGATTTTCGAGGCAGTAAGAGGCTGCACGAATATCGAGGCAGCAAGGCCGTACAACAGCACGAAAACTGAGACAGCAGTCCGTACAGCTGTTTTGTGGCACGTTTTTTGAGGAGAAAGGTAGCACGGTTTTTGAGGAAAAGTACAGCAACAAAGGCTCGATTTCCAAGGTTGTTGGGCACACTTTTCGAGGCAGCCAGCACAGTTTTCGAGAAAGGCAGTTTTCTATAATAAATTTCTGTTTTGAGTATTTTTTTGTTCTGGCACATTTTCCAAGGAGGAGGCAAGCACGGAAAACCAAATAAGTCTGTAATTAATTTTTTGAAATTTTTCCTGTATATTTCACCTCTCTGTAAAAGTATTTTCCAGAAATAAGAAGGAGCTTTCAAACTGGTTTTCCCCAAGAGTTGTAGGGGGTTTTTCTAGGGTCATGTTGACTAAAAATATCAGTGTTTAAATGTGTTGAATGGTTGTTTTAAGCTTGCTGATTTTTATTTCTACATTTTCCAGCATTCTGTAAATTTTCCAGAATTTGTGTTTTCAGCAAAAAATTATTTTCCAGTTTGTTGAATGTAAGGATATGGGAAAGGGCATTTAACTATTTGGAGAAATAAGGTGAAACTGAAAACTGGGGTGGGAAAAAGGAAATTTCTACATATAAGGTGAAACTGAAAACCGGGGTGCGAAAAAGGAAATTTCTACATGGTATCAGAGGTTGAGTGTTGAAAGTGCAGTTTGGATAGCGGGGAGAAAATACGGCACAACGCTGATTTTCACTGGAAAATTAAAACAAAGCTGATTTTCATGGAGATTTTATCTTTACTACGGCGGTGCTATTTTTCGAGTTTTAGGACGGCGGGATGTCATTGGGATTGAGGTGGAGGATAGGTTGGATGGGCATAGTAACTACAGTGTTTGGAAGGAGAGAATGCAGAGTATCTTTGAGGAGGCAGAAGTCTGGGATATCATGGTGCATACTGCACAACACCTTGTTAATGTGCCTATTGATGTTGTTCAGTTGACAACTTATAATAAAAAGAATAACAAGGGTAAGAGACTGATTCTAAACGGAATCAAAGACCATTGCATTCCTCATGTGAGAGGAAAGAGATATGCTCATGAGATGTGGACAACATTGACCAATCTCTACCAGAGTACCAATGAGAACAGGAAAATGGTCCCTAAGGGAGAAGCTGAAGACCATTAAGATGGGTAAGATTGATAGTGCAGCTGAATATTTCACAAAGATTACTAATGTGAGAGATGCATTAGCAGCTGTTGGAGAGGTCATTCCACCCACTGAGTTGGTGTGGGTTGCAGTGAATGACCTTCCTAGTTCATGGCTGAACTTTGCTGATGGTGTTTGTGCACATGAGACCCTTCCCTCTTGGGAGAGGTTTTGGAATGATTGCATACAGACAGAAATTAAGAAGAGCCAGCTTGGGGCAGCCAAACCAGTTGAGCAGGATGAGGATGTAGCATTGTTGGCGGGAGGCAAGAAAGACGAGGGAAAGAAGCAAGCTTGCACAAGTAGTGGTGGGGGCAAAGGCAAAGGTAAAGGTAAACAGGAGAACACGCAGAAGGACTATTCAAGGTGAAGTGTTGGAATTGTCAGAAGATGGGACACTATGTAGTTGTGTGTCCGGAGAAGAAGAAGAAGGGGAAGAACCAGAGCATGGCAGCATCAACAGAGATAAAGGACTTTACGGATAGCTTTGACCGAGAGTTTGGGTTCATTGCTTGTGAGTCCACTAGTGCAGGATTCGCTTGCCACGGAGGTTCGGAGAACATGCATTTCCATCGACTAGCGGAGCATCTTGGTGTATCTATGTGGACGTGGGGCTTCACATAATATGACGGGGTAAGGTGGTTTCTCTCGAACTTTCGGAGAGTGGCAGCGATATAAGAGGTAGTACTCGGTGATGACGAGAGGAGTTGTTAAGAGCGGTCGGTGTGGGAACATTGACATTTTAGAGTCTAAACCTCCCTTGAAGGTGTCGGATGTTCTTTATGTGCAGGGATGAGGAAGAACCTCATATCGAGTCTCAGCTTTGGAGGACAGAGGATATGAGATACTGTTCAGGGGTGGACAGGTGCTGATGTATCCCAGGGGCACTCCAGTTGATTCAGCTAGAGTGATAGGTGTACGCCATGAAAAGGTGTACAAGTTTGCATTTCATCCCCTTTTGGCATTGAGCAGTAGTACCGATAGCAGAGCTAGCAGTTCTGAGCTGTGTGAGATTTGGCATTGCAGGATGGGGCATATGTATCATGGAGCCTTGAGGACCTTGCGGGAGATCACTATAGGTGTGCCAGATTTCAGTACTGATCATTTTGATACTTGTAGAGGATGTGCGATGGGAAAGTTTGCCAAATCCCCTTTTCCCAGCAGTGACAGCAGAGCGACTGGGATACTTGATTTGATTCATTCCAATGTGAGCAGTCGGATGTCTCATGTTTCCTTGAGTGGATATGGAGATGCTTATGTTTTATTCATTGATGATCACTCAGGAGGACCGGAGGACACGGATTTATTTCTTGAAGTCTTTCTCAGGTCTTCAAAAGCAGGTTTCCGGGAGTTGAGCTCTTGTGGAGACATGGACAGACGGGTCGAAAGATCAAGTCCACGAGGTCGGACAATGGAGGAAATTCACACCCTTGGAGAGTTTGTTGACTATTGTGCGATGCGGGCATTAGGAGAGTTCACCACTGTTCCTTACAAACCCCCGGCGAAGACGAGGTTTGCGGAGAGGGAAGGAAGGATCCATCGGAGAGGCCGCGGCCATGTTATGATCGGGGATTTGCCATTGTTTTTGTGGCGGGGCACACCGCTAACACGGTGTTTGTTGCGAACGAGTGCGCATCGTGCCTTAGGGCACATGACTACGGAGGAGGATTACTACCGGGAAGAAGCGATATTGGTCATCTTCGTATCTTTGGGTATATCACATACTCTACATACCCAAGGAGAAGAGAACCAAACTAGAGCCCATCGCAGAGAAGGGTATCTTTGTGGGCTACAGTGAGACCTCAAAGGCCTTTCGGATTTACATTCCTGCATAGATGAAAGTTGTTGTCAGGCGGGATGTGAAGTTCGAGGAGGACAGGGCCTTTAGGAGGTCACGGGAGTTAGAGTATCTGGATCAGCCAGACCCTCAGCAGCAGTTGAGTCAGTCGCAGGGATCCAGTGGGCAGGGATCAGGAGGATCCGGAGGTACATCTATGACGATGTCGGGTCCGTCAGTGGGGAGTGGCTCACAGAGTCAGAGGGGTGGTGCCCGGGCGGCATACCGAGCGATCCACGGGAAAGCGGTTCACTAGGGAGTCCACTAATGGACGGTTCACACGGTACCTCAGCTTCTACGGGTTCGGGTGCAGGCAGGCGTGTGTTGGTTAGCGGATAGGCCGGTCGGGAAACACGGCTTGTGATGATGATGAGGAGGAGGAGTTTCATTCTCCGGCGGGAGAAGTGTGCTCAGGGAAGAGGAAGCCCAAGTGGCTTGAGGACACCTTGAGAGATGCCACATCTGTTGCTGAGCCTAAGAGGCCGGTCAGAGAGAGCAGACCACCTGAGAGGTTTTGTAGCTATATGGCAATGGCTACCAGCATCCTTGACTCGGAGCCTTCTAGCTATGAGGAGGCAGCTAGCCAGCAGGTCTGGAGAGAGGCCATGCAGGAGGAGTATTCTTCTATCATGAAGAATGATGTTTGGGAGGTGGTGTCGAGGCCTGAGGGCAAATCCGTGGTTACTTCCAGATGGCTTTACAAGGTAAAGCATGCTGCAGATGGCAACATTGAGAAATTCAAAGTGAGATTTGTGGCTAGAGGGTTCTCCCAGGTATAGGGAGTATATTATGAGGAGACATTCGCTCCCGTGGCTCGATATACTTCAATCTGCTCCATTATATCGATAGCAGCAGAGATGGGTTGGAAGATCCACCAGATGGATGTGAAGACCGCATTTCTCAATGGCTTCATACATGAGGAGGTGTACATTGAGCAGCCACAGGGCTTTGAGGTGCATGGGAAGGAGTCCCATGTGTGCAGACTGAAGAAGGCCCTTTATGGCCTGAAGCAAGCTCCCAGAGCTTGGTACTCCGGGATAGATACATACTTGCAGGGGATGGGTTTCACAAAGAGTGAGGCAGATCCGAACCTTTACTATATTGTGATAGGTGAGGAGCCTCTCATTCTGGTGCTGTATGTGGATGACTTAGTCATTACAGGTGCAGAGAGACTCATAGAGCACTACAAGAGAGATCTTGCGGCGGATTTTGAGATGAAGGACATCGACTTGATGCATTACTTTTTGGGTTTGGAGGTGTGGCAGGAGGAGGGGCATTTCTTCCTGGGGCAGGGGAAGTATATTGTGGACATCCTTGGCAGATTCCACATGGAGGATTGTAAACCCATGACAACATCGATGATCACCAACTGGAAGAAGCTTCATGCTTCGAATTCCAAGTTGGTGGATCCCACATTGTACAGACAACTGATTGGTTCCTTGATGTATTTGGTCAACACTAGGACCAGATATTTGTTTTGCAATCAACACGATGAGTCAGTTTATGTGTGAGCCTAGGAAGGTTCACTGGGTGGCTGCAAAACACATTTTGCGATACTTGCAGGGGACAGTGGATTATGGTCTGGACTACAGGCAGGGGGGTGGAGTGAGATTGGCAGGTTACACTGATTCTGATTGGGCAGGTTGTGCTTCTGATAGGAAGAGCACTTCAGGGTGCTGTTTTGGGTTGGGTTCGGCAGTTGTGTCATGGTTCACCCGAAAGCAGCAGTCAGTAGCATTGAGTTCAGCGGAAGCAGAGTATATGGCAGCCAGTCTAGCTAGTTGTGAGGCCATCTGGCTTCGCAAGATGTTGTTTGGTTTATTTGGTCAGCCGTTGAGACCTTCAGTGATTTACTGTGATAATCAGAGTTGCATTAAACTCACGGAGAATCCAGTATTTCATGACAGGTCAAAGCATATCGTGATCAAATATCACTTCATCAGAGACTATGTTCAGAAAGGAGCTGTGAAGCTTGAGTATATTCCCACTGATGAGCAGGTTGCAGATATTCTTACCAAAGCCTTACCACGGGGCAAGCATTTCTACTTCAGAGACAAGATGGGTGTGGTGAGGAACACCTTCCTCGGTAAGAGGGAGTGTTGAAATTTGGTTACCGGAGGACAGGTGGTTCCCTAAGGCTTTGATCTTTGGCCTAGGGAAAAGTGTCCAAAATAATTTAATTTTTCTCCTAAAGTGACTTTATAAATTTATAAAGTCAAATCTAATTTAAAAGTGACTTTAAGTGATAAAGTTATTAAAGTCTAATTTTAAAGTGACTTTAATAAAGTAAATGTAAAATTAGAAAGGAAAAGTGACTTTGGAAATAAATGACTAAGTGGGTCTTTATTAAAGTGGGCTGAATTAAAAAAAATAGAAAGTGAGATTTAAATGAGAATTTAATCTCAGCCCTAGATCTCAATCTATTTCAGCCATTGGATTTAGGGATTCCCCAAAAGTCACTTAGGGTTAGGTTAAAGGAGGAAAAGGAGGAAAAGGTCATTCATTTTTTCATGAGCAGATTGAGAGAGGAGGAGAAGGAGAGCTGGAGACTTTTTCTGAAGAGAGCTTGAGAAGGTGAAGGAGAGGCAAACCCAACAAATCCGTACAGCAGCAAGGAGGGCACGGTTTTTGAGGCAGTAAGAGGCTGCATGAATATCGAGGCAGCAAGGCTGTACAGTAGCACGAAAACTGAGACAGCAGTCCGTACAACTGTTTTGTGGCACATTTTTCGAGGAGAAAGGCAGCACGGTTTTTGAGGAAAAGTACAGCAACAAAGGGCTCGATTTCCAAGGTTGTTGGGCACACTTTTCGAGGCAGACAACACAGTTTTTTAGAAAGGCTATTTGCTGTAATAAATTTATGTTTTGAGTATTTTGCTGTTCTGGCAAGTTTTCCAAGGCGGAGGCAAGCACGGAAAACCAGATAAGTCTGTAATTAATTTGATGGAATTTTTCTTGTATATTTCACCTCTCTGTAAAAGCATTTTCCAGAAATAAGAAGGAGCTTTCAAACTGGTTTTCCCCAAGAGTTGTAGGGGGTTTTTCGAGGGTCATGTTGACCAAAAATATCAGTGTTTAAATGTGTTGAATGGCTGTTTTAAGCTTGCTGATTTTTATTTCTTCATTTTCCAGCATTCTATAAATTTTCCAGAATTTGTGTTTTCAGCAAAAATTTATTTTCCAGTTTGTTGAATGTAAGGATATGGGAAAGGGCATTTAACTATTTGGAGAAATAAGGTGAAACTGAAAACCGGGGTGGGAAAAAGGAAATTTCTACCCATCGAAAATCGTGAATTTGCAGTTCCTCTCATATGTGTCTTAATTTTAAGTCTATCCACTCCCGATTTGCGATTTCAATATGTATAAAGGGTTTTTATCCTCCCACTCATCATTAATTTAATATTTTTCTCTATTGTTCCACATCCATGTGTCTCCATCTCATTGCTCTTCACGCTCATCCATTCATCTCATTCATGTGCCTAGTATTTCCTCCAAACCTATCTGCACAAGTCATTCTCTCAAAATATCTTTCTACAAAAGGAACCCTATCACGACAGAGAAGAAGACAAAGAATGGGAAACAATGGCAGAATGTTATCCATAGTAGTTTTCCAATAAACCCATGTCACCATTACTCTTCAACACCAGCACACGTTTTAGCAGCAAGGCAGTATTCAAGGAACAAATCATAACCTTTACAGAAACTCTGGCAGCAATTACTTAATCTATTTTCTCCAACAAAACCTGTACATGTGACCTATAGTTCAGGATAACAAAATGCCACATCCCCATGGATTTTGGCTTTGATAAGATTAAGATGATTGCTCGGTTAATTTTTTATAGTGATGTAACAAATAGAAACAAATTCCCTCCTGTTTTCTTTGAAATGTAATAAAATCTCTGTCCTTAGAAGATTCGAATGGTCTATCCTTTCTGGAGACCCATTGTAAATCTATAAATAGAAAACTGATAGACGTAGAAGGGGTAGGTTTATCTGCCTGAATATTCATTATAATAAAGAAAAGCCTTTCCGCACTTCATGCTAGAGGATTTTGTGATTCAAGAACATCTAATGTATGGGGTGTTTCCTTTTAAGTATTAATTCCTTCTGATTATACATTGTAGCAGCTAGTAAATTTTGAGTGAGAGCTATTAGAGGATCTAACAATAAATTATTTTCTTTCCAGTTTTCTACAAATTATATTTATGTTGTAGAACATGTCAGTGAAGATTCCATAAAGGATTTGTGGAATACTTTATGCATGCAATCTACTTTCTGAGTGTTGTTTACTTTACATAAACAGATTTTGTGCAAAGAGTCATAATTATAGCTGTGTGATTGATTTAGGATCTGACTATTTCCTAGAATAGGTACGAGCTATCCATCTTCTCTCCATTGTTTCACTTTACTCCCTATACTACTCATTTACCCTTACAATTTGTAATTGCCACAACTTTCCAAATGCATGAAAGTCTTAAAGGATAAGTAATCATTTCAAACTCATTTGAGAAGCCATCCCACCATCCAAAACCTTTTCAAAACATTTAAAAACTTGGAATGAAATATGATGTGTAAGTCTTACTCATTTTGAAGTCAAGGAGTGACTCCTTGCGCTAACAGGATCAACACAAGCAAGGTGATTTATTTCTAATGATAACATAAATCAAATCTAACTACTTCCCAGGATCAGACTCTTTTATATGATTATAGAGAAATATTTCATAAGCCTGAAACAATATAGATCATTTTATACTTAATGAATAAAAGCAAATGTAAGAAACTAAATCAGTTTAATTGATTTAGTTGATGAAGAAAATCAATCACATAAAAGACTTCTTAGTTTCACATCTAACAACATATCGTTCAATATATTATATAAATAGTAATAAGAACATATATCACTTAAATGTTTATCAGAATGAAACAAGTAGACATAAATAAGTTTGTTATAAATCTCATAAATAGTACCCGCTGCATCATAGCTTTAGATCTGAAATAGATAGCTTCAGGGTTTAGATTTCCAATTAGATAACTTCTGTTCCAACAATATTGCATTTCCAAAAGCATTCTTCTCAAAATTCTTGACCCCTTTCTAAATGCATGAAAGGGGTTTAAATACTAATTAATATTACAAAAGTAGAAGACTTATGAAATAAGTCTCTAAAACTATATAACTAAAAACTAGGAAAATAAATTGCACTGGTTGGAACAATCTCATGACTGTTTCGCAGATTCATTCTCTAACAGATCCTTGAGTTGGCACGCTTTCACCATATGTTCAAGCTGGGGGGGAATGAATTGGTTGCATTCACATATGCCCCGTGAATACTTCATCCTTTAATGCTAGAATAAGTTGATCTGCTGCATTGGAGATACACTTCCACATTAGCCATTGGCTATGCGGTTTAATCAAAAAGTACCAGTAACTTTCCATATTTTATTTTGTCAAGATTTGACTGTCAAGAGCTTTTCTTCTAGATGTTTTTTGCCAATATTGCCTTAGGAATTTGATATCTGGCAAAGTGTCTTTTGGATAATCCTGAATTACGTTGGCTTTCAAAAGAGAATCTTTTATGTATTCAGAAATTCCGAAATACAGATTCTTAGCTCTGATAATAGATAATTCAACACTTTTCATTTTAATGTCCTAGTCTCCAAATACGATGTCTTTGATTGGTTCTTCAAGACGAGGGAGATCGGCCGCTCTACCCTGTGCAGTGTCCTGCCAATCTATATACTTAGACACCTTATCATCAATTTCATCGTAATAAGTCCTCAGATCATATATATGAGTGACTAATTGATCACTGGTTTTAACTAGCCCTTGAACTTGATTTAGCTTATGATAGAAAGCTACTTGTTTCTTTGAAATTAATGTCTCCAACTCTGTTGCTTCCTTCTTGATTACATTGAGTTCAGGATTTTTTTAGAACTTCCCAATTCTTTATTGTAACTTATGAATCAGTTGATCTTTTTCATTAAGATTGCTCCTGAGTTTGAGTTTAAGACCCTCTAACTCTTGCTGAAGAGTAGTGATATTTAATTGCAGCTCCTGCTCAATCTTTTGTTTTTCATTCAAGAATACTTGCTCCATCTGAGCAATTTCCTAGTCCTTTTCTCTAATTATGATTGAATTTCTGTTGCTTTATTAATTGTTGCATCTACGTAAGCACCTGAAAATTGAGACAATTTATGAAGTTCTTCCTCTGAAGCCGATTGATTCTCTTTCCAAAGGATTTGCATTGGTGTTACATTTGGAGTTAGTTCTAGAGATTTCTCCATCCTTCGCCTCTTCTTTGATCTGATCATGACAAATTTCTATTTTGGACTATAGAATACGTCCAATGGAGGTACTTCTTCAATGTTGAGGATTATTTCATCAATGGGGAAAGATGGGATGATTTCCATGTCTTGGGTAGATGTAGCTTCTATATTCTCTTCCATATCATTATTTCTTTGGCTTTCACTTTGCTCAACACCTTTTATAGGAACCTCTGCAGTGAATGAGGTTTCTTTTATTTCTTCTTGACTCTTAAAATTATCATTATCAGTAGAAATGTGCTGTGAACTTGGCTCTCCTGTAGAAGCTACTGAATTTATAGTGTTAAGAATAAGTGCAACATCTAATTGAATAGTATCATGAGTGGTCGGAATATCAACAGTAGATAGAGATTTCTCAAAATCGTACCAATCTTGGGTGAGTTTGTCATTTTTCTCAATATTTTCAATTCCTCTCTCTGCAATTGGTACCTAAGATGAAGACGTTAAAACAGCAATATGTTATGTTTCTGGTGTTGGTATTTGGAACAAAAATTTCACCAGACAAGCATTTCTTTTTTCTCGATATTCTTTGAACCTCAACAAATCTTCAGGACTAAGTCTTTCCTCTACTATTTGCTGAACTCAAAAAAATTCAGAAACTGACTCGAACATATCATCAAACTTATCAGGCCCGCTTGGAAATGCTTGAAGCATGAACTGATTTGTTAATTCTCTAGAAGCACCATAAGCATCATAATTTCTATTGGGAAAAATTGGGAATTTGAACGGTTTAAATCGATCAATTTCAAGACAAGCATGCCTGAAATTTTTTAATGCGTATGAGCCACATGAAAAAGGGAAAGTTGGCCAAATGGTATTTTTAACATCTTTCAAGACTTTTTTTCAAACCGTTGCCAACATTTTGATAGGCAATTTATTTAACCAATAATTTGTCTAGTACGTACAGAAGTAGCATATGTGGAGGGGCATAGCTTCCAAAAACATGGATGTACGTAAAGTACTCTTCACCAAACCACCTACCTATATACTTAAGACTTTTATCAGCTTCAGGGGTAATTCTAGAGATTTTAACTTCAAAAATGACACGGTAGATGGGGAGCATTATTTCATTACTGATTTTGAAAATATGGGAGTAGTATTTTGTTTCCCAAAAGAAATATAACTGGACAAAGATGGGGGTTACTACTTCCTCGGTCCATTTCCATCCAAAGGAGGGGAATTCACAAGAAAAATAGACTGCATCCATGATATAAGACCTCATGTAAAAAGGGGGGGGTTGTATTGGCTTTAACATTCCGATTTTCCTTATAGGTTGTGGTGAGTCTTATCAAATTATCGGAAAGAATGGTTGCCCAATTTAGAATATACCCATCAAAGGCTTCTTCTATCAAGGGTGTCCAATTCTCTTTAAACTTACTAGTATTTACAAACCCAAACAGGTGACACATCATTGCATCTATTTGAGAGTAAAGACTTTTAAAAGAAGCCACTGAATACATACCCTTATCATCACGCTTATGCCGGTTAGGGTCATTTCTCCACTCTTTAATTACTGTTGCAAGATTGTCATTCTCTTGCATGAAATTTTGAATGATTTGTGAGTCATATCTCTTCTGAGGCTCTCGTAATTTGTACATCTTCCTTAAATCTGTTTGCATGAGAAAACCAATGATATTTTTGTTCTTGGTAATGAATTTTCTATCCCTTATATCCACATTTTCTAACACCCATCTCATTAAGTCAATGTATGGAAGTATTTTTGGACGAGCAACAATTATGTGAAGAAAGGTGTTAGCCGCGTCTATCTAGGATTTTGAAGCATTGGAAGGAGTATCATTAGCTACAGCTTTCCCATCTGCAATTACTTGAGGTTTCTCATTCTTAAAGAGTTGGTAAATCCCTTCCTAGCTTGAAGAAACAACGTCTGGATTGCATGTGGTATCCGAGATTAAGGAAGCCATTTCATTGTTCTCCTCTTGCTGCATAACTAACTGTCGTGGGGTGGTAGATTTCCTTCATGCTTTAATCAATAGTGACATGCTTTTAAGCCTTGCGTTTTAGAATTATCTTGTTCAAACAAACCAGAGATGATGAGCCCAAGTCACTTTGAAACGTTGTTAACAATATTATCAATTGAATTCACGCGTAATGGGACTCCTTTGGTATTTAATTTTGAAACTAAAAATCAATTGAAAACCTCTAGATTACAAAATCGCATGAACGAACATTAAATTAAAAAGTATGGGTCCACGTGAATATGAAAAATGGCATTATATCAAGATGTTACATTAACGATTTGATAGTCGACATGCTTTAGTGATTTTAAGAAATTTGCGAAATACAAAATGTGAAACTACGATTGTGTGGTGGTTTTAAATAGAATGTGATATTGATATATGTTAATTGACGGGATGTGATATCGATATCTGTTAGATAACATATTTCGGTTTTTTGGCACCGCATGAATTCACTTACTTCGCAATTCGGTGTTTCGGCATTTTGGCTATTCACGGGTTTGCAATTCGGTACTTCGCTATTCACTACTTCACCATTCACTTTATTGCAATTTTGTCCCATTATATGCTTTCACTTTGAATTTTTTTTAGTTTTTAAGCATTTTTTAGTGATTTTCTTAAAAATAAAATGAAAGTCTTAACCTAAGAAATTGCTAATTTGGGTTTTATTTCTAATTTTTGAATATTACTTCTAAAATTTTAAAGGGTCCCCATTATTCTTTTCTAAGTTACCATATAGGGTAATGGGGAGTTTTTGTAATACTACAACAATTGGTGACACACTGGATGAATCTAGAATCTCTGACAAATCTTAATATTTAGAGACAATTTAGGAAATTTATAAGTAATTGAAATCTACTTTTTTTATTTAGATACATTTTAATTTAAACAACCGAGTTTTACTTGAAAATCTTCCTCATACTTCTGCAAATAAAATTTCTCTTTAAATGAATCAAACCTTAATAAGTTGAAAAGATAAGTAGAAATTTATTTGAAGCTTGGATATTAGATAAACTTATTAGTCACTAGTAGAGCCATTGTTGCGAGCAGGCGTTCATAGCCTCGACAGGGTTACTATTTAATAAAAAATGAACCAGTATCTCATTCATAACATAATAAATATCTTCAGAAGTAACATGATAGATTATTTTATTTTTTTAGAATCTTTTCCTTTTTTTCCACTTTAAAATCATTATCCTGGTTTGGTAGCCAGAAATGATAATGTCATTCACTGGTTATAATAAATTTAAACAAGTTGACTCATGATGAGATCCCATGTCTCAAGGTTTTCATACCATGACCCGCTATCTTGGTTTGGTAGCCAGTTGATAATGTCAAGTTTATTAGTTTCCTATGAACATGATGAGTCAACTCATGATGAGATCTCTCAACTTTAAAGTTTTTTTATATTTTTGAATTACACTCTGAAGAATATCTAATACATAAATGAATGGGGAGGTTGTCATTTTTCTCTTTATGAGATTTTGGATGACCATTTGAGTTAAAGATGCTAATACTTCAATAAAATTTCTCACTTTGTAAAAATAACTTTTCGAACTTAATTCATGTCAAAATAAATTTTCAACTCACATAGGTTGGAAGAATTCTCCTTTCTACTGTTTTAAATCAAATTTTTCTAAGGAAATAGAGAATTCAATTTATGTTTTATTTCCTTGTTTATATCTCTAAAGATTAATACTTTCGTGTTCTTTAAGAAATACAAAGTGTTTCACCTTTTGCGTGATATTGCAAAAACTTAATTTATTTGAATTAACTTATATACATATTTATACAAAATAACTATTGTTCTTTAAGAAAAATATTTTTTAAGGATAAGTCCATTAACATGAAGGGTTTCCTTATTCCCTTGTAAATCATGCAAAATGAAAGTTAATGGACCTATTTTTTCAACTATTTGAAAAGTGTCCAGCGTGTTTTTGAAATTTAGTATGTTTTCCTTTATCCTCATGCACTTTATCCCATTTCAATACTAAATTTCCAATTTCAAATTGTTTATCCTTGACTGTATTTGAATTAAACAAACTTTTGACCAATTTTTTAGGATGACTATGTACCATTTTATACTTTTCTCTTTCTTCTTCCATTTTAATTTTTTGAGACATTCTTAATTTTAATGAAGAGACAGGTTGTTCATTAATAAATTGGACTATGGCTATTGACGAGATAGCTATATTTAAAGGTAAAATTTTCTCTTTCCTATATACCAATCGAAAAGGAGAAGTTATTATTGAAGCTTTTTTAGTTATCATATCTGCCCATAATGCAAAGGTTAAGGCTTTGTGCTAGTTCTTTTGATTTTGATCAATGATTCGTTTAATTATTCTTATGAGGTTTTTGTTTGTTGATTCCACTAAGCCATTTCCTTGAGGGTAATAATTTTCAGAATACTTTAATTTAAACCCTCTTTTCAAAGAAAATTCAGTCATGGAATTTCCAGAGAAATAAGAAGCATTGTAAAATAAGAGAGCATTAGAAACACCAAACCTTGTGACGATGAATTTATTAATAAACTCAATAATGTTTTTGGAGTTGGTAGTATTAAGAGGTATTTCTTCTACCCACTTTGTAAAATAATATGTAGCAGTCAATATATATTTGTGCTTTTTAGAAGAATGAGGAATGATCTCACCTATTATGTCAAGTCCCCATTGTTCGAAAGGTTGTTCCATATTGACTGGTTGTAGTGGCATTGATGCTTTTCTTTGTCTTCCTACTATAGTTTGACAGATTTGACAATTTCTGACATAGCTATGTGCATCTTTGAATAAGGCTGGCCAATAATATCCAGCATGTAAAATTTTATGAGCTATAGTGTCTCCACCAAAGTGTCCACCTGCTAGTCCATCATGAAGTTCCTAGAGCACATTGGGTATTTCAGTTTTCTCTAAGCATATCAACAAGACAGAATCATAATTATTTCTGAATAACACATCATTGAATAACTTATATTGATCAGATTTCAATCTTAATGATCATTTTCTTTTAAAGTCCAGTTTAGTGGAGCATAACCATTTTTTTAATAAAAAATTAAATCAGTGTATTAAGATTGAGGGTCAACCGTGAGTACCTTTGTAAACTGTTCAATACTAGTTGTTACCTCATCTGGTGATGTGTCATTCATTCCTGTAATCAACCTGCAAAAATCTTGACTTCTTACAATTTTAGCAGGTCTTATTTCTAAATCGTATTCTTGCATTGTTGTTACCTAATTGGCGCTCTTTTATCCTAGTTCCTTTTGAATAATAATTTGTCTTACTGGCAAGAAAGGAACTATCACTTTTACATGAGATTTTAAGATAAAGGGTCGGAACTGTTTGACCACTTTATAAACTACAAATGCTTATTTTTTAGCTATTGTATAGTTCAATTTTGCTCCTTGAAAATTAGAACTGAAAAATGCAATTGGGGTTTCGAGTTTTTTATCATCTAGTTGAGTTAACACTGCTGCATATGGCAGATCAGAAGAAAAATTATATAGAATGAAATCATTATTAAAATTGGGAGTTGAAAAATAATACAGAAGTGTCCTCAGACATGTAATTTTATTGATAATGGAAAAGAAATTACATAAAAAATTGCAAGAGTTTACAAACGTAAACTTCCACTAATTTGCAATTATAAAACTAACCTATTTATAAGCTATATGTCCTAACTTAATTTAGTTATGGATCATTTGATAAAACAACAAGTGTCCATTTACAATAAATGATCTTCTATCCAATTTACTAACGTTATTCCTATTTTAGAGCCTAAGATACGACTCTATTTTAGAGTCCTATATTTTCTAACAATATTCTATTTCTAAATGTCTCTAATATTTATTAAATATTCCAATTTAATAAATATTTTATCCTAACTCTACATTATGATATTTGGATCATCTAACATTCCCCCCAAGATCCAAAGATACATTACAACATATACCGAGTTCATCCATAAACTTAGTAAATTTTATTCTTCCAAGAGGTTTGGTGAAGATATCGGAGGTCTAATCTTCTGAAGGACAATAAATCAGCTTGATGACATCCTTTGCAATGAGTGATTTGATATGATGATACTGTTGGCAGTATGATGTTGAGTGTTGTCCTTGATGGCAACCCACTTGATGAAGATGATGGCAACCTACTTGATGAAGTTATCCTTGATGGAATATGTCTTGATGAACTTGTTAAATGATGTAAATCTGATGTATCTACAATGAGTACAGAAGGTAATGATGGAAGGAATGCCAGTATGTGCCAGAACATGATGAAAAGAGTATGTCTCAAGGCATACGCGTATTTGTCTAGATGAAGTAGCGTATGCACACGGGAAATAACGTGCCAAGTCACGTATGGGAAAAAGCGCTCTAAATATGTAAAACCAGGGGTAACCACCATGGTATTGACCCATTGTATTGAGTAATGATTCATCTATGTGACCCCGTCCAGGAATACCATCGAAAGTAATGTGGTTTTGGCTCATGGTATTGATAAATGGTAAACCTATATAAGGAGAATAAATTCATTGTGCAAAGGTGTGCAAGAAGTCTGAGCTTGAATGAATACTTCTCTCTAAAGCATATCTGAATGGAAAGGGTTACAGTTGAATGAAAGATCTGAATGTATGATGCACCAATGAAGAAATGATGAAGAAGGAAATCTAGATCTGGAATGTATTTGTATCTGCTAGATCTGTTTATGGAATGATTAGATCTGAGATGAGGCGAACATCTGTCTGAAGTAAAGGGTAAAATCTGAGTGATGTATCTGTTCTGAAGAATTGCAAGGACCTAAATGTCTGAAGAACTATACGCTAGTTCGCCGCAGAGTAAGCGCGTATATACGCGGGTTTGCTGAAGAGAAAGCGCGTATGGGCAGTAAAATTAGCTCTGTAATATGTACAGAAGTATACGCGGGTTTTTATGGTCGAAGGCGCGTATATACGCAGGATCAGTGAAATGAAAGCGCGTATGAAAAACTAGGGTTTGCTGAAGACTGTGGTATGAGATGTCTGATCTGTTCTGTTGATTACTGTTATCTGTTGATGAAGTTATAAGTATCAGTTTGATGTATGATTGAGCTTAAATGTGTGGAGTGGGTCCAGTCTGAAAATATGATGAAAAGTGGCCTGCAAGTTGTGCTCTAAAGAAAGCTTTTGGATCCAGTGTGAAAATTGATGAAACATGGTCCATGGTGGTGCTGAGGGTTGTAGCCTTCAGTCAGGGGGTTGTAGCTCCCTTCCAGGTGAGGCTGGTAAACGAGATCAGGGGGTCATAGCTCCCTTCCAGGAGAGGCTGGTAAACGAGAGCAGGGGGTTTTAGCTCCCTTCCAGGAGAGGCTGGTAAACGAGTGCAGGTGGGTGCCTGCGTGCTGGTGGGAGGCTGCGCCAGCACATATGTTGTAAGATGTTTTCTCTATAATAAAATATTGAAGGCTGAGACAACGGCAGCGGTGGTTTTCTCCCGACTTGGGTTTCCACCTAAAATACTGGTTTTCATGTGTGTTGCTTATGTGTGATGATTTATTCTGTTCTTACTGCACATTTTTACAGTTTATTGAACATCTAATGAATGAATGATGGAATGATATAAGTGAAGAATTAATGGCATAACAAGATCTCTGTGTATACGCGAGTTTTATGAAGGATATCCGCGTGTATACGCTAGTTAGCTTCAGCAAAGTAGCGTATGGGTTTTAATGAATGGAAAAGTAAAAAGTTTTGATTAAGTCCTAAATACTGATTCACCCCCCCCTCTCAGTATTTTTCCCAACAGATACTTGGTGTCCACATGCTTTGTCTTTGAATGAAAAACTAGATTCTTGGCAAGCTTTATTGCTGACTGGTTGTCGATGAATAACAAAGTAGCTTCTGCTAGAGGAATTCCCAAGTCCTGTAAAAATCTACGCAACCAACCAATCTCACATGTTGCTTCCCATGCTGATATGTACTCTGCTTCTGCTGAAGAAGTGGCCATTGTAGCTTGCTTCTTGCAACTCTAGGACACTGCAGCTGACCCCATGTTCATTAAATAACCCGAGGTTAATTCCCTATCATCAATACTACTAGCAAAGTCGGCATCTGAAAATCCACCAAGTACAAATTTTTTAGTCTTTTTGTAAACAAGACCAAAATATTTTGTTCCTTGGATATAACAAAGAACTCTTTCGGCTGCATTCTAGTGGTTGTCTCGTGGTTCCTGCATAAATTAGGAAAGAATATTGACGGCATAAGAAAGATCTGGTCGAGCAGTTGTCAGATAAATCAGGCTACCAATAAACTGTCGATAAGTAGTGCTATCCACCATTTCCCCCCCTTCAAATTTTGAAAGTTTCAAGTTTTGTTCCATGGGGGTAAGAACAGGCTTGTAATATTGCATTCCAAATCGCTGAAGAAGTTATGCTGCATACTAACTCTAAGAAATGAAGATATGATGTGGACGTTGAAATACTTCAACTCCAAGATAGTAGTGAAGTAGTCCCAAATCTGTCATCTTAAAACCTGCATGTAACTCCTTTTTCACCTGTGCAATGTGATCATCATTATTGCCAGTGATAATCAAATCATCTACATACATAACCAGAATCACCAGATTTTTACCTTGTTGGCGTACGTACAAGGTATCATCAGATTCACTTCGTTGAAAACCAACTTTCCGAAGGTATTCATCCATTTTGGCATACCAAACTCAGGGAGCTTGTTTTAATCCATATAAAGCCTTTATCAATTTGCAGACTTTATGTTCCTGCCCTTCAAATTCAAAACCCGGTGGTTGTGTCATGTACACTTCTTCCTGTAAATATTCATTGAGGAAAGCACTTTTTACATCCATCCGATGAACTTTCCATCCTTGTTGTGCTGCTAAGGCAAGTGTGACTCGGATGGTGTTCCATTTAGATGTAGGAGCAAACGTTTCCTCATAATCAATCCCTTCCTGCTACGCAAAACCCTTAGCAACAAGTCTTGCTTTATACTTGTCGATATCACCATTTTTCTTGTACTTAATTCGGTAAACCCATTTGCATCTAATGGGTTTAACATTTTTTAGTACAATCAGCAAGTGTCCAAGTGTTGTTGTTGAGAACTTCCTGATATTCATCAACCATAGCCCGTTGCCATTCTTTATGTTTTACTGCCTCTTGATAAGTAGAAGGTTCAGTAAAATCATTTGCTATCAAGGAAAAATTTCCTTCATTTCTTTGTGATCCCCTTGTTCCTGTTTTATTTTGTTCATTAGGCCTTACATCTTTCAAAAGTTGAACTACCCATTTTGGCAATTGATGTTCATTGGTTTGAGATTATGAAAAATCACCATCATTGTAAAGAGGGTTGATGTAAACTGATGTTTTTTTATCAACCGCGGGTTCTGGGGTCGGAGAATCATTGTCAGAAGAACTGCTACTGCTAGGAGATTTGGATGAACTTCCAGAAGACCCAGACGATGCTGGTGAAGAATATGAACTGGATGAATCATTTTTAGATGAAGGAAACTCAAGTTCATACAATTTTGTGAATTTGGTTGACTTTGAAGATTTCCTTTTCTTTTTTCACCTTTTGTTTCTAACTTTTGAAGAAGACTTTCTACTTCTTCAGCACTCTTACTCTCATTTTCATCAAAAATCACATCTCTGCTTACAATAAATTTCCCATTCAACAAAATTCGGTATCCTTTCTTTTCATCAGAATACCCAATCATTGTGCACTTCAAACTTCGTGAGTCAAGCTTAGTTAATTTTTCCTTCGGAACTAAGTAATAACATACTGATCCAAAAACTATGATATGTTTAAATCGAGGTTTGAATCCAAACCATGCTTCATAAGGTGTGATTCCATCTAAAGAATCAGTGGGAGATATGTTCCATGAGTAGACAGCGGTATGAATTGCTTCATCCCAATATATAGGACTTAACTTTTTTAAAGTTAACATAGATCTCGCCATTCCTAAAAAGGTACGGTTCATTCTTTCTACGACTCCTTTTTGTTGTGGAGTGTAGACATTAGTAAGATGTCGTTTTATGCCATTATCCATGCAATACATGTTGAATTCATTTGAAGTGAATTCTCTGCCATTGTCGGTTCTAAGAGTGTCAATCTTCTCCTTTACTTCATTTTCAATAAGTTGACGAAAAGTTTTGAACTTTTCAAATGCTTCTGACTTTTTCTTCAAAAAATATACCCAATTCATCTTGCTAAAATCATCAACAAAGAGTAAGAAATATCTGCATCCTCCTAGTGAATTTTGTAAGGGTCCACAAATATCACTGTGAACCAACTGCAAACGGCTGTTTGTGTGCCATGAAATTGTGGGAAAAGTCTCTCGATGTTGTTTTTCATAAATGCAAGCTTCACATTTTTCATTTTCCCTTTTGAAGGTTGGAAGTCCCTTAACCATTCCCTATTTTTGTAACTAAGAGATACTATCAAAGTTGAGATGGCCATATCTTACATGCCACAATATGATTGGTGAAATGTTTGTACTTGCTTCTTCTTCAAAGTCAGAATTTCTTGGAATAATTGTCCCTTTCATCCTTAACAGTTTTCCATCTTCATAACCTGTCATCATTGTTTTCATGTTTTGTTTAACTGAGTTAATTTTAAATAAGCCATCTTCCATAATCACCATATGTATTGCTTGTCGAATCATGACTAAAGATAATAATTTTTTCTTAAATGTTGGGACATGCCATACATTTGAAATCATTCTTTCCCCAATGCTAGGAAAAAAAACTTTAACTACACCTTTGCCAGAAGGAGTATGTTTTGTTTTATCAGCCAGATAGATTGAATTTAGATGGAATTGTTGGAAGCTCCAAAAGAAGTCACGTCGAAAAGTCATGTGTTGAGTTGCGCCTGTATCCATAATCCATGCATCTTCATAATCACTTCTAAGAAAGGTTGAAACTTGTAAAGTTGTTAATTATGTGTTAGTGAAGACATATTCTGAACCATTAGGATCATCTTCATAATTTTCAAACTATGCAGAGTTTGGATGAAACATGGGAATTTTATCAATAGAAGTTCTACAATCTTCGGCATAATGTCCAATTTTGTTACATCTCCTGCAAAAAATTTGACTGAAATCTCTGCCTCTGCCTTGATACTGTCCTCTGCCTCCACTTTAACGTCTGTTCTGAGTTTTTCCTCTACCTAGACTTTGTCCTCTACCTGGACTTTTTCCTCTTCCTTGAATATATCCTCTGCTTTGATTGTTGCCTCTTCCTTGAAAATTTATCCTGCTTGAATTGTAGCCTCTATTGAAATTGTTTCCTCTGCTTTGACTACGACCACGACCTTGGGCTGCTTGAATTTCATTTAAATTTCCTCTTCCTCGGTTTCTTGAACTATCATCTCAGGAGTTACTTGAGCTGGCTTCGGTGAAGGAGACATCTTCCCCAATCTGTTTCTTCTTCCCAAAGTTTTTGTCATGCTGGGCTAACATATCACTCAATTCATCAAACTTTATCTTCCCTGACTTTCCAGTGACTTGCAAAGTTTCCAAAAAATGTATGTAAGATGATGTCAATCCAACAATTAAAATTGTAGTCAAGAAACTTTCATTGACAACTTGAAAACCAACATTTATTATTTCTTGCTTGATGTTTTTAAGCCGTGAAATATATTCAAGAACATCACCACCTTCAATTAATTTTTGTTGAATCAATTTTAATTGAAGATCAACCTTCTTTGATTCAGGTTGTGTATCAAAGAGATCTTTGAATGTACGTAAAGCAATCCATGCATCTGAGGCATTTTCAATATGAATGTACATTTCATTATTAACTGAAGCCTTTATAAGAACTAATGCCTTGGCATTTTTTACTTCCCATTTTGCAAGTGAAGCTGCATCTGTTGGTTTATTAGGTTTAATGTTGCCATAACATATTTCATGCCATAATTAATTATATATGAGAGTGATTTCAATTAGATGTTTCCATGTATTATAAGATTTCACCCCTTCTAGCTTATCAGAATCAGAGAACAGATTAATTAACTTTGACATTGTAGTGTTGAAGCAACACACCAAAGGAATCAAGCACAAGAGCAACTCGTCGCATGAAACACGCCATGCAAAAAACAACACACGCCACGTAAAGAGAAAATGATCTATCAGGGCTTGGCCTTGTCCCTCGTATATTCGTTCAAAAAAGGAGAAAAATGACTGAGCTTTGCACTTGGCTCTAATCAATTTCTCGTTGAGTGTTTACAATGAAATATTTGCAAAATTTGATCACTTGACAATGCCCTTACAAATTTATTCTTAAAAAAATCTACCCCCCCTCAAAGTAAAAAAGTACTTTGAGTTACAATATCACTCGTATCTCTCCATGTAAAAAATTACAAATAGAATCTCCTTATTACTCCAAAATTACAAAATCCTTATTACTCCAATAATAAAAAATTACATAAAATTATATACCTTATCTCTCCATGTGACTTACAAAATTTAAAATCACTTTATAAAAGTGATTTATAAAAAAAAATCACTTCTATTTCCCAACTCTTTACTTTTTCACTTTATAGAAAAAGTATTTGATTTTCCCATATTTTCCAATTTTCAGATAGAAACATTTTATGTTTCCAATTTTTCAAATAGAAATATTTTACTTTCCCAGTTTTCAAATAGAAACATTTTATTTTTCCATTTTTTCACACTTTCAAGTATGAAGTTAAATACTTTAAGTCTGAAAATTTACTTTTGCAATTTAAACTCCACGCTATTTTCTACCTTTGATTTTGATGTAAATCAATTCTACTTTGCAGATATCTTCCAGGCAAGAGACTTTCAGGTTTCCCACATTGTCCACGCTGGTGTTTCTCCTCAGGTGTTTCTCCTCAAAATTTCATCCCAGTGGTTCTCATCTTCCTTCAGTGCAACGCAGTTTTCTCTTCAATGTTGCCAACAATTTCTAGCACTATCTCAACATTTTTCCTTTTTGAAAATTCTGGTTTTGATTGATGTGCTGGTTGCAAAGTTCTAGTGATTGCTGGACACAAAGTTCAACGATTGTAGGTTGTTGTAGATTGTAGGTTGATGTAGATTATTGTAGATTCCAAGTTCCGGTGTTGAAAATCCGTTAAAGCAAAGACGACATTCCATATGACAACCCGTCGATTATATCAAACAGACCAGCGTACAAACTAAACAATAGAACTTGAATTCTTGCATTTTTTTGGACGCTATTGAAGGAAAACTTACATGTGCTGGTAGTAAAGATCGTTTGGGCTATTTCAACACGGACAGTTGGTTTTTACGCGGATCTAACTTGAGACGGCCTTAATCTTGCATTATGTGCTGTCCGTTGGAAGACCACACAATAAACCACACTCAAATTTCATTGTTGTTGTGCATTGCTGCGTTTTATCAACAGTGTCGTGGTCAATTGGACTGCCCCCACTCAGTCGTACGCAAAATCTGATTACGGTCAGATTGATCAAGGCTCACTGAATTATTGAAATCTCATTCCAGTAGTACCGTAGGTGAATTTTGTAGGCGGACGTTTACCCAAGAAAGCAAAGACGTCATTAAAAATGTCTTGTTTAAAAATATTCGGAATACTTGGACAACACTCGGGTTTAAGCTTTGTGAAAATTAGGTAAGCAGAGCATGGAGCCTAAGCACTTATCACTGTGCCACAATCTATGGCACCTAATGAAAATGGAAATTATGTATACTAATTTCAAAAATCCAGCGGATATGGAACAGGAAAATAACTAAATGAACCGCAAATACTCAAACACTTTAACCAAAAGGAGCGGTGTTTGGGGAATTAGTCAAAAGCAGAGAGGAAAGCATTCGGTAGTGGGAGCACACAGAGAGTGAAGGGGAGCACGCAGAATGTTGAACGCAAAGCATGAGGGGAGTTGATTTGGCATCAAATTATCCAATGCTAATGAGATTAGGATAGTGGGTAGCGTAGGATTTTTAAAAAATAGTGTGTTTTCATCTCTACGTTCAGATTTTAAAATCCAGATGCAAATAACAATTAAATTTCTTTTCAAAAAAAAAAAAAAAATTGACAAATTTGCATACTCATTCAATTTATGAACAATTTTTTGGAGTTTTCCATAGGCTTGTAGAGCTAAAATCTCCTTCTCTCGTCAGCTATATTAGTGAAGCTCTGATACCACATTAATACAAAAGTGTCCTGAGACACCTAATTTTATTGATAATGGAAAAGAAATTACATAAAAAATTGAAAGAGTTTACAAATGTAAACTTCCACTAATTTGCAATTAGAAAACTAACCTATTTATAAGCTATATCTCCTAACTTAATTTAGTTATGGACCACTTGATAAAACAACAAGTGTCCATTTACAATAAATGATCTTCTATCCAATCTACTAATTTTATTCCTATTTTAGAGCCTAAGATACGACTCTATTCTAGAGTCCTATATTTTCTAACAATATTCTATTTTTAAATGTCTCTAATATTTATTAAATATTCTAATTTAATAAATATTTTGTCCTAACTTTACATTATGATATTTGGATCATCTAACAAAAGAGGAGCGTCAGAAATTGCTTGTTTGATAATTTGGAATGTTTCCTTTTCTTCTTCTCCCCATTTAAGCAATGTATCTTTCTTGATCATATTTTGCAGTGGAAGAACAACATGTGAAATATATGGAACAAATATGTTG
The DNA here is from genome assembly GCA_034641835.2 of Pinus albicaulis. Classification (NCBI taxonomy): domain Eukaryota; kingdom Viridiplantae; phylum Streptophyta; class Pinopsida; order Pinales; family Pinaceae; genus Pinus; species Pinus albicaulis. The sequence continues at coordinate 390,177,442 of CM076577.1, forward strand.
ACAAAGTCTATCTGCCCTAAAAATGATTGCATTGAATTTTTGTTATGGGGTAGTGGAATTTCGTAAATTGTTTTAATCCTGCATGGATTGATATAAATTCCATTCTTTGAGACAATAAAACCTAAGATTTTTCCTTCAAAAAAATCAAAGACTGACTTCTTCGAGTTAAGAGAAATTCCAAATCTCCTACATCTTTCAAAGATTTGTTTTAAGTCATGCAAGTGATTTTTTATCTCTTTCGAGTATATGGTTATATCATAGAGATATACTACCACTGTTTTATTTATCAATCCTTTAAATGCAATATCCATGGCTCTTTGAAAGGTGGCTCCCGTATTCATTAGTCCGAAGGGTATCTTTTGGTATGCATAAGTTCCCCATTTTGTTCGGAATGTAGTTTTCAAACAATCTTCAGGATGAACCAAAATTTTGTTATATCCTGAAAATCCATCTAGAAAAGACATTAACTCAGAACCTGATACTGATTGTAAAACTTGTTCCATTGATGTTAAGGAAAATTATCCTTTTGACATGCTTTATTCAAGTTCCTGAAGTCAATACAAATTCGAATATATCCATTCTTTTTTCTAACTGGCACAAGATTAGAGACCCATTTTGAATGTCAGACAGGAAAAATGATCTTGGCTTTCAATAGTTTTTTTAACTCATTTTTTATTTGTGTTTCCAAGTTTGGATGAATTTTCCTAAGATTTTTATGGATAGGTTTAATTTTAGGCACCATAGGAATAGTTTGTTGAATGACAGAAGGATCAAAAGTTTTAAGATCTTGGTAAGTCCATGCGAAAATATCTTTGTACTTCTTCAATAATGAAATGAATGCATTTCTTTCTTCAAATGAAAGGCTAAAACCTAAATTTATATCTTGATGTAAATTATCATATCCTAAGTTGAGTAGTTCAAACTTTAGAGTAGAACTTTGCAGTTTGCAATTATTGATTTTCTTGAATCTGTCTTTGAAATCATATAAATCTTCAAGCTTAACCGCAGATTTTGGTAAAATATTTTTATCAATTTTCTATTGATTTTCGTCCATAATTTGATCATCATATGATTTATCGGAAGTAAGAAAACTTAAGATGTTACTATAATCATTAAAAACTCGCCAACTAGTAACATTATCTGGTATAGATGGTCGAAAAATTAATTCAATAGAGAATCTGTCAAAACTAAAATCCTCTGGTGGAAGAAGCTTGGAAGCAACATTAGCTAAAAGGTCAGTGTTGGCATTTTTTAATCTAGGAATAGGAGAGATATTGAATGCTACAAAATGAGATGTAAGGTCTTGAACCAGGGACCAATAATGCTTCAAGTGATTTGAGAGACAATGAATAGTATTTCATACTTTTCTTACAACAATCTCTAAATCCCAAAAACCCTGAATATATTTTATATCAAGACTAATTGCTTTACGGAGGCCTTGAACCAATGCCTCATATTCAGTAAAATTATTAGTGTATTCAAATTCTAACCTATAAGCTAGCATGGTTTTTTCTCCTTTTGGGCTAATGACTACGCATCCTACTCCTGCACCATCATTGGATCTTGATCCATCGAAATAAAGTTTCCAAAACGGAGATTGCTCTACAATTTCTTCTTCAAAATTGAAGCATCTAATGGAATCCGTCTGGGAGTAATTTTATACTTGTGAATTAACAAAGTTGATTGGAAAATGTGATGTTTGTGCATTGAAATTTCCTAAAAATGATTCTGCAGAGTAATTGCCTAGAATATTGTTGTTAAATGCTATAGGCTCATTTTCTTCCCTAAGGTTTGTAACAGAGTACTTCATGTGTTTTTCACGGTCAACTCTAATTTTATTAGGCTTTACATTATGTTATAACTCAGAAAAAGTGAAACATTATTTGACATGGTCTTAGAGTTCATTTTTCATAAGTTGGTATAGGAAGTTCCCTTCTTGGAAGCTCTGTTCTAAGACCTATTTTCTAGAAAAAACAGGAAAAATATCCAAAGATGTTTTTAAAATGTAAGGTGATGGTGATTGTGTTCCTCATTAGTTTGATGAGGTCCATAACATGCAGAAGATCATGTTTTAGTAGAAAAATGTCATTTTTTAAAGACAAATTTGAAATAGGAAAATTATGTGTTTTTACACAGTCTTTCCTCTTTTCGTAGTGTTTCCTAGGCTTAAAGACAGGAAACGCTACGAAAAAACCTGTAGCAGCATTTTTGCCTCTAAAGTCATTTTTTGCAGCTTTCAAGAAGGGAGATTGATGGTGTGGATGTGTCATGACTTGATTGACACCATGGAAGGGCAAAGGAGCAAAGTTATTGGGTACATAAGTCATTTTTCAACACTACCAAAGTTTGCTACGAAACTGTCTTGTTTTCGTAGCGAGCTATTTTTGAAGGTTTTGGAGCTATTTGATGGCAGTTTTGGACAGTTGGAATCCAACATGTCAAGGGACCTTAACATAAAATATTTATGACTCGAAGGAAGTGTTGTGGAGACAGGTCATCAGCTAAAGCTCTCGTTGAAGATAAGGGTTATGCATTCTTGAAAAATAAGGTTTTGTTCCACATATCTAGGAGAGTTTTTAATATGTAAAGTGGTGATGAACTATGTTATGGCTTTTTTTAGCATGTGAAACTTATGTTGTAACCATTGTTTAATTGTTTCACAAGATAAGGTAAAGTGATGTAATAATAGGAGTTAGAGTCCTATTAGGAAATGTCTTCTTTAAGGTGTAGTTGTCAGTTTTCAGTTAGAAGTCATGTATTTCAGTTATGTGATGTGTCATAGGAGAATTCGATGATCTAGCCACCAAGCAGATCATCTTTATTGTAAAGAAGGTCTATTTAAAGGCAAAGCATCGAAGTAGTAGAAGGTTGGCATATGTTATTGTTGACTTCTACTATTGTAAATAGGTTCTTATCAGTAATAGAGAGTGGTTATTGGTTTCATCCTTCACTTGAGATGCATTTGATATTTTCATGAACACTGTCCTATGTATCTTATTACTTTATGTCAATATATTAATGTTTGATTACTCAGAATTCGTGCTTTGCATGCTCTAACTTCCTTTCAAGAATTAAACTATTGGATATCTTTCTCAATGTCCTACTTTCAGTATCTTAATGTTCATTACTCAGAATTCATGTTTTTCATGCTCTGACTTCCTTTGAAAATTTATATATTTAGTAAATTCTCTGTGTGTGTATTCTACTTTCATTTAAATATCTACATGCCTTGGCTTCCACAAGGAGAGCCTTTGTCATTAATATCTTTGTCACTGACTCCATAGCCCAATGGTAGCAAGCCTTCACCTTTTTAACCTGCAAACATAAAAAACCAAGACACAATTCATAGAGTTAGCCATCTATTACTATCATTATTTAATATCATAAAACCCCCTTGAGAGAGCCCTCTCAGACTGAAGAGGCTAAGCTTCAGTCAAAAGCTGGTTTGAAACAGTTACACTAAGTTGTCTGATCAGCGACCAATCAAGTACAATTTTGGTGATAACACATTATATGGAAGCCACATGTGAGACTAGACCATTGCAAAATATCCATGTATTTTTCAGATCAATCTCTACTAAGAACTAAACCATAAAATTCAGGAATATCTGCAATCTGTATATCGATGATTTGATCGATTTTTGAGATTGATGACAATCTAATACTTACCAAATTAATCTCTCCAAATACTTTGAACTTTTTTCTATCCAATTGAACTATATTAATTGATGACTTCTGGGGTAAGATATTTAATTTTTTGCAGATTAAATATGGCATTATATTGTATGAAGCCCCAAAATAAATTAAACAGTTATGAACATTCTTATTGTAGATTTAATAGGTCAAGAGAAAATGAGGTGTATGGGAATTAGATATATCACCAATCAAGATAGAATCTGAAGCATTAACTTTGTTGGAATGGTTTATAGGGGGTTTTCCCATTCTATTAGTAGCTTAAGCTATAACAATTGTAGGAAGAGGAGATGTTGTGACTGCATTCAACTCTTTCAATAAAATTTTATGTTGTTGCTTTAATTTTCTAAGTTCACGGAGAGAAATATTAGCTTTAATCTTCTTCATATCCTCAATTATGTTATATTCAATAGTATCATATACTACTAAAGTTTTAGACTGAGGATTAGATGTAGATTTGATTGGCTGAGAATCGAATGTAACCTGCTAAGATGATATGACTGGAGGCTTTTTGTTAACAAGTTTTTCTTTAGCAATAGAAGTTGGAGTTTTCTGTTTCTGTGTTATTTCTATTTGTTCTGCAGAATTCTTACTTCTTGTGTGAACTGGCATGGCTTCGGTTTTAGATTCTTCATCAGAGTAGGGTAAAACAAAATCCCATAATCCATTTAGTTCGACCACTTCTTATTCTTGGGATTCATCGACAAAAGTTGTTGTTTCTTCTTCTTGGTCATATTTTCCATTAGAAATAACATTGGGAGGCTAAGAGATAGACGATTGATTTTTCCTAAATGATCTAAAGGGTTTCTTGGAGGAGGTTTCAGCCACCTGCTTCTTAATTTCAACCATATCGTTGGACATAGTTTTGAGAAACTTTTTCAATCATTCAAGATCAAACAGATCTTTAGGAGAGTTATTTTTTGACTCGTCTTTGAATGTTACCTTTTTGTATTTTTTATCTTCTACCTCTGTCTTATTTTCTAGTGCAACAATTCATCTTTCAACGAATAAATCTTCTTTCATGTTTTCTACAAGGGTAGCTTTATTGGCTCTATCTACAAAAATTGCTATACTAGAGGGGAGGGAGGATATGTACCACTCTATTTGTACATCCACTCCCAGCTTAGAGGTGGCTGGGATTTTATTCAATAACTTGTAAAATCTGGAGTTGAAGTCTTTGATATTTTCCTTTGGAATAGCTTTTATATTAGAAATATCATTGATCAATGATGCAATTGTCCTATCATCACCAAATTTGGCAAGAAATCACTCTTGGAAGGTATCCCAATCTCCTGTTGAGCCTGATGGGAGAGAAAAGTACCAGGATCCTGCAGATCCCTGGAAGGTATATGGAAACAATCTAACTACAACATCTTCATGTACAACATCGTTGAGATTCATGGCTTACATAAAATTATTAAGATGTTCCTCAGTGGGAAGACCATCATGAGGGTTATATTTAGGTAGCCATTTTTGTGGATGCGCTAGGATAGGATTAGATTTGCAACTTGAACAACGTCAAGATTAGTCCATGGCAAGTTAGCCATTACTTGCCCTGTTGTTTGTGAGGATGAGATAGTAGGTCCAGAATCAGATGTGGATGGAGAAGAACTTACTACCAGACTAGTACTACTTATAGCAACATTAATTTTTTGAGTAGAAATGGATATGTAAGAAGGTATGGGTTGAGAAGAGAAGAATGTAGAAGTAAATGGAGGTGAAGATGATGTGATCTCACTGATATCTGATTGAGATGATGATGTAGTATTTTTTTTGCGATTTGAATGAATATGAAACCGAAAAGGCATTATCCCAAGTTTTTCACTTTGTGATCGGGTTAATACACCAGTACCTCTAAATAGGGATGTAACACTTTCCTTAGAAGTTTCAAGATTAACAGGCTTATGTGGAGATATGGCTATTTGTTCCAATCTCTCAATCAAAGATTGTACTTCGGGAGATTCATGAATATAATATGAAGAATATATGCGAGGTAATACTTCAGGAGATGAGAAAGGTGGTTCTACAACTTTAGACTTTTGACTTGGAGATAATGAACAAGATCTAAAATCTGTAGGAGTTTTGGAGGGGGGTTGACTCTTATAATGAATTTTTTATTGAGATTTTTCGTATATGCCATACATAGTCAGATGGCCTTCCTTCTAGCGCCAAAAATGTTGAAGGCTGAAAGGTGACTACCTCAACATTGGGGATTCCACCCGGTCGGGAGCTTAAAGCAACTCCTTTTCCAATGAAATGGTGGGTCCAACTGGGGATATAGGTACCAATTTCCTGTATAAAAAGAGTTCATACGAATAACAAAAGGGAATAGAATCAACACAAGCTGGGTGATTTATCTCTAATGATAACATAAATTAAATCTAACTACTTCCTGGGATCATACTCTTTTATATGATTATAGAGAAGGATTTCAAAAGCATGAAACAATATAAATCATTGCATACTTAATGAATATAAGCTCATGTAAGAAACTAAATCAATTTAATTGATTTAGTTGATCAATAACATCAATCACATAAAAGACTTCCTAGATTGACATCTAACATCATATGCTTCAATATATTATATCAATAGTAATAAGAACATATATCACTTCAATGCTTATTATAATGAAACTAGACAGCAATAAGCTTTCTATAAATCTCAGAAACATAAAACAACTAATAAAAAGATAATAGTACCCGCTGCATCATAGCTTTAGATCTGAAAAAGATAGCTTCAGGGTTCAGATTTCCAATTAGACAACTTATGTTCCAACAATAGTGCAAGTTCCAAAAGAAATCTTCTCAAAATTCTGGACCCCTTTCTAAATGCATGAAAGGGGTTTAAATAATAATTAATATTACAAAAATAGAAGACTTGTGAAACAAGTCTCTAAAACTATTACCTTAAAACTATATAACTAAAAACTAGGAAAATAAATTGCATTGGTTGGAATGGTCTCATGACTGTTTCCCAGATTCATTCTCTAACTGGTCCTTGAGCTGGCACGCTTTCACCATATGTTCGAGCTAGGGGGGGATGAATTGGTTGCATTCGCATCTGCCCTGTGCATACTACATCCTTTAATGTTGGAAGAAGTTGCTCTGCTGCATTGGAGAGACACTTCAACATTAGCCATTGACTATGTTTTTTAATCAACAAGTACCAGTAACTTTCCATATTTGATTTTGTCAGGCTTTGAATGTCAAGAGATTTTCTTCTAGATGTTTCTTTCCAAGATTGCCTTAGGAATTTGATATTTGGAAAAGTGTCTTTTGGAGAATCCTGAATTAGGTTGGCTTGCAAAAGATAATCTTTTATGTATTCAGAAATGTTGGAAGATAGATTCCTAGCTCTGATAATAGTTAAGTCTCCAAATACTATGTCTTTGATTGATTCTTCAAGACAAGGGAGATCAACCTCTCTACCCTGTGCAGTGTTTTGCCAATCTATATACTTAGAAACTTTATCATCAATATCATCATAATAAGTCCTCAGATCATATATCTAAGTGACTAATTGATCACTGGTTTTAACTAGCTCCTGAACTTGGTTTAGCTTGTGATATAAAGCTACTTGTTTCTTTGACAATAATGTCTCCAACTATGTTGCTTCCTTTTTTACTGCATTGAGTTCGGGATTTTCCTGGAACTTCTCCGTTCTATATTGTAACTAATGAATCACTTGATATTTTTCATTAAGCTTGCTCCCAATTTTGACTTTAAGACCCTCAAACTCTTTCTGAAGAGTAGTGATATTTAATTGCAGCTCCTGCTCAATATTTTGATTTTCATTCAAGAAAACTTGCTCCATATGAGAAATTTTCTAGTCCTTTTCTCTGATTATTGATTGAATTTCTGCTGCTTTATGAATGGTTGCATTTGTGTAAGCACCTGCAAATTGAGATAGTTTATGAAGTTCTTCCTCTAGAGCCGATTGAGTCTCTTTCCAAAGGATTTGTATTGGTGTTACATTTGGAGTTAGTTCTAGAGATTTCTCCATCCTTCACCTCTTCTTTGATCTGGTCATGACAACTTTATGTTTTGGACTATAGAATACATCCAATGGAGGTACTTCCTCAATGTTGAGGATTATTTCATCAATGGGGAATGCTAGGATGATTTCCATGTCTTGGGCAAATGTAGCTTCTCTATTCTCTTCCATATCATTATTTCTTTGGCATTCACTTTGCTACACACTTTAGGATTTTTGGAGCCTCTAATTACTGCCATGTCTCCAAATAGTCAAGGAAGAAGCTTGAGCCAACAACTGAGTTGGGGGTATTTGTGGGTTGCACATAAACTCCTCACAACTACTGTGTGTACATACCTTCACTCAGAATGACAAATGTGTGAAGTGATGTAAAGTTTGATGAAGAGAAAGTGATGTGGTGTTCACTTGAGAGGGAGCTTTAGATCCCACCAGAGGAGGAGCTTTTAGCTCCGAAGGAGGAGCCTCGGGAAGTTGTGTAGAAACCAAAAATTAAGGAGTAGAGAGTGGAGACATTCACTCAAGAAGAACCATCTAAAGAAGGTCAAAAAGAGAATATCATTATTGTAATTCGCCCTCGTTGCAAGCAGAATCTAATCAATCTCAAGCGAGGAAGAATGAGGGAGCTCCTTCAAATTTTTGCAAGTAGAGGAAATAACCTGAAAGGTTCACTGGCTACATGGCTCTAATTATTGAGCTTGTACGGACTATTCCATCCTATTTCGAGGAAGAAGTAGAGAAACCTGTATGAGTTGATCCAATGGTGGAGGAGTACGAATCCATTGTAAAGAACACTGTTTGGGAAGTGGTCCCAAGACCATCTAATAAATAAATTGTGGGTTTGAGATGGATCTTGAAGGTTAAGCATGCAGCATATGGAAGCATAGAGAAATATAAGGCCATATTTTTTCCCAAAGGATTATCTCAAGTTGAGGGAATTAACTATGAGGAAACCTTTTCTCCTCTAGCAAGGTATTCATCCATTATATATATTCTTGCACTGGTTATGTAGATGAGGTGGAAGATCCACCATATGGATGTAAAAAAAACATTTCTCAATGGGGTTATTGAGGAGGATATTTACATCGAGAAACCAGAAGGTTTTGAGACATTCGATCGGGACAGTCATGTGTGAAAACTCAAGCGAGCGGTGTGCGGTCTCAAACAAGCACCTCGTGTTCGGTACACCAGGATCGACAGTTATCTCCTTGGTTTGGGCTTCACCAAAATTGAAGCGGATGAAAACCTCTATCACATCTTTGTAGAAGGTAAATTGCTTATTATTTTCTTATATGTTGATGATTTAATGTTAACTGGTGATGAGCAGTTGATCAGATATTGCAAGGAGGACCATGCAAGGGAATTTGAAATGAAGGGCATGGGTCTCATGCACTACTTCCTAGGGTATGGAAAGGATATGGGGAACTATTTATGTCTCAAGGAAAGTATGCAAATGAGATACTGCATATATTTAGCTTGGAGAGTTGTAAACCATGGAGACACCTCTAGCGACCAACTAGATGGAGGATGCCACTTTAGGTGAAGAAGTGGATGCTACCATTTATTAGAAGCTAGTGGGTTCACTGATGTATCTTGTGAACACATGACCAGATATGTGCTATGCAGTAAACCAGCTGAGCCAATTTATGGTTAGGCCAACCAAATTATTTTGGAAGGAAGCTAAGCATGTTTTACAGGACCCTAGAGGCACTGCCCAGTTTGGACTATGGTACAAATGGACAAAGGGAGTGAAGTTGTGTGGCTTCATAGATGCAGACTAGGAAGGGAGTCCATCTCAGTGAAAGAGAACAAGAAGTGAAATTTTTAGTGTTGGTTCCACAACTATTTCCTAGTATAGCAGGAAGCAAAGATCAGTGGCACTCAGCTCGTCAGAAGCAAAATACATCGCTGCAAGTCAAGAAATATGTGAGATGATCTGGATGAGAAAGATACTTGTGGGACTGTTTGGTCAGATGATGGATCCAACTATTATCTATTTTGATAATTAAATTTGCATCAATCCCTCTGAGAATATGGTATTTCACGAGTGATCCAAGCATTTAGATATCTGGTATCACCATTTATGGGACTTTGTGCAGAGACAAATAATGGTGCTACAATACATTCTAACAGAGGAACAAGATGTTGACATTTTGACAAAGTATTTTTCAAGAGAGAAGTTTGAGTTCCACAGGTGTAGGGTATGGGTGGTTGATAATCCCTTTCTTGATGAGAGGGATTGTTGAAAAATGTAGCAAGGATGTCTCTATTTATTTTTCCTTGGTCAAATTGAGAAAAATTGAATTCCCAAATCAGCAGACAACTTGGATGCAGTTAACTTGTGTGACATGGCTCTTGTAACTTAGTTAGCTCAATAAATTCAAGTTAGAGGAGTTAGAGTTCAGTTAAGCATCTGTGATTGCTAATTTTTAGCAATCAAGATCAATTATTTTAAGTTATTTTCAATTAAACCAGTTCTAATTGTTGGAGGAACTAGTGGAAGGTTAGTTGTGCAATGGGACTTCAGTCTAACTCAATGATCATCTAGTTAACTAATAAATCAACCCAAAATAGCTAATGCATGTAGAGAATTCGATTTCCCTAGCTATAGGGTAGATTCCAAGGTAGTGTAACATCAGTTGTAGACTAGTCTTGAGCGTACAGGTTTGCATTCACTCAGATGATTAACCTTGGGAATTTTGCAAAAATTTTGGAGGAAATTCCTAAATAATAGGGGCCTAATTTCCTCGAGAATTGCACAAGGAAATAGGGGATAAAGAAGAGGCATAGATTGAATAAGTATGGGTTAGAGCTTCTCAGTGAGAAAAGATATAGGTTATTCACTTGCAGGTTGAGCTCATATTGAGCTAGTAATTATAATACATATTTATTCATCAGATTAATGCAAGCTTGCAAAGGGGTTTTTAGAAGATTGCTTTCCCTGGAAAAATATTGTGTGCATGTGTGTTATTTCTCATTTCATGTTTGTGATTGATATTATAAATTTTGAATTGAATTTTGCGGAGCAATAGAGTATTATTGTGTCTTGTGATTTAGATTAAAATTTCACGAGCAGTTACAATTATACACCATAATTTCTACAAGTGTCTTATGGAATGCCTCCCAGAATTGTGCTCTAATCTTGTGAGAGATAAATTGTACCTATCAAGGCCTTGGATAATGTGACAATGTTGGCTATGATGAGTTATGCTTACCAATTTTGATCCCTTCTTATGAATTTTTTAACTTGATATAGAATCGTTGAGTCATTATGAATACCTCCCTAGTTAAGAGCGAGTGTTGGAAAAGTAACTAGGCTCAGTCTTCATAAATTGTCTTTGTACCGAGTCATATATGATGTAAAGAAGAAATAAAATTTATTTATGTATTTATGAATCGTGGGTTTCATGCTTGATAGATCAAAGCATCCATTGCATGCCTTTAGGATTTGTTATAAGTCAAAAGGATGTCAATTCCTTAAATTCAATTAATACCTCTAGCTACAAGTCCAAAAAAATTGTAATTCAACCTTAAGATGCATTACAATTCGATCTATAAAAGCACAATAAAGTCAACCTACAAATCTCTATTCATTTCAGCCTCATAAACGTAGAGAAAAGAGTATATATTGAAGGCTATTCGGATTCATTTGGAGAGAATATATCTGTAGTTCAATTACTTGACAAGGAGTATACATGAAAAAGAAAGAAGCATAAGAAAAGGAGAAACTTACCGAATTATGCTCAGATTAGAGGTATGAAATTACAGTGGCACTTCAGGGGTCCAAAAAATTGCAGAGAAATTGTAGTCATATTACAGGGGACCAAAAAATTGTAATCATATTACAGGGGTCCAAAAAATTACAGTCATATCACATGGGTCTGAAAGGTTGCAGTGAAAGGAACAATTATATCACAGGGGTCTGAAATTTGTAGAGAAAGGTACAATGATATATCGCATAGGTTTGAAAGTGGCAGTCAAAAATCTGAGGTTGCATCCTTGAAGCTTGCAGAAGGTGGCATTTGGTTATGTTGACTTGAGAACACTTTTGAAGAAATCTTGAAGAGCTGACATGTAGCTAGAAGGTGGATTAACTTGGACATAGGGTCTTGATAATTCTCATTTTGATCTAATTCTATAAGGAGATTTTTTGGGTTTTCCCCAAGAAGTGGGGTTTTTCCTTGGCGTGAAGCCTACATTTGGTGTTTTGTCTCTTGTATTTACATTTTGGTAATTTCTTGATGTAAGAGAACTAAAATTAATTAATGAGAAGACAATTAACTTCACAAGTAATTATCAATACAAGGAGAATCAATATTGACCTACAACTACTTCTATTTTCCAACAATTTCTACAAGAATCTTGCAAGAAAAGTTGGTTGTAAGAATAAGCTCAGAAGTATTTCTTACGATTACTTGATGCTTGAATTTTGGATCAAGACTCTTCCACAAAAGTGAGACTTGACATGATGATATTGATCAGCATCAAGTATTGTCTCCTATTAAAATAAAGAGATTTAATAATGACAAATCCATGAAAGAATTCATTAAAACTTGTTCCATGAGCACTTTGATTACAAGTGATTAGCATGGATAAGGGTCTTTGGTAAAATATGAAGATAGACCATGTGAAAGGATGTTGATATCAGAAGTAAGCATAAATCCAAAGATACCATCATATTGAGGTAATTTTGATATTGATGTCTTGGTTTTGGTTATCTGTTAATTATATGTTTTGGTACCGGGAAGGAAATTACATAAAAACATAATGGCAGTTGAGGCAATAATATCTACAACTATTGGTTTTGAACTCAATTCAACAAATACTTGGATTTAGTGGAAGGTTTTGGTAATCCTTGAAGGATTATATGGTTAAGATATTTACATCGTTTTGGGATTAAGAGATAGGAGTAAAAAGACATAACTTGATGCTCATATGAATGATGAAGATCACTTTCATATCTAAAGGAATTTATAACTAAGCTCTACTTTAATTGGCTCAATATAATGCCTTTGTTGATGATGACTAGAAGAAAGTGATAATAAAGGTTGATGACCCTAATCATATCATAGTTTGTCTCTAGTACGTTCAGGAAGATGAAATGCTCAAGATACGAAGAAGAGGAGGAGCCATGTAGCTACTTGAAGATCGCCATAAAGGACTAGTAGCTGATGGATTGATAAAGACACACTAGAAAGCTTCCCTAATGAAAGGAAGTAAAAAAATCTCCTCTATGCTCTAGAGGGAGTAAGAAGTCTCCTTTAATTTTTAAAGAGGAGTAAGGATATCTTTCCCAATCAAGAAGGAACAACGATCTCCTCTCTAGATTGAGAGCGAGGGATGTTAAACACGTCATATTCTCCATGTGTCATGCACTAGACCAAGACTAACAGTCGTAAGTCTTAGTGAGGGAATTAGGAAGGAGAATGAAGGATTGGATAAGCATATAAGATTAGTACTCCTTGAGGATATAGAATCCAAGATAGGTAGTAGTCTTGTTGATCAACACTCTTTGAGGATTGGACAGGTATCGAAGACAAGAGTTGCTGAAGAGGATCCATATTCTTTGAGGATTTGGAATCCAAGATAAGAATATTCCTAAGAGGACATACCCAATGAGAATTCGGATGGGTTATGTACCTTCTAGGTACTGTGGTGTCTCATGTAAAACCTCCCAACATTATGCCCTAATATAAGTAGAGCTTGTCAAGTTAAGGCCTTACTATGTTGACAGTGTTGGTTATAATGTTGATGCTTAAATATGGCTTACCAATCCGACTCTTCTTATAAGAACTCGAGAATATCCTTGTAACGGTTGTACAATTATGAATACCTCCCTAGTTAAGAGGGAGTGTTGGAAAATGTAACTAGTTTCGGTTTACATAATGTCACTGTACTCATGCCATTATGTATATCTTATGTTACAAGAAAAAAGAAAAAGGAAAAATATTATTTTCAAGCATGGGTTTCATGCTTCTCTTGATTGATCATCTAGGTTAAGCATGTTCTTCATGCTTCTAAGATTTTTCATGTCGTAAGAATAGTTTTCATGAGTCAAGAGAGTCAATATCATGTGTATAAGACCCTATTGGGAAAGTTGTAACAAGTAAAAAATATTATTTTTATGTCTAGAAAGTCAAAAGACCTCCAAGCACAAGTCAACCCTGCCAATGACAAGTCGGCCTAGAAGAGGTAATTTTACCTCCTTAGATGTGTATATATAGAAGAAATATCGACCTCATTTGACACACATTCAATCTTCACAAGAAACAAGTTTGATTTGAAGCAAGCAAGAGTGAACGTCAAGGAAGCAAGAAGAAGTAAAAGGAAAAGAAGAAAATATGACTTTGAGCTTAGATTCTCTCACACATGTGAAACATATGTTTTTTGCAGCTACTGTGAGGCCGAAAATTTCAGATCTGAAATAGAGGGCTGAAACTTTGCTTTGACCAACAATCTTGAAGTTTGACTTTCGTTGACCTTATTGACTAGAGATTGTATGAAGGAGGAATCTTTAGAGGGTTGACTTGGGGCTTGAATTTGGTTTTTGGGTCTTGGTTTTCTCATATGATCATATTATATTAAGAGGAGAAGAGATTATTTTGGGTTTTCCCTTTGGAATGGTCTTTCCCTGGCTTGGAGCATATATTTTGTGTCCTTTGTATTTTATGATTTTTAAGGTTCATGCTCCTGATAATTATTTGATGAAGAGAATTTAATAAATAACACAAAGAAGCTAACTAAAGATCACAAGTAATTATTAAGGATAAGGGGATTTGTTTAAATATTTTCCCTGGTAAATTGTCCAACATGGCATCAAAGCTAAGGTGAAGAAGAGAAGGCAACATGAAGATCATCTTGTTGACGTAAAAGAAGGTCATTTGTCAAAAAGGGATAATTTTCTAAGGACGCAAGGAAGGGCATAAGGAAGAAGACCTCACTTCATCTTAATAAGGATCGAGCTCTCATTGAAGGAAGAAAGACTACTATATCAATCTCTCAGTGAAGGCTTCATCATCTAAAGAAGGATATATATTTGTCTTAAAGGCTCTTTTCTTTTGAAGGAACATCTTGAAGGAAGGTTGTGCTATCTTTAGAAATAATATTGATTTTTCTCTCTTGGAAGGCTTGTTGCAAGACATCGTTGAAGGAAAGGAAGCATAAAATAATCTTGGGATCATCATCCACTCTTTGAAGTTGTTCGAAGATACTATTGATTAAGGAATCCTAGAAGTCATCATTCTAGGACATCTTTGAAGTATCTTTGAAGGTCTTGAGAGCATCAAGATAATTGGAGATATCATCGATAGGAAAACTTGTTTGACAAGCAAGTACCATATTGTTCTCTATGTCTCAATCTACATATCAAATGACTACATTTCACAAGGTAGGGAAAAAGCTCATTGGGTCACCCAATTTCCTAGCATGGAAGAAGAGGATTGTTTTGGTACTCATAAAATGAGGTCATGGAATTTGTTCTTGGTGAAGTTACTCAACCAAACAAAGAGAAGACTCAAGAATTAGAAAATTACAAGAAGGTAAAAGTCAAGGCGCAAAGGATTCTTATTGAATCTATAAAATATCATCTCATTCCCTTTGTCGTTGATTTGAATTCATCTAAATAAATATATGATAAGTTGGTGACATTTTACTCTATAAGTACATTAGATCAGAAGATATCCTTGAGGAATGAACTATATAGAATAAGGAAGTCAAAGGATGAAGACATGGCCACTTATCTTGTGAATATATGACAAATAAGGAACAGTTGCAAGGGCTTGGGGAAGTCGTTTCTGATTCAGAAATGACTAGTATATTAATTGGTTTACCACATGATTGGAGAAGTTTAGCAACTAGTGTTTAATCAAGAAAGGATACTAATCCTTTTGATGAGCTATGGGATCAATGTATCCTAGAAGAAACTAGGATAAAGTCAAAGGATTACACTGAATCAAATGAGAAGTCTCAATATTTTGTTGTAAAATCCACGAAGAATAAGAAAAGAAAATTTAGAAATTCCAAAGGAAAACAAGATATGTCCAAGATACAATGCTTTGGATGGAATGAGTATGGATATTTCAAAAGGGATTGTCCAGAGAATAAAAACAACAAAAGAAAGGAAAGGAATGAAGCACACATGGTTGAAGAAAAGGGAGAACCTGAGAAGAAGCCAAAAGGAGAAGAACCCATGGATCTTTATTATTGAAAGAAGCTCCATCTCCATTAGGCTCATTTGAATTTTTTCTTTCCTATATTAGAAAGTAGAAGTTACGGTAAGCATGCATAGTTGCATTATTTAGAAGAAATCTTGATTTTTGTGAAGCATGGCATCATAGAAGGAAGCATGTGATGATAAAAGAATTAGAGTCTACATCGCTATGGGAAAGTCATCTAGCATTCAAAGAATAAGAATATTTAGATTGTCTTGCATATCATAGATCATCCAAGAATTTTCTAACATAATGTTAGGAGTCATCTTGCAAAAAGGGTCACCAGGATCCTCCTATAAGAACCATCATCTAGGGAAGGTTATTGGAGGAAGCATTATGACTAGTATATTCCATCTAGTGTTGAAACAATACTCTTGAAGGATGAAGGAATGAAGATGGTTGAGTAGTAGTATGAAAGTCATAATTTAAGTCTTTATCCTCTTACGAAAAGAAACTTATCTTCAATAGGTATAAGAAGAAAGATCGTTCAACGAAGGATGGCTAGATGGTTATATGAAAGATAAAATACGCATGTCCTTAGAAAGTAGAACTCACGTCTACAAGAATATTGCAAGAAAATTTGGTTGTAAGATTATTCTCAAAATTCTTTCTTAAGATTCTCTGCAGTCTGATCCAACTTCCTCTTCTCATCGGGTACATGGCAATACGCTATACTGCCAAATATCCTAAAGTGGCTCACTTCAGGCTTGCTGCCAGTGAACACGCTCTTAGGAGTAACCTTACCCAATGCATTACGAGGAACCCTATTCTACACATACACAGTTGTATTACAAGCCTCAGCCCATAGGAATTTGGGCATGTCTTGGTCATACAACATTTCCCTCGCAGCTTCGACAATAGTCATGTTTTTCCTCTCTCAAACGCCATTTTTCTCTGGATTATACAGAGCGGTCCATTATCTCTTGATGCCTTCCCTTATGCAGAACCTTGTGAAGTCCTTGTTAATGGACTCTCCACCATAGTCTGATCACAATGTCTTGATCTGCTTTCCTGTCATATTCTCCACAAGAGCTTTAAAATCCTTGAATCAATCAAAGGCCTCGTCTTTGGTCTTCCAAAAGTAGATCCATGTCTTTCTAGAATGGTCATCGATGAAGGTGACAAAATATTTTTCACCACTAAGAGCATTCGTGGACATTGGTCTGCAGATTTCTAAATGTATCAATCCCAACACACTCTTGGCCCTATTGCTACTTCTAGGATATGTTGCCTTGGCATACTTTCCTAATACGCACCCTCTACAGATATCGTCTCTCTTGGTGTTAAGTTATGGAGCTCTCGTGACAGTATTCTTGAGAATTTTCAACGCTCCATGATGTAGATGCCCCATTCTTCTATGCCATAACTCATTCAAGTCTTTCTCATCAGTACTACCTATCAAAGCCATTGGGGACTCGAGCTATAACTTGTACAGTTTGTGGCTCCTGACTCCAATTTGTGTCTTCTTTTTCCAACTTGGGTGTTTGACGTAAAATTTGTTGCCAATAAAGTAAACGTCGTAATCTTTGTTCTGAAGCTGAGACAAAGAGAGTAAATTCATCCACAACCCTGGTAGATGCAGTACATTGGTGGCCCGAAGCTTTTTGCCAGCTTCTATTTGAAATATTATGGTGCCCCTTCCAACAGGGGTACATTTTGCCTTGTTTCCCATAGTGATTTGAAAATTCATCTGCTCCTCCTGGTAGCTTGAGAAGCATTCTCGAACTCTCTTCATATGAGCAGATGCTCCACTGTCAATATACTAGATCTCTGGAGAGGCCATACTTGATGCACAAGCAAATTCCTCTTCTAGTCTGGATGCCAAAACTGAGATGTCATGATCCCTCTATTCCTCCATGCATTTCAGAGAACTGCGTGAACCCTTCCAAGTTGTTGCTGCATCAATGTCAGATCTTCGTTCCATTACAGAATCTCTTCTTTCATTACTTCGTCTTTTCTTTGATACCATGTGAAAATTTCAAATCTTAAATACTACTACAATGATAGATTTATTTCGCCTACTTATTATTATGATAAGTTATTTACGAATTTCTTTCAGTAAACTCTGAAATAAATACAACTGCAGTAATCATTTAACCAGAAGCAAAGAATAGAACAAAACACATATAACACAATAGAAACAATCGCATGTACACAATTATTTTTGGACAATTGTCCCCGGAAAAACCCAATGCGAGAAAATCGGTGCAGCAGATGAGGGTTTGTATTATTCTTCAGCAATGAAAATATTTTACAAGAATAGATGAGCAGATCTCTTAAGAATATGCCTGACATAAATTCTTTGAATCCACTTGGAGAATTTCTGACGCCCGAAAGACACCCTAGCTCCCTCTGCATCACTCTGTGTGATCCTCTGCGCAGTCCCTACGCTGGACTGCGTCACTCTGCGTGGGCACTCAGTGATGTTGCTCAGCACTGTCCTCTGTGGCCCTCTGCATTCTCCTCTTACCTTTCTCTGACATTGCTGACTTCCCCTTCCTTCTTCCACCTCTGCAACTCTGCCCTGCAACTCTCCCTCTAAAATTAAATTCTATTCCTTCAGAATCGATTTCCTTCGGGCACTAAGTGTGTGTCGAGCTTGCTTTCCAAATGACCCTCAAGCCTTCGCTTATAATCCTCTCGTTGATGAATCAACGACCCATATTAGATCTGTAATCAATGGTTGTGATTAAAACATGACTTGATCTTTATTCCCTAGAAGATTCTCACTATGTTTTATTAATACCCTTCAATTATTTAAATTTCCATAAGTTTAGACTTAAGGTCCTCGTTAAAATAACTAATTATTTTAATAAAAAATGAAACGGGTAGAATTTCCACAAACGAATTTTGGGTTCTTTGGAATACTAATGTCCAAGTCTCCTCACAAAATTTTAGACTTGGAACACTTTCTAATGTTACAAAAATCAACACACACTTCCCTCAACATTTGGAGAAAACTTTGCTTTTGTCATTCATAAAGAGTTGGTCTTGCAATTGCATTAGAGTTGCTTAAGTTATGACCTAGCTTCAATTGCCTATGAGGCATCTTTTATTGGCCTATAGAAATGTGCTTTCAAGGCATGGGATGAAACTTGTGGGTCAATGTTTTATGATTAATTTTGACTAAATGGGTCCTCTCATATACTTATAGTTGCAATGAGTTGCAAAGGTGAGGGAGATATTGTGTTTTAATTATTCTCAATGTGGGTCTACTTCTCTAGTAATGGAACATGCTTATCAGATAAAGAGGGTATATGTATGAATTTCTTATAAGTTGAAGATGCAAATGGTGATGAAATCTAGTTGATATTAGTGCAATTTCATTTTTTAAAAGTTTATTTTAGTCCTTATGCAAGATTAATGTAAATGTGTCCACCTAACCTGTGAGGCTTGAAATCTAGTGTGGTTGGGTTGTCTGTTTGACCTTGTTGACCTGATCATAATCCTTCCATATTGAGGGATTTTTTATCCTCGTAAGCTTCAATTTGGAAGTTTGTAAGGGGACTATTTTGGATTCTTGAGCTAGGAAAATTCTATGCATGGAAACTGAAATGACTCAACTTTGTATGCATGTTGGAAGTTGTAATGTTTGCTACATGTATCCATCCTACCCTATTTAGCTTGGAATCTAGCATGGCTAGGTTGTTTGTTTTCCTTTATTTAACCTGATTATGATCCCTCCAAACTAGTTCTAAATCATGATTTCATTTTTGTTGTCTAGTGTCTCATCTCATACAATTATATTATTTTGGTTTTCACCATTTCATGTCCTTATGCTTTGCCACCTCTTCTCACAGTAGTATGGCACATTGATGTTCTTCTTTTCATACAAATTTGAAAATTTTCAAGTCTCAAATTTTAATCCAATGCCATCTCCGTCAACAGCTCTATGACTCTAATTGCTCTAATACCATGTGGGATTTCATAGAGTTGCATGCATAACACAATCTGTATAAATATGTTAGGAGAGAATAATAAATGCCACATATATTAATGATGTTGTAAAATGTACACTCACAAGAGCCCAAGGTACCACACATGCAAGTACCACTCTCAAGTTAACCATTGCTCACGAGTTATGACATCATTACACAGCACCCTAAGCTAGTTATCATGGTTTAATCCCTTAACACAACAACCTCAAGATTGCAATGTTACATTGATCACGTGACTTGCTTATAAGGTGATCATATGACAAACATATATTTTTGTGCTATACTCTATGATCTAACTCTCCTCCTAGTCCAGTCCACTTTTTATTGAAGACGTCATCAAGCTCAGCATTGATGTTAATGGTGGTTGACCAGACTACAGTCTACTTTATTCCGATGTCGATTAGGACCTAATTCTTTTCTTGGTCTCTACTCATGGTCTGGTTTTCTTTCTCTACAACCAGAGTGCTTGTTCTTCCTCTTCTTTTGTACAAGATCACTGTGCTTCATTGTATAGAATTTGCCCCTTTGTTCTGTGATTTTATCACTTTTCCTTTTTCAGGGGACACCTTAGGTCCTCTTGCACTGACATTTTTGCTTATGTACTTTAGAGTTCCATTAACTTGGTTTAGTCATTTGTGGACATTAATATAATTTTAAATTTACTTCTCTGCATCCATCTATCTGCCCTTTACTAGGAATTATCATAATGTCTAGGGAAATTCTAAAACAATGATATTTTTAGAAAGCTATCACAATACTCATCCTACAAACATCCTTTTCTTGGAGACCTTAAACATTACTGTGGTCTTGTATTTACAGAGTTTGTTTCAGCATTTTGGAAAAGGAGAAGACAGTTGCAATCAACCTAGCCAGATTCTAAAATGCCATAGAGAACATACCATATTGTTTTGCTTTTATGAGTGATATTATTGCTTCGGTCCTACAGCTAAAGCAACCTTGGAAAGGACACCAATACCATTGTTTCCAATTGATGACAATCCATACTTATATTTCCTTTTGCATCAATGACTCAAGTTATAATCTGTTGTATTGCCAGGAAAAAGTGACACCTTGCAGCTCTGGGAATGCTAGATTCAGGAAATGTGGAGATGATCCTAACAATAAAGACCAGGTGATTTATCCTGTCAGTGGAACATGGCCATAGAATTTGAATGCAATTGTTCCTGCATTATATGCAAAAACTAAGACAGGGGAGTATTTCGACCAGCAGAAAATTTGACAATGTTAGAAACTAGTGAATCTGTGTTCTCTCATATAATTCAGGTGTACTACTCGGTTCAAGCATTGATGTTATATTCCTCTTAACGCTTGCAAAGTTTCTTTCAACATTTTTCTCATGCATAGTTTTTAGTGAGTTGATAATTTTTTAATGTAATCTGTAAACATTTTTCTCATGCACAGGTTTTAGTGACTTGCTATTTTTTAATGTGATTTGTAAAACAATTTTCAATGTCCAGTTTTTAGTGAGTTGAATATTTTTTTTTACAGAATCTGAAATAGGAGGATCCTGTATTCATTTAAAATTTAATTAGCAAAACAATGTTCATACTTCAAATGCCTGTATTCATTTAAAATTTAATTAGCAAAACAATGTTCATACTTCAAATGAGAAGGTAGAATTATAAGTCACTTGATGTTTTCATTTGGCAACTGTTATGTTTTATCATTCATTTCTCATAAATAATTATTTTGAGATCATCTTGCACCACAAGAAGTGCATTCATGATTTCTGCCACTTATAAAGTTCCACACTGTCTGTAGTTATTGTTTAAAAAGGAATTAATGCAGTTACTCATTTTCTGAGCCTTGCTTTGCACTCAGCGCTGGTGCTGGATGTTCTCAACGCTTATCTGATATGCAGGCATTCAAGGTATGTCAACATTGATGAGTGCTTAAATGATTGTTTTAGGTTATTTTTAGATTGAAAGATGTTTGATCTACAGATTGTTAACCTTGAGGCATTTCTTTAATAAAAGACATCCTTTTAGATGTTGCCACATTATATAACTTCTGAAGCTGTCTTGTTTACCTGCAGGCTGTGAATCCAGGTTGTGTTTTATTAGATTTTGCCATATGGCACTCCCCAGCTGATTGGAATGATGTTGAAGCAGATATCTGTCAGATGAGACAAATGCTAATGATGAAGTTTCTCGCAGATTAAGTTGTCTTAGTTGAAGGATGCAATCTAAAGGTAGAACACATCAAATTTTAATTTGCCTGTCCATGAAATGACTTGATAACAGAGTTAAAAGAATTTATAATGACTTGAAAGTGCAGTTTTTATTACATATGAGGGGATCTCATGTTTAACCATTACTATAAACATTTTTCGTTTATTATCAGCTGTGGAATTTCTGTTGCACATAGACCCTTTATTCGCTGTAGTACATTATTTGACTACAAAGGTGCATCTAGTATAAAGGGATGTTCAAACATGCAAGATAATTACGAGTTCAACTTTCTGCAATATGTCTCCTATAAACTGTAGACTCTATATAATTCTCTATAAGACCAATCTATGAGCGAAATTTTCCATTTTTGAATTAAATCTTCCTTTGGCTTTAACTATCAATATAAACAATGTGTACAGAGCTTTAATACAGAGATGGAGGACTGCAAATGCAGCCTCTGCATGAACAATCAAAAGCTGTCCGAAGCTCAAAACTGAGGGCATGCTTAGGCCAAATCACTGGCATAGATAAAGCTGCAAGCTGAAAGTCCATGCTCAAAAGAACTAAAAGCATAAAATCGAACAGCCATAGTACAAACATAACCAAGTAAGAAGTGATCATGAAAGTGTTGAAAATTTACGTTAGTTCTCAGAGTGCCAATTTTAATCATGTTTATTTTCATATATAAGTGTATTCATCAACATGCACACAGAAACTACTGAAGAGTTTGCCCAATACAAGAGAAAACTGCTGTAACGATGAGCTGAATTTACCATAAGAATTGCATTTTCATAATAGATGAAGTATGCAGATCAAATGAGCCTGAATGATGGACAGAATAGTCCTTGAAATTCCCTATATATAGTATAAACCATATTAATTTCTTTGTTCCAATATTCTTCCATATAACTAGATATTTTCTTCTAACTAGAAGCAAATGTTCAGGAGGGGATGAGGAGGCATTTTAAATTCAAAAGCTCTATTATTCCATAATCTACCCTTGAAAAGTTCAAGTTTCGCAAACTCGTTTACTAAGCCAAAACAACCCCCTTTCTTTGTGAAAATACTGCTTTGTTACCATTTTTAGCATATTGCAATCACATACGATTACAGTTCAAATAAAAATGCATTATAATCCACTTCTTAAAACATAGGATAATTTTAAAATGTTTTTGCAGCAGACTTTGGCTAAGAAAGAGCTTTGTAACTGCCAGCTTGTTAAAAAAATAATATACATTTGGCAGACACTGAGGTTATGTTTGAAACTTTGAAGTCAAATAATGCTTGCAACGCAGTAAAGCCTTATATTATTTTCATTTTACTTACGGAAATACACATCTGGAATTACTGAACATAAATCAGTACCTTCAGAAATCTAGCTATTTTTTTTTAGTCTTGAAAATATTTCACACAAAAAGAACAACATAAGAAAGAAACATAAATATTACAAATTCAAAAACTTACTAGCATCACTAAACTCTAAAATTCACATCTTAAGCTCCTTAAGCATAAGTTACAACTTACAAGTGATAACTGGAACTTGCCTTGATTTTAAGATACATTGCTCCAATCCCTGTATTGACTTTTGTGCTCATTTTCAACAGAGGGAATTGGATTAGGATACCTAACAATAAAATGCTTTCCCTCGTGATATACTCAAATCTGAGATCCCTAGCTATCATGTATTTTGATAGTTCAAAACTGCAATTATTTATCAAAGCAATCCAAGTCACAATGTTTTTGCAGCAGATTTTGACTAAGAAAGAGCTCTGTAACTGCCATTTTGTTAAAACAATAATATACATTTGGTAAACACTGACGTTATGTTTGAAGTCAAATAATGCTTGCAACGCAGTCAAGCCTTCTATTATTTTCATTCTACTTGTGGAAAATCATATCTGGAATTACCCAACATAAATCAGTACCTTCAGAAATTTAACTCTTTTTTTGAGTCTTCTGAAACTATTTCACACAACTAAACAATGTAGGAAAGAAACATAATATTACAAATTCAAAAACTTATTAGCATCACTAAACTCTAAAATTCACAATTTAAGCTCCTTAAGCATAAGTTACAACTTACAAGTGATAACTGGGACTTTCCTTGATTTTAAGATACATTGCCCCAATCCCTGTACCAACTTTTGCTCCCATTTTGAACATAGAGGGATTTGGATTAGGATACCTAACAATAAAATGCTCTTCCTCATGATATACTCAAATCTGAGATCCCTAGCTATCAGGTATTCTGATAGTTCAAAACTGCAATTAGGTATCAAAGCAATCCGAGTGACTTGAGTTGTTGAACATGTTCTGTTGGAAGAGGAGGTGGACTCCAATCAGAATCTAGTACCTCGCCATCTACATCTTCCACGACATATTCCTGCAATACCAAAATAAGAGATTGAATATATGGTTCCCAAGCAAAAAGTGAAAGCCTTTATAGTAATAGAATATAGAATCTATGTGCTAAATAAGTATGTTTGTACAGTGTACTAAGATTACCTATTCCATTATCCATGAGTAAGCATTATAATTAATGTTATCAAAAATGATAAGTTTGAAGGCTGTGAAGTTCAGAAATATTAACTATTAATTTTCCTACAAAATATCCACAATTCTACACTTCTGAGTCGGTATCAACGGATTTTATTTCCATTAAAATAGTAATCTTGCTCAAAATTCCACATATCATGCCTTTACTATTTCTTCCAAATGCACAATTTTGTTCAAGTGTATATACTTTCGCTGTCATAATACTTAAAAAAGGGAGAGATAAAATTGCAATATGCAAGATGAATTCTCATTATAGAAGAGGCATTAACTCCCAAAATATATGGCAGTGTGTTTCAACACCTGAATGACTTAATTAGCATTCTCAACTAATTTCAATTAACTAGCCTAAATTACATTACATTAACCTTTAACTTAACCCAACGATTTTAAATTAGCATTATTTAACATTGGACATCACATTCTATCGTCTCCCTTATGTGCAATTGCTTAAACCAAGTTTGTCACACAACTTTAACAAATCATCCTTTGACAATAGCCTGGTGAATATTGTTGGAAAATGTAACTAGGTGTTGATTTCTGGTAGCATCGAATGTGCTCTAAGCCTCGAATTTTGCAGGGAGGCTAGGACACATGTATTCCATAATATCGAGAAATCGTTTTGGGAAATTCCACCTGGAGGAGGTTTAATTAAATTTATTAATTATTTTTAATGGATGCCTAAGTCTAAACTTAGGGAATTAAAATAATTAAAGTGTATTAATTAAACTGGGTGTGAAACTTCTAGAAAAAAGACGAAGATCAAGTCAAGATGATCTGAGCCATGGATTAAAATAGAATTTGAGCCGTTGATTGATCAACGAGAAGATTATAAGAAGGACTTCAATGGGCATTTGGAAGACACATCAAGTGATATCAAGAGATCGATTTCTCAAGAGAGTGGGGTAGTAGTTGTCGGAAAAGTCATCGAGGAGATTTCTTATAGTGGGGGGCAAGGATAGTTTTCCGGTTGGAGGTTTCCTTATCCAAGGATACATTGTAGTGAAGGCAAAGAGAGATCCAGAGAGGTTACGTAGTGCCACGCTGGGCAGCGCAGAGCTTGTGAGGAGATTCGTAGATCCACTGAGGAGCAAATCAGATCCAGTGTCGGGAGTTGGGGTGTGAGACCGGAGGACCAGAGGATCGAGCATCCAGCCAACAGATTGATTAGATCAGTTGTGATGCAAAGTAGCGTAGTGGCTGCACAGAGGCAGCATGGGGTTAGTTATTCAGAAGTTGGATCAGTGTCGGATCACCAGTGATACTGTGAGGTATTTCTCACTAATTTTTTGCCAGTGAAGATTCTCTGTACTGGATAGCTAGTAAGGCATCCAAGATTGTATTCA
Source organism: Pinus albicaulis (assembly GCA_034641835.2). NCBI lineage: Eukaryota > Viridiplantae > Streptophyta > Pinopsida > Pinales > Pinaceae > Pinus > Pinus albicaulis. The sequence continues at coordinate 390,203,367 of CM076577.1, forward strand.
GAACTACTACTTAACAATACAAGCCCTCAGTTGTTGCACCGATTTTCCCACATTGGGTTTTTCCTGGGACTTAGTCCAAAAACAAAAGTGTCAATTGTGTGTGTTTATTTCTTCTTGCTCAGTTCTTGTTTCCGCATATAATTTAATTAGTGAAGGTTGCAGTTGTATTTACTTTGATATTTACAGTGTAACACAGTAAATAACTTGCATGGAATTAACAAGTAGGAGAAGTAATATCAGATTGATGCAGTAGGAGATTCGGGTTTTCGAGTTTTCACACTAGGCTCGGTCTTCATTTAATGTACTTGAGTCATCTTGTGATGTACTTGTCAAAAGAATAAAGAAAAGAATTATTATTATTATTATTATTGTGACTTATTAAAGCATGGGTTTCATGCTTGGGTCACCATGTTTTAGGTCAAAGTTCTGATTGAGGACTTCTAGGATTTATTTTGAGTTAATAGAGTCATTGTACATTTAAAGATACCCTTCTTGGGCTTTTGAATCATGTAAAAAGGTTTAATATTGCGTCAAATATGAATTATGTGACCTCCACACCAAGTCGGCCTAAAGGGGATCATGTCAGCCTAAGAGATACCTATTCGACCTCACCTGGAGCCTATAAAAGGAAGGAAATCGAATTCATTTGGAGCACTCTCTCTCACAGCAAGTTCGATATCTCTTGTAGCTAGGAAAATTTCGAAGTCTATTGTCGGGAAGCCGAAAGAAGTGCGAGCTTGGGGAAGTCTAAGGAGAAGAAGAAAAATGAAATTTTGGTGCCTCTCTCTCTGTTTCGTGCCCTAGATTGGGAGATCAAAGTCTTCCAAGTTTTTCCGCTGCCGGAAGTTGTCTGCCGCTGGAAGTTGTTGCCTAGTCGAAGTTGCTGGAAAGGGGTTGAAGATCTGGGATGCTGACTTGGTGTGGAGGGAAGGTCTGGTATATGTCTAGGGTGAAGAGTCTCAAAGAATACTGTTGAAAGGAAGAATTATCTTGACTGGGTTTTCCCCTCGAGGGGGGTTTTTCCATGGCATAGTGCCTACATCTGGTGTCTATTGTTTTATGTGTTGCTACTTTGGTAATTGCTTGATGAACTAAAAGAAAGAAGATATAATGAATCGTAATAACAAGAAACATCCCAACTAATTATCAAGAATAAGAAAATCTTTCTGCCTTTACGATTTTCTAACAAATATATCTGCTAGTTGATCCCAAGAAGGGAAATACAAATTTTTTGTGTTCTGAACAAACTCCTAGATAAGTGATGATGAATATTTGCATGCTTTATCTTCGAATGGCTGTCGCAATCCAAGGGTTCACTCCATTCAAACTGACTCTTATATCCTAAACAATCCTCCCAAACAATTCTGCCTTTCATGCAACATATACTACAACGTTATATTCAGTGTACATGGCTGATAGAAATTGTAGTGTTTTTCCCCTAATCCATGAAATTATACATGAACACAAATTGCACACCCAAAAGTTTGTTAGAAAATCAGAAAGGCAAAAAGATTTTCTTATCTTTGATAATTACTTGTGATGTACTTGTATTCTTATTATCTTATTTATGTCATCTTTAACTTCTTTTCATCAAGCAATCGTCAAAACATAAATGCATGAAGATCAAAACAACAAAGGACACATTGTGTAGGCTCTTAGCCAAGGAAAAGCCCCTCTTCTAGGGGAAAACCCAAAAATTCTCTTATCTTCTTCAAGAACCAAATCAAATGAGACAAGCAAGACATTTGAACCAACAAGAGGACCTCCAATCCACCAATTAGCCTCCCAAGAAGACTAGTCAAACTTTTGTCAAATCCTCAAAAGTCAATACAAGTCAACCTTCCAAAATCTGAGTCAAACAAGGTCTTGGCCCTCTCTACAGCGTCTGAAATTCGACCTGCACACTTTGGACTTGCAATAACCCTAACCAGTCCATAAATTCGCATGTGTGAGCCAAAATAAGAAAAAAATCATCCTCCTTTCCTTCACTTGGGTGCCTCCTTCCTTCGCTAGGTTTTATTTTCTTCTTTAAGCCCTTTTCCACCTTCGCACCTTTTCTTTTATTGCAGATCGAATGCTTGAGTGAATTGTCCCATAGGAGGTCGAAAGCACTGCTTATATATAGTGGTTTATCATCCTAAAGAGCCCGACATGAAGAGAGGGCAAGTCGACTTGGTGGAGGAGTTCATCAAAATAATTTTACTTCTTTGATACAAAAATCCCAATAAGGGTCTATTATATGATGGAAAGGACTATGACTCAAGACACAACCCTAGAAGCACTCAATGGGTGCTTCGACCTATAAACATAATAAATAGAGCATCAAACCCATGCTTATAAAAATAAATTTCTTTGATCTTTTACAATAATTTTCTTTTGACAAATACATAAGAATTACATCATGTCCTGAGCTAGACAACAATTATGAAGACCGATACTAGTTACATTTTCAACACGCCCTCTTAACTAGGGTGTTATTCATAATTGTTCAACCAGTAAAAGGATGACCTCAATTTGAAGTGTTGCAAGAAGAGTACAATAGCATATAGAATGCTAGATACGATCAAGGCCAATCACTGCCAAGATATCAATCTAGGTGTCATCAAGGTTATCTGCCAAGACACCAATTCAACAAGGACTAAGTCGTAATCAAGGAAACTTACCACTGTAGGTACCATTAGGCTACAACCAACTGGATATAGAAACCATCTAGGCCTCCATGCCAAAACACCGATCCTCACATGGATCTAGGTATCATCAAGGTCAAGATATCAACACCAAAACAGAGCTCCATATCATCAAGACGAAGATATTGTTGAAATGTAACTAGTGCCTATGTTCATAATTGTACTTGAGTCATGACTTGATGTGATTATCGATGTACTTGACAAAAGAAAAAGAAAAGAAAAAAATATTTGTAAAAGAGATATTATTATTATTAAAATGGGTTTCTTGCCCATCATGTTGTGGTCCTAGGTCAAAGCACCCATTGAGTGCTCTAGGGGTCTTGTTGACAAGTCAAAAGGTCGAGGTCATGATGTTCTAGCCCTTGGAGGGCTCATGTAACAAAGAAGGAAAATTATTATAGTAAAATATGATGTCTAGAAATCTCTAAGGGATGAGTCATCCAACTCTCTTCATGTCAACCCAAGGAGGCCTAATTCGCTCTCTTGAAAGCATATATAAAGAGGAGCCTCACCTCATTGGTGTGACATTAATCAAGCAATATATTTCTATTTCTAGTGAAGTTTGGTCCAACAATGAAGGAGAGCGAAATTCTCTTATAAGCCAGTGATGTTCTTTGGAGGCAAGCGAATTGATTAAGGAAGGAAATCTTTGTCTCTATTGCCCACATGTGTAAGGATTTGGAGGAGAACCTAGGGTTTCCTCAATCCAAGTTTTGCAAAAGTATTGTTTGAAGTTTGGTTGGCTCATCCCTTGGAAGGTTTGATTGTAATATTCCTAACGGTAAATTACAGTAATAACAGGCATCAAAAGAATTTGAACAGTAGCAAATAAAAATCATGCCATTAGAACACAAATTGAGCCATGAAATTGAGTTGAACCATTTTATTAATTTATTGGAAATGAGTACAATGGAGGTGATGGAATGAAGGCACCTAGGCTTGCTCAAGGCAATCTAGAGAAGCCCTTTGAATCAAAGCTGAAATCCCCCACGGATGGTATGTTGTATGGTTGTAGCTCTGCGTTGCTATCTGCTAGAAATGTTGTTGCTCCTCCCGAAGAAATGCTGCTAGGGCCTGCTACACTGCTCAGAAAATTTCGGGACTTTAACCCTGGACTCTACTCAAGAAACCCACAAAAATCCATGAAGGAATTGGCCAAATGTTGACCCCAGAATTTCGGCCCAATTTCCCCTAGCTCATGAGTTAGGATCTCTGTTTGACACCTCAAATATGCCCAAAAAATTCTTCTAAATACATCTTGGCTTCTCCTCAATAAACCAGAAAAACCCAGAAAGGGTTCGCCCAAAGCTTGACCCCGGAAATTGGCCCTCTTGGGCTTGGCTCACTGCGTTGCAGGGTAAAATGATCCTCCTATAAATCCTATTGCTGGAAGTCTCCAAAATGAGACAAAAATCCCTGTTAGGAAGCTCCAAGCCTCCCCACAAAATCTTCGCTGCAATTCCCTCTCTTCTCACCTCCCAGAACAACCTCTCTCCATGTGTCGCGTCCTCTACTGCGCAGTCACTGCGTCCTCCACACAATCCCTGAAGTGAAAGTGCTTCTCTTGTAATCTCTGCTGCGAAAAGCTCCTCCAAAATGATAAGACTCCTATCCTGAGCGGCCACTCGAAGTCCCCCGAGGCAGAGGTTGAGATCTTCACCTGAAAATCTCATGTGCTAAACAGCACTGCAGACTTGGCACCCGGCACAAGCGTGCTATGTCAAAATGACAATTAGAAAGATAAGTGAATGAATGAATCCAAGAATAAGCCTCATGCTTCCTATTTATTCAATGCCTCCCAACATTCTCTTGGGCCCCACCTCGTGCCTCTAGCCTCCAATATGCTCCAATAACTGCGCTACCTCCATGTGGGATGCAATTTCTCCCCATTGGGCCCCATCCTCCACTAATGCCCATAGTATTAAAAACTGGAACCAGTGACCAGATCGGTGGACCTAATGAACCAGGTTTCTGACCGGAACCGGTCCAACCGGTACTGGTCAAGTCTACATGAACCGGTTTTTAAAAAATACATTAAATAATTAATTTAAATAATAAATAAATGCAAGCCAACAGAGACAACAGAGACAAAATATGCAAATTTTGCTCATTTATATACCATGTAAAGGTGAATATATCAAAATGGCACCAAGTGCAATACATATCATCGAAAAAATACATAAGCAATGAGGCTCCAAATGGCCTATAAAGTCCAAAAACAACGCTACAAGCTACGAGGCCATTGGCCTACTTCAAGACTACATATTAGTGATCCACAATATGGTCACTCCTCATCATGATCAAAATCATCACCACTACTAGACAAGGGATCATCAACATGAGCTACATAAATAATATGGCTCAGAGTTTGAGGACTCCTAAAACTCCTCTACAACCTTAGTAGTAGTAATAGTAGTAGTAGTAGCAAAAATAGACATCAAAACTACAAATCATTGAGAAACATGGTCTCTCATGAAACTCATCATTGATTCATTGCTACTAGAAATTGGATCATCAACAAGAGATACATAAACATCATCTAGCTCAAAGTCTTCAGACTTGGATTGCTCAACCTTAAAACATGATAGAAATTGAAAAAGTTTAGCATGCCTAACCAATGATTTTGGTTTGAGTGAAGGGTTCATCTCCTCAACCTTAAAATGCGGTAGAAAAAGATTAGCATGCCTAACTAGTTGTTTTCCTTTGAGTGAAGGGTACATTCTTGTTAAGGCCACGGTAGGGGAGTTCAACGATCAATACCACCAACATCAACAAAGTTCAACAATCAATGCCACCAACATCAAGGTTCTTAAAGGGCTTCATGCTCTTGATCAAATGCCAATCTCATACCCTTACACATGAGAGAATCAAATGGAAACATTGCAAACCCCCAAAACATGAAACCTTGAAAACCATTAAGTCTGTTGAATTTTGAGTGATCTAAAATTCTAGTTTCTCCATATGAAATCCAATGAGGTTGAAACCAATCTTAAACATCCTGAGTCATTTCATGGTAATATTAAAAATTTAAGTAAAAGGATGAAAATGAATTTAACATTACCATTAATTTCCAACAGGATGTGTTAGGAAAATGAGCAGGTAGGTGTTAGCTTCCAGTAATTAGCAAGATTGGCAAAGTCCAACTGCAGGGAGAAACACTATTTCAACCACTTTGGGATTCTAGGATCTAGCCCTCCTGAATCCGGAGAGGGATCTCTCCAATAAAGTGCAAAGATGGATTTATCTTTAAGGTTTTGGGTAATGATATTAGGCTAGTTATGAAGTCCGAGGGTTTTTATTTGTTTTGGATGGTTGAGCATGATTATTATTTGAGTGGAAAGTCCTAAATGGAAAGATTTTCAAAGGTGTGAAGTTGCAAGTAATCAGAACAAGCTTTGGCTGAAAAGATAGATATAACGTTGCTTTTTAGTCCATTGGGCTATGGAGTCATAATAGGGTTTAATTGAAACAACAAGGTTCAAGAGTGGTCCATGGGACAAGTCATCTATGTCTAAGGATCTCTTTAGAGTTGATTTTATGGAATGAAATGATACAACAAGAAGGGGAAATAAACAAATGAAGAACAAAGAGCAGTCTAAGATCAGGTAAGTACTTTGAAACTATCCTGCTTTCGGCATACACTTAAGAGAGACACAAAAGTAATCTAAGATCTGGTAAGTACTTCGAAACTAGCCAGCTTTTGATGCACTTTCAACAGAAAAACATTTTAAACACAAAGGGAAACTTTAAAAGCAACTATTGGAGGAGAAACTAGAGGACAGGGCCCACCATAAACTTCCCTAGCCCTTCTTTACTTAGTAAACTTTCAAGACAAACACATAAGATAACAAAGAATAGTCTAATATCAGGTAAGGACTTTTAACCTAGCCTGCTTTCAACACACTCTTAGGGAAACTTTCAGATAGTTTTTTGGGATAAAACTAAAGGACAGGGCTCACCATTACTTCCTTAGTTCATCTCTACTTAACATAAACTGAAAATAACATTCAAGAACAATATTTAGCTTAGACAGTAGGACGAGGGAATGCCAACATTCCTAACTGCTCAAACTGAATTGAATCATTCCTAAACAACACAATTTCGAAGAAAACATGTAGATAAAGCTTATCAGTCAGAGAAGGGTACTGATATACTGTAAATCCTAACTCTATGCTTGTTGTTCTTTATCAAAGAAGATGAACAAAGCGAAAACAGAAATAAAATAACAATTTACAATAAGAAATAACATCACCGTTGACATAGACCAGGATCCCATAAATCAGCTTGTATTGATGCTTCAAACCAGTTACAACTTTAAGTCCAATGTTTCAGTTCAGCAATCATCTTCACTTCTTAGACTAACTTGTTAAATCACAAACAGAGCTTCAAGAGCCTTTGAACACTATTTACAAGTAGAAGTTTCGAGCTCAAGTATATTTCAAAGTTCTACAACCAACATTTTCTCATCTTCCACAGAAGTATTTATAGAAGGAATGAGGAGGTGGGATCTGATGAAAGATCTTCAAGGTCAATTAATACAGACTTAATGCTTCTCGGCCTTTGAGGGGCTCGATGAAGAAGCTTACAGATGTTTGTCTGTATTAATTGTTTTACATTTAAGATTTAAGCTTGGTGGGAACTTTTGTTGACTTTAAGGCTCTGTTTCATGTTGTAATAACTCTGCTAATATTTTTGCATTAAGTTCCTTCGGCAGAATTAACTATTCGGCTGCGCTGAGGCAAATAACTTCTATTCTAGTCATAATTCGGCCTCTGTTGAATGCTTGAGGCTACAGGTGGCATTGGGTAGCTGAGACGAATCAATTAGCCTTTTATGTGGCAGTGGAGGCTCTTTCTGACTGATAAATCTTTTGATTTGTCTTTAATTGTGTTTTAATTCGGAGGATTAGGCTTTTGATTTTCGATCTTAGCCGTAATCCTCCAAAAATTGTGAAAACAGTCTTCAATCCTCTGTTCTGCTGTGTTTAAGTCTTCAACACTGATACTCTTTAGCTTTGATTTAATTGTCTGTGTCTTGTTGATGTGCAGGGCCGCAAAGGGCTCATATGGCATCAATGCCCATGAAGCATTGATGAAACGTGAAGTTTGAACCCTGTGGATGGCTTCTCTTTTGTGAACAAAGGCGCGGGGATTGTCATCCTCGGCCTTTGGTTTTCCTTTGATATAATGAAAAAAACTTTAAAACCTGCAAAATACAAAAACAATTAAGAAATCCTGCATTATTGGGTAAAACTGCTTTAGAGGTTGTGGGGAGGAGCGTGGCCGTTGGATGGCAGCATCCAACGATGGAGATTTGTTGCGAGATGTCAAAGAGGAAAGCGGGGAAAGAATTAAGTCAGATCCGTCGATCTGTAGAGATCGACGGTCAGGGTTAATCGGGAGGAACATAATGCAAATGGTCACATTATGGAAATTCGGAAGCGAAACAAAGGAAATAGGTAAAATTTCCTTTGGAGGAGGAAAATGCAAAGGAAAGAAAATTGGGGTTGATGGATGATCGTGAGTCGTCGGATGAGATCGGCCCTACGAGATTAACGGCGGAGATTGCACGTTAAAAATCCTTTGGAAGAGGCGGAGGGCGATAGTGTAAGGCCAGATTAGATCTGAGTCGTTGATCTGCAAAGATCAACGGTGGGAAGCGCGCGTGATAACACACAATGAAAATGGGAAAAGTGGTTTCGGAGGAGAAAACCACGGGTTTCGCGCGGTGAGAAGGCGAGGAGGCGGTTTTGCCTTTTTGAACGCGATATGCATTAGAGGTCGCCACGTGTCTTTCCAAAACATCTTATATCGCGTAAATTTTGCGGATTAACTTTCGCGCTTGAAGTTGCGCGATATGGAACGTCAACCGTTAGATCTGGGGCTTCATATCTAACAATGAGGAGAGAGCACGATATTAGATAGATGCACGGGCGGAAGCAGGGGAAGTGGTTTTAATCTAGGCCATTGGATCTAAGATGGACGGCCGAGATCAATCTTGAAGAAGGCAGGACCCACAAGAGGCAGGCCTGTCGAGTTAAATATGAGCCGTTAGATGGAACAAATCAACGGCTGAAATGTGATCTAGGGTATGAACGAAATAATACAAAGGCAGAGAATGAGTTAATGAGGGTCGTTGATCTGCAGAGATTAACGGTGGGGATTTGGCCAAAAAACATTATGAAACAGGAGACATGATTTAAACCAAAGTCGTGAAATGCAATTTGGACCGTCCGATCTGGACACGTGGATCGCCCAGATGCAATCGGAGCTATCGGCATCGGCGGGACAAAGAACATGGAGGCGCCGAAGCGATTGATTGTGGGTCGTCGATCTGCAGATCAGATCGACGGTGGAGAATGGATCGGGGGATGCCAATCGGGGGGGGAAATAAAATGCGCCAGATAAAAACTTGTGATGCGATATTGCGCGGGCCGTTTGATCGGCATAAGATCAACGGCGGATATGATTTCAAAACATGCACCGGCAGAAACCCTTTAGTACTTTACAAAAACCCAAAGTTTGTGAAATGCAAAGGTTTTTATGGCGCGGGGCGGATTATATATAAGGATTGGCGCCCGATTGCGGGGCTTATGGTTTATATGGAAAACAAAAGGCCCAGGGTTTATACCTAGAAAGGGCCAATCGAGATCAGGCCTCCGGGCTTTTCAATCCACCCATTTAAATTTCTCCAATGTGATTAACGCTTCAGGAGTTTAACTCTTGGTCCCGGGCGTAGGTTTATATGGAGGAAAGCAAAGGGCGGGGGTTTATACAACGGGGCTCAATCGCATCGGAAAAATGGCGCGGGGCTTTTCAATCTACCCATTTTCATATAAAAACATTGCTTTGGCGTGTTTAGACCAACACTTAGGAAAAGTGGGTTTTATGAATTTACAAAGAAAAATAGCGATCAGGAATGGTTTATTAACAAGGTTTAGGACCCGATTGTGGGCCTTGTGGTTATATAAAGCGGTAATGGGATCGGGGGTTATGAAATAAGGGGCCAATCGCATCGTAGGCTTCACCATAAGAAATAGACTTGCGCGCTCCGATTTCTCCGATGCGATAAGCGCCAAATGGGCTTAGCGCTTGGTTCCAACACCAAGACATATGGTGGGGAAATGGTTAGGACTTAGCCCAAAGGGGCTTAAATCTGCAGTTAAAAAAAACTTATTTTTTATGAAATTTTTCACAGTTTTTGATGGATTTGGGAGTTTCGACAAAGTTTAAAAGTGAGTTTTAAACTTTGTAAAATGGATTATATGAAGGGGAAAATGGGAAAAATGGAAAATAGAGGGATTTCACAGGGAATGGAGGGGTAAAAATGAAGGTTAGTTTGAAGTGGAATGAAGGAAAAAATGGTGTTTTACAGTAGTCTTTTCTCTATGAAATCAATAGAATTTGAGAGTTTAAAATGGAAACAACAGTGAACATTTGAACAAAGGGTATGACATTTTTAGCAATAAAACTAGTTTCTTGAAGGCTCCAGAAATGATTTAGCCACCTTTTGATATAACAAATTTTATAGGTGGCTAACAGTGGCTCCACTTGGGGATGGTGCCTTCTTGAAGGCATCAAGAACTTCAGACTTGCATTCTCTGGGAGACTGATCAGTGCCTTATCCATTGGGCTGCAACTTTCTTACTTGGATGATCTTCTTTTGCTCTGAAAACATGTTAGCAGCCATGAAAAACAATGGATCTTTATCAACACAAGCTTTCTACCTACCCAATCCTACTGATCTAACATTTTTTCTTCTTTAGAGTGCACTTGGATTGGCAAACTCTTTTTATAACATTTTATTCTTTTGAAAACATAAAACTAATCTAATTCTACTCCTTATTTCTCCATGAACTCAGATTAAATAGTTGAGTCCATATGCTCATCTACCTAATCTACCAATCTGTCAGGATTAAACAGTCTAACAGATTTTTATTCACTAATTTCTAAAACAGAAATTTAAAAGCATACAAGTCAGGATTGAACAGTCTAACTTGTTGCTGATCTATAGCATAAAAAAACAAGCTGCACATAGATATTATTTTACAGAAAATTATATCAAAATGGAAGGCTTAAGATCTGAAAGTTCAAAGCACTTCCTTCATCTTTTTTTAGCTCTGTTTTTACTTTTGTGTGAGTTGTTCTTTGCTTGTTTTCTGGTTCAGATTTTGCGCTGATTAGAACCAGTTTCACCTTTGTTTTGACTCAGAATTTGAAACAGATTGGAGTCACTCTTCCTTTGGGCACTTAGGTTCGGATTTTGAGCATGTTTGAACCTTTAATTTCTAGCCTAATCTACCCACTGATAAGCCAAGTTTAAATTGTTTGGCAAATCGAATTCACTATCCTATCAACAGTAAATTTAAAACTATTTAGTCAAGATTAGGCTGTATGACTAATTAGAAGTGTGTTTTTTAGGAGTGGCATTTAAGCTTGCACACTTTCAGATTTGTTTCTCTTTTTGTTGGTATGGGGTTGTACCTCTATTGTTTTTACAATCTGCCCTCTTTTCTTTCTTCTATTGTTTTTGTATTTTTGATTTTTATAACTTTGAATGCAATGATGGGTGAAATATTTATAATGAGAAAAAGATAGAAAAAGGCTTTCAGAACATGATAGGATTAAGAGAAGTAATGTTTGAGCATCCTGCCATTGACAGGACCCCCAATCAGTTCTGCTCCATTCAACTCCTGCAAGAAGAAGGCATTATTACCAACAACAGAATGAATGAGATAAGGGCCAAGCCATAAGTTGTCGAATTTCCCATGCTTGCCCTTGTCTTCTCTCCTTGAGTCCCACTTTAAAACTTTTTCCCCAATATTGAAATTCCTGGCCTTTGTTCTTCTGTCAAAAAGCTTTTTGATACTGTCCTGCTTTTGCAATGCTTTGTTATAAACCCCCTCTCTGGTTTGCTGAAGATGAATTGTTTGATTTATCCTTCTGATCATGTCATTGTCTTCAGACAGAACCTCTTGAATCAACTTCATAACTGGTACACCAAGGCTGGTAGGAAAAATTGCATCTGTACCATACACAAGCTGGTAGGGTGACATGCCAATAGATTTCTTCAATGTCAATCTGTCAGCCCATAGTGCATGCACTAGCTTCGTGTGCCAAGACTTCTTGTTGTCCTCTAACAGCTTCTTGATTATGTTCACCAAACTCTTGTTTGAGGATTCTGCAAGTCCATTACCTTGAGGGTAATAGGCCGTGGAATGTCCCAATGTTATCTAATATTTGTGACAGAATTCAACCATCTTTTTTGATCCAAATGTTGTTGCATTATTAGTGATGATCTTGGTAGGATAGTCAAATCTAGAGAGAATATTAGTCTCCATGAATTTTATAATGACAGAATCATTGGCTTGCCTACAAGGGATGACTTCTATCCATTTAGTGAAGTAATCTGTGGCAGTGAGAATCCATCTATGCTGGGTAGAGGATGGTGGATGGATTTCTCCTATGAAGTCAAGTCCCCACTGTTGAAAAGGAGCTTCAACAATGATTGGATGCAGAGGTAAGGGTAACAGCTTTCTTTTGCCCTCAAAAAGTTGGCATTTATGGCAGGCAATGATCATCTTATGTACATCAAGAAAGAGAGTAGGCCAATAGTAACCAGCCCTTAGGATTTTGTTGGCTGTTGTCTTCCAATATAAATGACCTCCACACTCTCCTTCATGGAACTCGTGCTTAACCTTCTCGGCATCATACTCAGGAAAACATTTAAGCAATATCCCACTAGCATTTTTCCAATAAAGACATTTATCAATAATGCAGTAGTTTACAGCTTTTAACTTGAGAAATCTTGCCTTTGTTTTGGTCAAACCAGGAGGTGTGTTCAAATTAAGCAAAACATAAAGAATATCAGCATACCAAGAGGAATTCATAAAATGTTCTTCAACAATGGGAGTTGTGATTTCCTCTTGTTCAGCCAAAGCATTAATCATATTAATATCAAGAACTTCAAAATTTGATTCAGCCATTAATCTAGCTAAACCTTGGCCTTTAATGAGTTTAGTGGGCTTTATCTCTAAATCATATTCAAGAATAACAACTATCCACTTACCTCTCTTACCATCTGGGTCCTGTGTTAGAATGTCTTTCACAACTGAATTTGGGACAAAGGTAATGATGTGTGAGTGAAGGATGTATACTCTGAAGTCTTTTAAAGCTTTGACCAAAGCAAAAGCTTGCTTTTCCATAATGTTATACTTCAAAGGAGCATCTCTCAATGCCTTGCTAAAGAATGCAATAGGCTGCTCTTGTCCTTGTGGATTTTTCTGTAAGAGGATAGCAGCTATTGTATGTTCTGATGCAAATGAAAAAATATAAAAATCTCTGGAAAAATCAGGACTTATTAGAACTGGTGTTTTGGTCAATGCTTGTTTCACCAGCTCAAAGGACTTCTTTGCTTCCAAGGTCCATTTTACCCCTTGCTCCTTCTTCAGTATGTTTGTAATGTTCCTAAGGAGCTCAGCCAAGTTGGGTATGAACCTTCTCAAAAAGTTAATCTTTCCAATGAAATATTACAACTCCTTGACGTTTCGAGGATGAGAGATTTGCAATATGGCCTCAATCCCTTTTGGGTCTATCTTTATACCCTCCTCAGAAATAATGTGCCCAAGAAGTTTACCTTCTTGGACACCGAATAATGTTTTCTTAGGGTTCAAAGATATCCCAAACTTTCTGCATTTCTCAAAAACTTTCCTCAAATGTTCCAAGTGCTCTTCATTTGTCTTTGAAAACATAGTGACATCATCAAGATAAATAATGATGAAGTAGCCCAATTCTTCCGAGAATGCTATGTCCATGGCTCTCTGAAAAGTTGCTCCAGCATTCATTAGACCAAAGGGCATTTTCACATACATGAAAATGCCCCAAGGTGTAGTAAATGTTGTCTTTAGTTGATCATCAGGGTGGACTAAGATTTGGTTGTACCCCGAATAGCCATCCAGCAAAGAAATTCTTTTGGAACCAACTGCCCATTGTAAAATATGGTCCATTTTAGGTAAAGGGTAGTTGTCCTTGAGAGAAGTTTTGTTTAGGTCTCTAAAGTCTATACAAAGCCTAATCTCTCATGTTTTCTTCCTAACCGACACCAGATTAGACACCCATTCAGAATATCTGATAGGGACAATAATACCAGCTTCATACATTTTCTTGATCTCCTTCTCAACCAAAGGTAACTGAACAGGGTTTATTCTGCGCAGTTTCTGTTTGAATGACTTTTGGTTTTCCTTGAGAGGGATTTTGTGCTGAATTATTTCAGTGTCATAGGATTTTAGATCTTTGTAACTCCACGCAAAAACATCAAAAAATTCTTTAAACAACGTTATGTATTTGAGTTTAATGTGAGCTGGTAAAGTCTTAGACAGTTTAATCATTTTCGGTTTAAGTTCATTGCCTATATTACACTCTTCCACTTCAGTCTCTACAGGCTCCAGTTTTGGCTTCTTGGCCACATCATTAAAATCAAACAACTCTTCTAAAGGGGCCAGACCCTTTGGCAAACTTTGATCTTTAGACTGTTCTAACTCCTCTGTTTCTGACTCTGCAGTCAATTCTGTTTTATTTTCAAGTTTGCTAGACAGTAGATTTATATTGGCAACCTCAGGAGACTGTTCTTCTTCACCAAGAAAATTTTCTTCACTATTGCAGTCTGCTTCATAATCTGAATCCGAACTGTGTAGTTCGAATTCATTTCTAAATTGCATGAAGTCTTCTATTTGTTTCGTTATCGGGAACGACTGGTCTGAATTTAATCTGAGTTGTACATTCTTTAGTTTCGTATGGCATTAAGCATGTTCTAGCTGCGAAAGCTACGCTGTGGGCCGCGATATTTCTTTTTCTTGGGACAAAAATCAATTGGGACTCCTTGAAAGTTTTTAAAAGATCCACGACATCGTTTCGTTAGGCCCCAAGTCTGGGGTGATTTGCGTTATATTCCCCACTGACTTGCCTAATAATTAATTCAGAATCCCCATGCACTTTGATTCTTTTGGCTCCTAACTTTTTCAACAGATGTAAGCCTAAAAGCAGGGATTCATATTCCGTTATGTTATTTGAACACTGAAAGTTTAGCCTACATGAAATGCTCTCTGTGTGGTTGTTCTCAGTGTTACGAATCCAGACACCTGCACCAGCGTTGCTTCTAGTGTAGGACCCATCAAAGTACATACTCCATAGAGGACTAGTTTCAAGTTCCTTCGTTTGATTACTGTCCTCTTCAACTAACGTGCTTTCTGATTGTTCATGAGTATTAGTACTTAGTTGAATTTGTTTTAATTCCTCAGGTTTTTCAATGCATTGAGGGTTGCTTTCTTGACTCTCAAGGTTAAAAAGCGATGGACGCAAGATTTGTAGTTCAAGACCTGTGTTTGGTTTGCTAAAGTTTTCGAATGCAGCAAACTGTTAGACAGTTATGTGGTGCTTACCTCTTCCTCTCTATTGGCCATTAATTCAGTTAAAGTGATTTGTTCATCCACCATTTCATCATTAAACAAGATAAATGAATCGAAGCCTGTATTTACAGAATATAGAGGAGAGTTTTGCGGTCTGTCTTGACTAGTCACCATGTACTACATATGGGACTCCCTGTAAAGTTTTATGGTCTGATTAAACACAGGAATGGTCGCATAGGTCATGTCCATCTGCATAGTTCCTTGTAACTTAGCCCTCCAAAACCTAGATAACAACATTCCATACTTTGGGGGCACATCAGCCACAACTATATCCATGACCAAACATTTGGCTCGAATCTGGGCTAGGTTAACGTAGAGGTCTTTGATTAATCTTGAACATTTTACTCTACTTGAGTCAAAGGAGTAAAGGTCTTTATAAGGTCTGGTGATTTCTAGACTCAGGCTCTCCATCACTGCTTTAGGCATTAAATTATGAGAAGCTCCTGAGTCGTCCATAGCGTTATGCAAAATCTTGTCATGAATGTTTAAACTTACGTAAAAGGGAGGAACAGGTCCCTCTTGATACCTACCTTCAATCTTAGGACCAAAAATAAGCTCTAGCTAGTCATCGTTAAGATTGACTGTGTCATTATTATCCTCTATGTTTAAAGCCTTCAAAATTTGGGTTCTATATACATTTTGGGCAGCTAGTTCAGAGAGAGGAACAAAGATTTTAATTTTGGAAATTTCCTGCTCCAAGCTAAAAGGAATTTGATTCTTGGAAGAGCTCGTCTCAGCCTTATTAACTGCCACTTTGTCAGCAAAATCCATTTGCTGACTTGCTCTATTTACATTTGACAAAATGGTTTTAACAGGAGTACTAGCTGAAGTGTTAGTACTACTAAGGTCTGCACTCAGTTTTTCATTGTTTTGTGTGCCTTTCTCTTTACCCTTATCAGAATTTCCGGCCACTGTTTTGTCTTTTTGTTTTACAATTTTTGGTTTGTTTACAGTGTTGTTTTGTGAAGATTTGTCAGAGGTTTTGTTGTTAAGAGTTTGTTGATTGGTTTTACTTCTAAGGTCATATTCCTTTGAGATTCTATGATGACATTCTCCATGTCTTGATAATAGCTTTCATCATCATCCCTTTTGTCATCACAAGGTGTGTATAGGCCTTGTTTTCTATCATAATGAACCTCGAAGTCATCATTATCTACTCCCAGCATGTTGATATCATCTTCCTCTATTTGCTCATCTACTTCTTCAACCTCACTTACATAGTTTTGATGGAAGGGAGGAGTGATTTGTTGATCATCTTCCCTTGGCCTATTTTGGGGTTGAGTTCTTCTAAAATTCTGATTCTGGTTTTGGTTTCTGTTTTGAGGAGCAGTTTGGTTTTGACTAGCTTGTGCTCTCTCAAGGATGCTCATTTTCTTCATCATCATCTCCATCATTCTTTCCATCTTTGAGCTGGAAGTAGAAGGTGTGGATTCCTCTCTTAAGAACACTCTCTTCTCATTCTTCATTCTTGCTCTCTTCTCCATTAAGTTAACTTCCACAACAAGAGCCCCTTTTTGCATATCTTCAAGGGTTGAAGGATCTCTTTCTCTCAGCTGATAAGCCATTTCGGGGTCAAACCCTTCAAGAAACTTATTTAAAGTTGAGCCTTGTGGAGGTTTTAGATCTGGGGGAAGTGCATTATACACACTGTTAAATCTAGTGCAGTAAGCTTGTACACTTTCCCCAGTGTTTCTGTGGAGGTTCTTGTAATCAGAAAGTATTTGGAGAGGATTCTTCTTTACTTCCCATTTGTTTAGGAAAGTCTGATGGAAGGCTTGGAGATTATTGACACTGTGGGGGGCTAAGCCTTTGAACCATTTTCTTACTTATCCCCCTAGACTCTGAGCAAATAGTCTTAGTTTGACAGATTCATCATCAATTTCATTTCTATCAAAGTAGTAATTCATCTTATCCACATGCTGTGATGTAGTAGTAGCATTACTAGCATCATATAATGGTATTTTGGACTGATAGTCCTGTGGAAGATTGACTAATGGTACAGGAAGGACTAAGGGAGCATACCATGCTGCCATGATATATGGTGGAGGTGGAGCTGAAGTGGAGTGGTTTGAACAGTGGATGTAGGATGAACAGATGTGTATGGACCAGGAATAGATTGTTGAGCTGATCTTGAATGAGAGACACCTAAATTGCGAAGGAAATATAAATCAGACGGTGTTGTTTCTCTACTACAAGGATGTTCACTTGTTTCCGGTGATGAAAGTGAAGACTCAGAATCTAGCTGATCTAAATCATCAAGAGACCTAGTTTTAAATGGATTTCTTAGATCTGCTTGTGATTGTTGTAGAGCTGCAAGATTTTCAGGAACTGAATTAGCTCTCAAGGGTGATTTGAAAACAGTTGAAAATTTTATCTTAGGAGACCTCCTAAGGATACTTTTTGGGTTATCAACTATCTCAGGTGGGTTTAGGTCAGGGAAGGCTCTAGTATGAATCTTTCTAGGAGCCACTATGCTGTGTTTTTCAGACCCAACTAAAACAAGAATAGTTTAACCAAGTATGACAGTCTTTAAGAGGTTAACTAATCTATTTTACACAAATTTTAATCCTACAGTCCTCTAACTGAGTTCAAATGATGTTATAATGATAACGATTCTTCCTAGTGGAGTCTTAAGGTCTGTGTAGGATTGTCGAGTCGCCAAGTGGAGGTTTTTAGCTCTTTTGGAGGTAAAAGGTTTTATGGTCCACCACCATGTTTATTGAATACCAATCTGAAATATTTTTGGGTTTTCTGAGTTATTTTTTAGTCCTATTGGTTCTTAAGAGTGTCCTAAATCTGTTTCAAAACTTAGCTATGGTTATGAGACAAAGACAGTCTACTCTTATGGCTAAGCTTAGCTGATCCTTCAAGGTTAGATAAGCTCTTATGAGAATCCTAGGGTCTGACTAGTTTGTCATTGATTCAAACAAGTTTTACCATGATTACCATTGGTTTGGTAGTGCTTGAAAGGGATGCTTCTACTCACAAAGTTTTATGAAGTGTCAAGGGAACCTAAGATGAAAATTCGACTCAAGTTCCCCAGTGGAGTCGCCAGAGATGTTAGCTCTGGTGGCTCAGCTAGTTAATATACCAATTGTGCTTAAAACAGGGGTTTTTGTTTATCCAATGATTATCTTAAAATGAAAACAACTCAAAATTCCCCAGTGGAGTCGCCAGAGATGTTAGCTCCTTGTAATTAGCAAGATTGGCCAAGTCCAACTGCAGGGAGAAACACAATTTCAACCACTTTGGGATTCTAGGATCTAGCCCTCCTAAATCCGGAGAGGAATCTGTCCAATAAAGTGCAAAGATGGATTTATCTTTAAGGTTTTGGGTAATGATATTAGGCTAGTTATGAAGTCCGAGGGTTTTTGTTTGTTTTGGATGGTTGAGCATGATTATTATTTGAGTGGAAAGTCCTAAATGGAAAGAGTTTCAAAGGTAATCAGAACAAGCTTTGGCTGAAAAGATAGATATAACATTGGTTTTTAGTCCATTGGGATATGGAGTCATAATAGGGTTTAACTGAAACAACAAGGTTCAAGAATGGTCCATGGGGCAAGTCATCTATGTCTAAGGATCTCTTTAGAGTTGATTTTATGGAATGAAATGATACAACAAGAAGGGGAAATAAACAAATGAAGAACAAAGAGCAATCTAAGATCAGGTAAGTACTTTGAAACTATCCTGCTTTCGGCATACACTTAAGAGAGACACAAAAGTAATCTAAGATCTGGTAAGTACTTCGAAACTAGCCAGCTTTTGATGCACTTTCAACAGAAAAACATTTTAAACACAAAGGGAAACTTTAAAAGCAACTGTTGGAGGAGAAACTAGAGGAAAGGCTCACCATAAACTTCCCTAGCCCTGATTTACTTAGTAAACTTTCAAGACAAACACATAAGATAACAAAGAATAGTCTAAGATCAGGTAAGGACTTTTAACCTAGCCTGCTTTCAACACACTCTTAGGGAAACTTTCAGATAGTTTTTTGGGATAAAACTAAAGGACAGGGCTCACCATTACTTCCTTAGTTCATCTCTACTTAACATAAACTGAAAATAACATTCAAGAACAATATTTAGCTTAGACAGTAGGACGAGGGAATGCCAACATTCCTAACTGCTCAAACTGAATTGAATCATTCCTAAACAACACAATTTCGAAGAAAACATGTAGATAAAGCTTATCAGTCAGAGAAGGGTACTAATATTCAGTAAATCCTAACTCTATGCTTGTTGTTCTTTATCAGAGAAGATGAACAAACTGAAAACAGAAATAAAATAACAATTTACAATATGAAATAACATCACCGTTGACATAGACCAGGATCTCATAAATCAACTTGTATTGATGCTTCAAACCAGTTACAGCTTTAAGTCCAATGTTTCAGTTCAGCAATCATCTTCACTTCTCAGACTAACTTGTTAAATCACAAACAAAGCTTCAAGAGCCTTTGAACACTATTTACAAGTAGAAGTTTCGAGCTCAAGTATATTTCAAAGTTCTGCAACCAACATTTTCTCATCTTCCACAGAAGTATTTATAGAAGGAATGAAGAGGTGGGATCTAATGAAAGATCTTCAAGGTCAATTAATACAGACTTAATGCTTCTCGGCCTTTGAGAGGCTCGATGAAGAAGCTTACAGATGTTTGTCTGTATTAATTGTTTTACATTTAATATTTAAGCTTGGTGGGAGCTTTTGTTGACTTTAAGGCTCTGTTTCATGTTGTAATAACTCTGCTGATATTTTTGCATTAAGTTCCTTTGGCAGAATTAACTATTCGGCTGCGCTGAGGAAAATATCTTCTTTTCTGGTCATAATTCGGCCTCTGTTGAATACTTGAGGCTACAGGTGGCATTGGGTAGTTGAGACGAATCAATTAGCCTCTGATGTGGCAGTGGAGGCTCTTTCTGACTGATAAATCTTTTGATTTGTCTTTAATTGTGTTTTAATTCGGAGGATTAGGCTTTTGATTTTCGATCTTAGCCGTAATCCTCCAAAAATTGGGAAAACAGTCTTCAATCCTCTGTTCTGCTGTGTTTAAGTCTTCAAAACTGATACTCTTTAGCTTTGATTTAATTGTTTGTGTCTTGTTGATGTGCAGGGCCGCAAAGGGCTCATATGGCATCAATGCCCATGAAGCATTGACGAAACGTGAAGTTTGAACCCTGTGGATGGCTTCTCTTTTGTGAACAAAGGTGCGGGGATCGTCATCCTCGGCCTTTGGTTTTCCTTTGATATAATGAAAAAACCTTTAAAACCTGCAAAATACAAAAACAATTAAGAAATCCTGCATTATTGGGTAAAACTGCTTCAGAGGTTGTGGGGAGGAGCGTGGTCGTTGGATGGCAGCATCCAACGGTGGAGATTTGTTGCGGGATGTCAAAGAGGAAAGCGGGGAAAGAATTAAGTCAGATTCGTCGATCTGTAGAGATCGACGGTCAGGGTTAATCGGGAGGAACATAATGTAAATGGTCACATTATGGAAATTCGGAAGAGAAACAAAGGAAATAGGTAAAATTTCCTTCAGCGGAGGAAAATGCAAAGGAAAGAAGATTCGGGTTGATGGATGATTGTGAGCCGTCGGATGAGATCGGCCCTACGAGATTAACGGCGGAGATTGCACGTTAAAAATCCTTTGGAAGAGGCGGAGGGTGATAGTGCAAGGTCAGATTAGATCTGAGCCGTTGATCTGCAAAGATCAACGGTGGGAAGCGCACGCGATAACACACAATGAAAATGGGAAAAGTGGTTTCGAAGGAGAAAACCACGGGTTTCGTGCGATGAGAAGGCGGGGAAGCGGTTTTGCCTATTTGAACGCGATATGCATTAGAGGCCGCCACGTGTCTTTCCAAAACAGCTTATATCGCGTAAATTTTGTGGATTAACTTTCACGCTTGAAGTTGCGCTATATGGAACGTCGACCGTTAGATCTGGGGCTTCATATCTAACGGTGGGGAGTGAGCGCGATATTATATAGATGCATGGGCGGAAGAAGCAGGGGAAGCGGTTTTAATCTGGGCCGTTGGATCTAAGATGGACGGTCGAGATCAAATCTTGAAGAAGGAAAGACCCACAGGAGGCAGGCCTGTCGAGTTAAATATGAGCCGTTAGATGGAACAAATCAACGGCTGAGATGTGATCTGGGGTATAAACGAAATAATACAAAGGCGGAGAATGAGTTAATGAGGGTCGTTGATCTGCAGAGAACAACGGCAGGGATTTGGCCAAAAAACATTATGAAACGGGACACATGATTTAAACCAAAGTCGGGAAATGCAATCTGGACTGTCTGATCTGGACACGTGGATGGCCTAGATGCAATCGGAGCTATCGGCATCGGTAGGACAAAGAACATGGAGGCGCCAAAGTGATTGATTGTGGGCCGTCGATCTGTGGATCAGATCGACGGCAGAGAATGGATCGGGGGATGCCAATCGGAGGGGGAATAAAATGCGCCCAATAAAAACTTGCGATGCGATATTGCGCAGGCCGTTTGATCGGCTTAAGATCAACGGTGGATATGATTTCAAAACATGCACCGGCGGAAACCCTTTAGTACTTTACAAAAACCCAAAGTTTATGAAATGCAAAGGTTTTTTATGGCGCGAGGCGGATTATATATAAGGATTGGCGCCCGGTTGCGGGGCCTGTGGTTTATATGGAAAACAAAAGGCCCGGGGCTTATACATAGAAAGGGCCAATCGGGATCGGGCCTTCGGGCTTTTCAATCTACCCATTTAAATTTCTCCGATGCGATTAGCGCTTCGAGAGTTTAACTCTTGGTTCCGGGCGTAGGTTTATATGGAGGAAAGCAAAGGGCGGGGGTTTATACAACGGGGCTCAATCGCATCGGAACAATGGTGCGAGGCTTTTCAATCTACCCATTTTCATTTAAAAACATTGCTTTGGCGGGTTTAGACCAACACTTAGGAAAAGTGGATTTTATGAATTTACAAAGAAAAATAGCAATCGGGAATGGTTTATTAACAAGGTTTAGGACCCGATTGCAGGCCTTGTGGTTATATAAAGCGGTAATGGGATCGGGGGTTATGAAATAAGGGGCCAATCGCATTGAAGGCTTCACCATAAGAAATAGACTTGTGCGCTCCGATTTCTCCGATGTGATAAGCGCCAAATGGGCTTAGCGCTTGGTTCCAGCACCAAGGCATATGGTGGGGAAGTGATTAGGACTGAGCCCAAAGGGGCTTAAATCTGCAGTTAAAAAAAACTTATTTTTTATGAAATTTTTCACAGTTTTTGATGGATTTGGGGGTTTCGGCAAAGTTTAAAAGTGAGTTTTAAACTTTGTAAAATGGATTGTATGAAGGGGAAAATGGGAAAAATGGAAAATAGAGGGATTTCATAGGGAATGGAGGGGTAAAAATGAAGGTTAGTTTGAAGTGGAATGAAGGAAAAAATGGTGTTTTACAGCAGTCTTTTCTCTATGAAATCAGCAGAATTTGAGAGTTTAAAATGGAAACAACAGTGAAGATTTGAACAAAGGGTATGATGTCTTCATGAGTCTTAAAGAGATAACATTTTTAGCAATAAAACTAGTTTCTTGAAGGCTCCAGAAATGATTTAGCCACATTTTGATATAACAAATTTTATAGGTGGCTAACAGTAGGCATGCTTTTCTTAGAGGGGATACTTTTGGAGGAAAAAAAACCCTAAATTTCCCTCAAAAAAGCTCCAAAACTCAAAAAACATCATTATGTGGGGTCCATAGTTGCCCTGGTAATGAACCAGCCAGTTTAGGATGGAACCGGCTGGTTTGACCATAAACCGGTCGGTTAACACCGGTTGGGCCGGTTTTTTTGGCGAAGAGGAGGGTTGAACCAGGTTTTTCTACTGGTTTGACCCGGTCAGCTAATGAACCGGCCAGTTTGACCGGTTTCCGGTTCAAGCCGGCCAGTTTTTAATACTATGCTACTGCCGCAATATTTTGCCTCAACATAATGTCTAGAGGCCTATAGTTGCCTAAGTTTATGTGTGGGTCCCAAAATCCACATTTCCTAAGTCAAAACTGTGATATTATCAAAATTGGCCAGAATTAATATTCCGGTTAGCAGAATTGCTAAACAGGAATATTACAGTGCTCCCTGCCAAAAATTGATTATCCTCAAGCAATGCATGAACAATCATCCTCTCTAACTGACGCTCCCCACTGTCAATGCAAAAAGGTGCTAGGGTCCCAGATGCGCCACTGTATCATCCCTGACCTCTACATCGCCTTGATATGAAGGGATCCCTCAATACCAGGATCCCAAGCCATCCTGTCCAACATGAAGCTCCCCCTGATCCACTCATTATCCTGCTAGGAATAAGTATCAGAAGCCCTCTGCACACTATCAATGAGTAGGGAATCATGATAATATGGCACTATGCCCAACTCCTCATGAAGTTTCCCTACCAAGTAACCCATCTCATGCACTCCAAGAGTAAACCCTCGAAAATACCACCTAATCCCTGTGGAGGTAGCGTCTCACTCACATGAGCTTCTCCTGGTATCCTCCTGCTGACCAACCTGCCATGCCAATGAAGTCCCCCACACCATCAGTGACTCGCTAATCCCAATGGAAGATTTACATGATCTTCCCTTGTAGTACGCATCTCATCCCTAAAGGTGATCGAGCTGTGTAGAGTTGTAATGCTCGGGTCCCCTGCCAAACTCAGAGTGGTGCCATCATGTTGACGTTGCGCTAGTCTGATTATGACATACTCCCCACCGTATGCAAACTGTATCCTCCTCTCCTGAGGCCTAGTGGCGGGAGTTCTGTGAGAGACAATCTCATCTGACCCAGGCATTGCCATGATGCCAATATCTACCCCTCTGAATGTAACTCTGAACCTATGCAGAAACAAAGAAACCCTGCCTCACCATCCGATGAAGGCCTCTGTGTACCCACATGTGCCAACCCAATAGTGAACTAGATCACTCTCTATCATGACTCTGACCATCACGAGATAGAGTGGTCTATCAATCAACTGAATCTCTGCATCCCATAGTCGGACATGCTGCACCATACCTTTGACAACTGTCAGAATCCCTCCATGCCTCATCTCTATTCTATGCATGTAACCAATATAGAGGGTCCATATATCATGGGCTAATCTGATGCATGCTAACCTGCCCTGTGCCTGCCACTATGTAGTACCAATGACGGTTAGAAGCCACATGTGACAAATAGCTACCCCCTAAATGCAACCAATAGAGGGATATCTGATACTCGCAATCGACTCAGGGTATGTGGATCCCTCATATTCCTGCCAACCATCTCCACTGGGTCTGCCATCCGCCCTCTCGATAATGTGTCGATACAATGTCTGGAGTCCCGACACATACTAGGAGGCTACCTCGACTGTTCCCAGTATCCTTTGCTCATGCATGGTCCCGACATGCCTTGAGAAAAGAGTGACACATGTCTCCCTCGTGACCCGCTCCCTAGGCGTAGGCTCGGTGATGAATGATATGCCACCCCTACAAATGATCATCTCATCCCCCAACCTGTGGCTATCAACTAGTGCACCAACGCAATGCCACTGCTGAGAAGTCTCTCCCCTAGTGTGTTGAGTGTCATCCAAATATCTTGGGTGAGCTCCTCGTACCTAGCTACTCATTCCCAAAGTTCCAAAGGACAACAACCAAAACGACTGCGCCTGTAGGTGATGTAGAAGAGGGTCAGGCATGTGAGTCCCCACAGATACCATCAAGTATCGATCATCTGCGTCTCTGTCGATCCCGGAAGAACTATGCCCAAAGGTATGTCTGATGTCTCCGTCCATGAGTCTCCCTGGAGACGACATTCCAAGACCCCACTGTGCAACACCATACACTCTCGCATAGCACTAATCAACCCTATACTCCTGGACATGCCACTATACATTACGGCCTACTGTTGTACACCGTTGGATACTTCCTACTACTGTTGTCCCATCCTGTATCAGCTTGTGTCCTGCCTGTGTCACCGTACGTGACACCTCTCGCGGGTACTCAATGCGATGTGAGCTACCCCTCCTACTCCATAGTGTAAACCAGCATGCTACGGCACACTAACCTGCATCTCCATGCTCCTCTGCAGGCCACTACTCCTCGCTGCATAGCCCTACACACCCTTGAAGCTACGACCTAACATTGGGTTTGTACACATCAGTTTGTATCCCCCTACATAACCCTGGACCCTATGACATAACTCTGTGTAGTCCTGTGTACCACTGCCCATTGTCGTACCACCCTGTAACATACAGTATCCTGCATGGGCCAAAATATCCACCACTCCGTTAGTAAACCCTCCATGATGTGGGCTACATCTCCCAATCTGCTCTGGAAGACCTGAGCGGCCTGACTCCTCACATGCCAACAGAAATGACATTATTGCACCTATCCTCCATAGCTCCAGTGTCCAATATACAAATGGGAGAGCACCGTCTCCATGTAATGCCCTACCTGGTGGCCTGCCGATGCCACCTCCTCCTACCGGCTCCTGCCAAAGTAGGCTAATCACCCTGTGACTCCACCCGTAGTCAATATGCCGAGACAACTCAGGAAATGTTTCTTTCCCCTTGTCGAACCATCCTGGGACTAGTGTCGCCCGGAGCTCTAATGGAGATCAGAACATGTGTTTGAACTTTGCGCCTAAACATCAAATCCATTGTGCAACTACTACCATCACCTACTGACTCAATGATGTGATGGGAAATCCCACCTAGATCCCAACAACAGTCTAGGCTTCCTACATTCCCAGTGCCTGGAAACTCCTGTTGAACTACACCTGGGTCCACCACCATCTCCATAGCCCACTCCACTAGGTACCAACTCAAAATCTCTCGCCACCCAACCCCAACATGTGGATACTGCACCCTGTGCAACTCTAATTGTCTCGTTCTGCTATCCAGGTCAGCATATGAGATCTGATTAGGTGGCTCTGTCTCTCTCTCTCCAATGGGCAAAGGTGACCCAACAGTGCTCCTAGACCCATCTATGTATGCCTAAAGGGGGTTGCTCTAACGCTCCAATGTGCTCTCTAGCTATACCATAAGGGAATCCAACCGTTCCCCAATGTGGACCAACTTGGTCGCTGACTCGGCACAAACCACAATCATGCCCTCAAGCTCCTCGTTCTGCAACAGAATATCCTCTCGTTCTGATGTGGCCTTCCCCTTCAAAGCTAGAAGGTCGCCCTGAAGTTGATGACACTGTTGTGTGCGACCATCGTCCAGTGCCTCTGTATCTCTTAGCGCCTCATCAAGGGTGGATACATCTCTTGGCACCTCACCCATCTGTTGTGTGCTGCTATCACCCAAAAACTCAAACACTACCTCGGTCATCACCTCAATGGATGGCACTACTGGGGTACGCCCTACTCTCTCCACTAAGATGTCAACTGACTCGGTCAAGGAAGTATCCAACACAGGTGACCCCTGCGTCATACTGGGTGTATCCACTTGCTCCCCATGATCCTGTGTAGATGGTTGCACCCCCACGGCCTGTGCAACTCTAGTGTCTCTCTAGCAAGGAAATGGAAAGGTCTGGTCTGACACCTTCATCAACTCGGTCAAGAGTTTGCGGTAATTAAATCCTCGTTGTGCTATGGTTTTTCTATGGTTTAACCCGTCACTATGTATACGTGCACAAATCTTCCTTGATCTAATTGGTTACCCCACATCTGGCCAAGATCATGGCTCTGATACCATTGTAATATTCCTAACAGTAAATTACAGTAATAACAGGCATCAAAAGAATCTAAACAACAACAAATAAAAATCATGTCATTAGAACACAAATTGAGCCATGAAATTGCGCTGAGTCATTTTATTAATTTGTTGGAAATGAGTACAATGGAGGTGTTGGAATGAAGGCACCTGAGCTTGCTCAAGGCAAGCTAGAGAAACCCTTTGAACCAATGTTGAAATCCCCCACTGATGGTACGTTGTATGGTTGTAGCTTTGCGCTGCAATCTGTCAGAAATTTTGTTGTTGCACCCGAAGAAATGTTGTTAGGGCCTGCTACACTACTCAGAAAACTCCGAGACTTTAAGCTCGGTATCTACTCAAGAAACCCACAAAAACCCACGAAGGAATTGGCCAAATGTTGGACCCCGGAATTTCCCGAAATTTCGACCCAATTTCCCCTAGCTCCTTTAGCTACTGGCTGAGTTAGAATCTATGTTTGACACCTTAAATCTACCCAGAAAATTCTTCCGAATTAATCTTGGCTTCTCCCAACAAACCCAAAAAGGGTTCGCCCAAAGCTTGACCCTGGAAATTGGCCCTCTTGGGCTTGGCTTACTGCGCTACTGGGTAAATCGATCCTCATATAAATCCTGTTGTTGGAAGTCTCCAAAATGCCACAAAATCCTTGTTAGGAAGCTCCAAGCCTCCCCACCAAATCTTAGCTACAACTCCTGTGTTTTTTAATATAGAAACCCTACTGCAGTATATTGATTTACTTCTCCTACTTATTATATTTAATTAACAACTTATTTAACTGAAGCATTCAGAAAAACATCAAAGTAAACACAATTGCAGCCTACACATACATACAGATCATTTACTGAAACATAGCGCACATATGACAAAGGACATACATGTTTTTTCAGACAAATGTCCCCGAAAAAACCCCATGCGGGAAAACCGGTGTAGCAGCGCTTAGAGGGTTTTTATTATTAAGTGGAATCTAAATACATCAAGGTCACCAGTAGTGGTTTGCCCAACAGATAATTTCATGGCAGTTGTACCTTATCACTCAGAGACAGAAAATATGGTTGATTCAAACCCTCAAGGGAATTACTGAATACGAGCCATTTCTGGCCCACTGGAACCCCAACGCTACCTCTCCAACCTCTGTGTTGCCCCTGCATCACCCTGAAGGGCTCAATGATGCCTCTGCGTCACCCAAAAGGGCCTGTGTCAACCCCTGCGTTGCCTCTGCGTCACCTAGAAGGGCCTGCGTCAGCCCTTTCACTGCCTCTGCGTTAGCCTGGCTGGGATGCGCCCCTCCTGCTGGCCTCTGCGCTGCCTGGTACGGATATGCCTCTCTGATTACGTATTCTCGGCCTCGGATTAGTGTAATCCCTCGTCGATCTGCCCCTCACCAGCACTGTAAGCTCACTCGAAAATTCTCAGCAAACCACGTCCCAGAATTTCGACTTAGCTTAAGTGCTACTGCAATGTGTGTGTTCTCCAACTGACCTCGAGCCTTCCTTTAATACTTTTCTCGTTGAGAAATCCACGGTTGTGATCTAATCTCTAATCAACGGCTCAAATTAGAAAAAGCTTGATCCACGCCACTTAGAACATTCTCACCGACGTGTAAATTTATTCACTTTAATTTTTTAATTTCCCTAAGTTAGACTTAGGGTCCTTATTAAAAAAATAAATTATTTGAATAACTTTTACACTGGGTGGAGTTTCTCCAAACGATTTCTGGGTCTTGGAGATCTCATGTGTCCTAGCCCCTCCACAAAGTTTCAAAGCTAGAGCACATCTGATACTACCCAAAATCTCAACACTCCCTCTTAGCGAGGAATGTGCTCTAGCAACACTTCACTCCAGAAGCATTACTCTGATCTCTAGCATCGGTCCCCTGCGCTGCTGATGCTTGGCCTGCTGCCCACCATCCACTGTGCTGCTAATTTCTGTACTGCTACCCATGACTCTACCACAGTCACTGCCACATCTATACTGCAACTCCCTCTCAAATTGTTGCATCATGCTACCTATAGCACTACCACTACTAATTGTTGCTCTGCAACTCAGATGTTGAGAAGTAAGCAACTGAAGGACATCACACAACAATTGATAGACAAGTCAATCTGGCTGCATCTCATCACTGAAGCACCCCCTGTTGCTGCTCTGTACTGTGTAACCACTGCCCCTCTGCGTTGCTGAAGTCCCATCAGCCTCTGTGTTGTTGCTACCACTGCACTGCGTTGCTCCAATCTTCAGTGTTCAAGCACTTCCTTGTGCCTTTCCATGATCCTTTACATCCACTACTCCAGTCATCCTGCTACTATCTTAAGGCTCTCGTAGCTCGTATGTGATCCAAGAGTTTGGGCACTTCAAGGATCTCGCCATCCACTATCTGTAGCTCACCCTACAGATCTATGTTGGCCCACCTCTTCTCTCGGGGTACATGAGCACTCATGACCACATCATCATCATTGCCATCATCTCCTTTCGTTGCAATTGTTTTGGTATTCGAAGCTTCCTTGCCCTTCTTCTTAGGACAAGTATTAGAAAAGTGTCCCAATTCGCCACATCTAAAGCACCGGACCTTGGATAGGTCCTTCTTCTTCTTCCCTTGCTGCCTTTGTCCCTTAGATGCTAGGGCTGCATCTTCCTCCTCTTTCTTAATTTTGACTCCTCTATTATTGAATTCCCTCTTAGTTATCCTCCTGATCTCCTCCTGACGAAGGATTTCCCACATGTCCCCCCAGTTTGGGAGTTGAGCTCTGCCCAAGATACTTTGGACAAAGGTCTCCCACTCATCTATGACTGCATTCAAGGCAGCCCTCACCATGAGTCCATCATCAAGAGTTGCCCCCATGGAAACCAGCTGGTCTCGGATAGTCTGCAATCTAAAGAGGAAAGGATCGATCTCCTCTCCCTTGTGCATCTGGAACATCTGCATTTGATTCTCCAGAAGCATCTTCCTCTGAACGGAGCTACTTTGATACAACATGGTTAATGTTGTCCACGCCTCGTTTTTCGTCTTCTTCTTGGCAACATGTGGAACCACGTGTTCTTTCACTCCATCCATAATCAAGTGTTTAGCTCGCGCCTGATTTTCATTGAACTTCTTCAAAACATCAACATCGGCCGGCACAACTAGGACATTCTCGACATGGTCTCTGATGCCATACTCAAGAACTGTCAGCATTCTAGCTTTCCAGATAGCGAAGTTAGACACACCGTCTAACCTATCATGATCTCTCAATCAATACGACGCCATCTCTGCTCAAACTGTCCAAGCAAGTCCTCTTCTCCCTTCTATTGCTGCTACATTCAACAAAAGACCGGATCTGGGTTTCTTAGCGATAGAAACCCTCTAGAGAGTATGCTCCCTCCTTCACCAATTCTGTCAAATCAGTCCTCTACGATCACTCCACTTGATCGAATCTCAAATTTCTTGGTTAGAAAATCTGCTGAGGGATTGTTTCCCCCTAATTTGTCAACCCTGCTAGGCATTGTTCTACACCGACAGAAACAATGCCCTACCAGCAACTTCCAAGAATCGAAACTGCACTTCCAGCCCCGACAACCAGCACATCGTCACTCCAACTTCGACTGCGTCAACCTCTAGGGCCTGCGTCAGCTCAACATGAGCTTTACAGGTTCTGTGTCACCCTCTAGGGCTTGCGTCAGCTCTGTGTGAGCAGATTGGCTCTGCATCACCCTTCTACTGGGTCTGCATTGTCCCTCTGGTGTTGCGCTGCCTCTTCCTAGATCTGTGAGCTTCAGCTGCCCTCCTGCAGGAAAAAATCTTCAACCCCTTGTTGATGGCTTCAACTTGATTTGCAATCGCTCTAATACCATGTGAAAATTTCTGAATACAGAAACCCTACTGCAGTATATTGATTACTTTTCCTACTTGTTATATTTAATTAACAAGTTATTTAACTGAAGTATTCAGAAAAACATCAAAGTATACACAACTGCAACCTACACATACATACAGATCATTTATTGAAACATAGCGCATATATGACAAATGACACGCATGATTTTTCGGACAAATGTCCCCGAAAAAAACCCAATGCGGGAAAACCGGTGCAATAGCTCTTAGAGGGTTTTTATTATTAAGCAAAATTTGAATACATCAAGGGCACCAGTAGTGGTTTGTTCGACAGAGAATTTCACGACAGTTGTACCTTATCACTCGGAGACAGAAAACATGGTAGATTCAAACCCTCAAGGGAATTACGGAATACAAGCCCTTTCTGGCCCACTGGAACCCCAACGCTGCCTCTCCAGCCTCTGCGTCAGCCCCTGAAGCCTCACGCTGCCCCTGCGTCACCATGAAGGGCTCAGTGTTGCCTCTATGTCACCCAGAAGGGCTTGCGTCAGCCCCTATGTTGCCTCTGCGTCAGCCTAGCTGGCTTGCGTCCCTCTTGTTGGCCTCTGTGCTGCCTGGTACAAATCTGCCTCTCTGATTATGTATTCTTGGCCTCGGATCAGTGTAATCCCTCGTCGATCTGCCCCTCACCAGTACTGCAAGCTCACTTGAAAATTCTCAGCAAATCGCGCCCCGGAATTTCAACTTAGCTCAAGTGCTACTGCAATGTGTGTGTTCTCCAACTAACCCCAAGCCTTCCTTTAATACTTTTCTCGTTGAAAAATCAACGATTGTGATCTAATCTCTAATCAATGGCTTAGATTAGAAAAAGCTTGATCCATTTCACTTAGAACATTCACACCCACGTGTGTAAATTAATTCACTTTAATTTTTTCATTTCTTTAACTTAGACTTAGGGTCTCCTTTAAAAAATTTAACTATTTGAATAACTTTTACACCGGATGGAATTTCTCCAAACTATTTATGGTCTTGGAGATCTCATGTGTCCTAGCCCCTCCACAAAGTTTCGGAGCTAGAGCACATCTGATGCTACCCAAAATCTCAACTCCCTCTCTTCTCACCTCCCGGAACAACCTCTCTCCATGTGTCGCGTCCTCCCCTACACAGTCACTATGTCCTCCCCGCAATCCCTGAAGTGAAAGTGTTCCTCCTGTAATCTCTGATGTGAAAAGCTCCTCCAAAATGATACGACTCCTCTCCTGAGCGGGCACTCAAAGTCTCTCGAGGCAAAGGTTGAGATCTTCACCTGAAAATCTCATGTGCTAAACAACACTGCAGACTTGGCACCCGACATAAGCGTGCTATGTCAAAACAACAATCAGAAAGATAAGTGAATGAATGAATCCAAGAATGAACCTCATGCTTCTTATTTATCCAACGCTGCCCAGCATTCTCTTGGGCCCCACCTCATACCTCTAGCCTCCAATACGCTCCAATGACTGTGTTGCCTCCATGTGGGACGCAATTTCTCCTCATTGGGCCCCATCCTCCACTACTGCCGCAATATTTTGCCTCATCCTAATGTCTAGAGGCCTATAGTTGCCTAAGTTATTTGTGGGTCCCCAAATCCACATTTCCTATGTCAAAATTGTGATATTATCAAAATTGGCCAGAATTAATATCCCTGTTAGAAGAATTGCTAAACAGGAATATTACATTGATTTTGGGTCAAAGTCAAGGTCTTGGAAGTCTTCATTGAAATTCTATAAGAAGAGATTTTTGTGGGTTTTCCTCTGGAGGAGAGATTTTGGCCCTGGCTAGCAGCCTACATCTAATGTTCTCGTGTTTTGCCTTGTGATATTCTTATTGGAAATTGTCTTGATGATAAACAGAAATAAATAATGATGATAATGTCCTAATATAAATCACAAGAAAATATCAAGGATAAAAAGAGAAATCAAATTAAATAAGTACCCTATCTACATGCCCTAGATTTCTCAACATGGTATGAAAGCTAGGGCTTTGAACAGAGGGAAAAAAATAAGGTCAGTTTGCATCATCTCTTCTGAATGAAAGCGGAAAAACTAAGCCGAATTTGCGGAGGCAACTAAGATGAATTTTTGGGCACATTATCAAGCCCTAATTGCAGAGATTAGGCTGCAGGGCTTATCAAGGGTAGTGAGGGTATTTGAAGAGCATTTTAGAGACCAAATTAAAAGGGGAGCAACTCTCTCAAGACAACACTCTCTGGCAAGCAGATAGAAGATTTCTGGGCATGCCTATTAGCCCTAATCTTTGTCACAAAGCTGCAGAACTACTTCACCAGAGCAAGTCATAAGGAGGTCATTTGTGAAGGACGAAAGCCTTGCCAAGCAGCCCTAAGCAAGTCACATTCTCTAGTATAGGAGCAAAGGTCAAAAGTGTCACCGCAAGGTCTTCAAAAACCTCCAAACTTTTGAAACTGTCTCTGGTATGTATGATCTGTTTTTGTTGCAAATTGTTCTTAATATTGAAAAGCATCAAAAGCCTTTCTATTAACTTCTCCAACAGTCTTAGAAAAGGTGGCAAACCCTCTATCAAAAAATTGAGGTTTCTGTGATATTGATATTGCTATCGGAAGCCCTAGAAAGGAACCAAATCATCTAAAATATCTATGGTATGGTTTTGTGCATTCATATCCCCACTCTACACCTGTGCAAATAATTGGTCCAAGATCGATTTTGTTAAAGAAATTTTGAGCATAGGTCCTATTTCTAGACCACTGTCATAAGTATTGAACGTCTGGAGCTAGGCGCAGCAAGACCCTTTCTCTACACCTGTATACATTCAAGATTGAGATTTTGAGCGTATCTGTAGGAAGTCAAGTTTGTATCAGTCCTCAGAGACTCTAGTAGATACCAAGTAAATGCTATTGTCATCATATAGGGAGGAGTCGAGATATCCTTCAAATTGGCTACAAATATATACCTCAGTCCTGTGCATCTATTCACAAGAGGAGACCTAGATCGAGTTACTCCAAGCATATCTTGAAAGTATAGTCACCTAATCAAATATAAGTATGAACGATCTGTGCAATCAATAGTGATAAGGTTGGCACATATATATACGCAGTTCGATCTTGCCAAAAATCAGTGAAAAGGTGCACTTGCTTGATTTTTCAGCAAAAAAAAAACTGAAATTGCTGTGTAGCATGGGCTCATGGGTTTAAGAAGTAAGCTATGGGCAGTGGGAAAGGTCACATTTTTGTGACAGTGACAATAATCAATGCAAATAATCAACACTTCCTATAGCATTGAAAGTCAAGAAAGCTTTTGAATATTGTTGAACCTACAACAGTCAGTCCTGTCTAACATATACACTCCAAGTAGATTCAAAGAAAGAGCAGTTTACTATCTTTGAAGAGATAGCAGTCCAGAGGCAATAAGTAGGGTCATGATGTTTTGACAGTCATCTCCTTGAAGGAAGGTTCTCGTTACATCAGTTGCTGACAGTAAAAGATGAGTTTTGTTGACAGTCATTGTCAACATTTTGGAAACTTCTAGAAGTTCCTGGGTAATTGATATATCGCTACAGACAGTTCTCTAGATTTGTGCATCACTGACAAACAAGTAAAAGAGAAATAGTATACTATTCCTGAAGCAGGAAAAGATAAGCAAATAAATACAGTAAAGATGCACACCTTGAAGAAAATCGATGAAGAAACCATGGCATCCAAAATTGCAGGCCTCCACAACAAAGGTATGAAACCCTGAGGTATGTATGGTATATTTTATTAAGGGTCCAACATGATTTATTGTAAGGTTAGTGGTACTAAGGTTTGTTGTTAAAACTATTAATGTAAGTATTGATATCTGAAGACCTTAAAAAAAAAACAGTAGTCATATGGAAACCTAACTATGTTCCCTCAAGAAGCCCTAACCCTTGGTCTTTAGGGTTTGTGTACAATCTAGGGCTCATGTCAAGTAGGCATGGATAAGGTTGATATGGAACCCTTGGTCTAGGGCTGGCACTTGAAAACCCTAGAAGTACAACCTCTAAGTCTCACGATAACCTTAGATTGACATCATGCTTTTGTTATTACTTTGCTTCGGAGTACTTGTCAATGAATGTTGCAAGTACAGGAAGTAAAGAAAGAAGGATGGGCAGATCCTCTGTTTTGGCAAGCATGATTGATGGAGGGAACTGTAAGGACTCTTGGATCCTTGGGCACTCTGATAGATTCATGATATAATTGTGCGGTTGTGGATGCCTGGAAAAGTTGACAACATATGGAAAAATTCATGAACCTGATATAGCAGTCAGCTAGACGATATAAAGATTTTGCTGCAAAACAATAATAAGGATCATTTATGGATCCTCCTTCGAAATGGCATGAAATAAGTTCTTCATCTTGGGAAGAATGACTATGATGATATCACTGTTGTAGTCTACTCTCTCCGTTTTTGGAGCAGACCTCTTAAGAAGCTTGTTGGCTCAATTGCAGCACGATGGACCTCATCCAAGATATGAGGTGCAGGGCTAGATGACTGGCTGAGATATGTTCCGCTAAAGACTTTGATGAAGATTGAAGACCATGATATTTATGAAGACATGATATGTTGTTAAGTTCTACACAATCCTGCAATATGAAGAAGATTTGCTTCAAGAAGGATTAGATATGACATCTCCATGAAGAAAGGTATGAAGACCCGGATATGTATGTTGAAGAAGGAGAACCTTGGTAATGTATATCTTGTAGATAGATTCATATAGTATGCGAAAGGATGTTGATGTTCTAGAAAACAGATGTTTGATGAAGGGCCATGATAAAAGGTTAACTTTGATTTTATGTTCATTTTGTTTTTTCAAATCATCTTGCTAGGTTGAAACAGGGCCACCGGAAGAGAGTTGTAGAAAATCACCTTCAACTAGTACTCATGGATTGGATGGAAGATGCTAAAAGAAGCATGACATGGAAGAGGTAGTTGTATGAAGCAATGTTGCGAACATCGGCATGGAGATAAAATCGTCAAGGGTCCGGAAAACCAAAAAATCGTAAAAATCAGGAAAATATCGGTAAAAAATCGGCAAACATCGCCAAAATTAAGATATCATAAAAATATCTTTAAAAATCGGCAAACATCAGCGAGGCCAAAAAATCGTGATTTCAAGATACAATCGAGATGTTATCGAGATGTTCACAACATTGGTATGAAGGATAGCCATATGTGGATTCTTGCACACTTTTTGTCAAAGTTCCAAGGAAGCAAATGTGCCTATTTTTTCTTCAAAGGAGCAAATCATCAGTCATCAGCATTATGTGTCATTGTAAACCCATTCTGCAATTTTGTAATGTAAATGATGCTAGTAAGACCGTGAATGTATGTAACAACCTAGATAAACCTATTTTTTTGGTGAAAGTTTCATCCTAGGAGGCTTTTCGTCTCATTGATTCTTCTGTATTTCTAAACACGGATGGTCGGAAGAGTTTTTCCCACCAACCTCACCCCAAAGCTAGGGTGGAATTATTCGTCAAAGTCTTAGGGTAGTCTTAGTGTTTTAGTCGAGTCTTATAAAAGTGATTTGGGAATAATTTAAGCTAGTTCGCTAAATTATTTTATTACAAATCGCTTGGTCTACTAGAGCATATTGTGTCGCAGAATTGGGTATGTAATTTGAGGGTTTAAGCCAAATAGGTATTTCCCCTTTGAGGGTTGAATTGCAAAATCTTATATAAAAAAAATATTTGAATGCATGGTCCCTCATACTTACACACCATGGTTAAAATATTAGAGGGTGGAAAAAACAAAAAATAAATTTTCTGGCAAAAATAAAATTAATTTTTCTGGAAAAAATAAAATTAATCCTAAGCTAGAAAATCAATTAATTAGAAACAACTTAACTGTCTTAAAAAAATTAAATTCTCCAAGTGGAAAAATTCGTGGGTATCAAAAGAATTAATTTTTGGAGGTCCTCCACCAACGAAATATTGGATATTTCAAGAAAAGTTGGACCCTTGGACCTTGGTGGTTAAGCCAAAGTCAAATTTTGAGGAAATTAGCTCAAAATAATTAATTTTGAGCTAATAAAAATGGGATTAAATGAGAAATTCGAAAATTCCTCAAAAACAATTATTTCAACATCTAAGATTAAAAGATCATCAAGTATTTACCAACGGCCAAGATTATTTTGACAAAGATCGAGCCAACTAGCCGTTACTTTTCCACTTCCAGGATTTATCTATAAATAGAGAGTCATTTTGTGTCTCAAGCCATCTAGTTTTGGCTTATGTAACTTGGAAAAGCTGATGTAAATTACTGTCTCGTGCTGGGAACGTTGGAATAATCATAATAAAGACTTTGGGGTGCAGTTCATGGTGTCTCTACTCTAATGATTTGTGTTATGCGTTGGGTACGAGCATTCTTATATTGTGCTTTATCAATATTTATCAAGCATTTTCACATGTATAATTTGTAAATATAATTGTAAAATAATTTTTTGTAAATAATATATTTTCTAACATTTGTTTTGCAACTGGGGTTTTGGGGTTTTGAATTTTTTTTGAATTTTTGTATATATTGGGGTTTTGAGTATTTGTATCTCCACTTTTGCAAGTGAGATCAAGAGAAAGAGCTAGATTAGAGTTAGATCTAGGCCCTTGAGAATAATATCTAGCCACAAAAAAAATTGCAGGGTCAGCCATTGAAGAAACTAGGCAAGATTGCATATCTGAATCACTTTAAATTTTCTAGAGTTGGGGGTTCATTTTTCAGCCTTCCCGGGACCAAATCCGGCCTCTCCAAGGCTAGCGTTAGCCTCTCTCCCCATTTCATCAGCCTAAAAGCCTCCTACGTCATCCTTTTAAGGCCCTTTTGGGCTGGTTGTACCCTCTAGGAGCCTCGGCCTACCCTTTCAACCCATGCGTCAAGGGTTTTATCCTTTTTCAGGGCTGGTCGTGGGCCTAGGAGGCCTCGGCCCCCTTTCTTTTCCCTAGACGACAACCCTAGAAGAGATGGTGTGGGTTTCTAAGCCCCTTTGGGCCTAGACGCAACCCTATTAGGGCTTTTCCTTGCCCTTCCTACCTACCTCCTACTTTTTGGCCTCCTTTTTCAGCCCTCTCCTCCTTTCGTCAGCCTTAGCGTTGACCTTTTTGGGTCTCTTTTCCTTTCCCTTTTGCCCTCATCTAGCCTTAGTTTGTCCCCTATCCATCTCCGAATTTTTGGGACTAAATACTTGGTGGGTTTTGCAAAATTATGGGCACAAAAACTTGTATTTTCAGGTGGCAATTTCAATGGTTTTGGCAAATTTGGGCAAGTGATCTACAAGGCCTTGGGCTAGGATTTTCTCTCTAAACCCTCTTCTCCTCACTATTTTGTTACAGTTGTAATATCATCTTCATAACAGTGATATAAGTGCCCTAAAAACACCTTTAATGGATCAAAACACTTCAAAAATTGCATAATCAATTTTTCCTAAATTTTTGGCCACTTGAGCATTGAATAGCTAACCTAGATCTACTTATTTGCTTGTTGGAAATCACTGCATAATTAAGTATATCAGATCTAATATTTTCTGAATATTGCATCTTAAAGGGCTAAAAAGATAAATTTTTAGTTTGGCAAAGCTTATTCTCAATTTTGGGCATTGGCACTTGTTGTAGCATTGATAGTTCATTGTTTACATCTTTTCCTACTGATGTAATAAATATTTCAAATCTGATATAACTATTGTAATCACATCATAAGAAGGTTGAATACATCTAGATCATTGAGTTGCAAAGCTGATTTGATAATTGGTTTCTCTTTCTCACTATAATATTCCATTTTTTTTGGTGTCACCTATGACAGGGCTAGGATGGATTTCCAGAGTTAGAAGCAGATTGGTCACAAGTACAAGTTGGTGTCATCAGCGGGCCCAGGGGCTTTTTGGAGGAGTTTTGAGGAGTTTCTATGTGGTCAAGTGGCATTCGCTTGATGTATTCCATCATCCGAACAACTTGCCTTTCGTTCTGATGCATTCCGACAACTTTTGGAAAATTGAGTTATTTTTGGGCTTAACTCAGTTAATTACGCTCAAAGTGGCATTCCAAGAGGAATGCATGATAGAACACCTTAGTGTAATAGCTCATTGGAACCAGGACAAGGATACCTACATGATGGGACAGTTGGACAAGAGTTTCAGTGACCGGAGGAGACGTGGTAGCCGATTTACTCTTTTCTGCATTAAAAAGGAATATTTTAATAAGAGGGAAAAGTGCTCCATGAATAAAATAATAAAAAATAAGGCTCTAGAAGGCTCCAAGAGATCTATAAAAGAAAGGGAGGAGGCCATTGAGGGATATTTTTGGGATAGTATCATTTTCTTGTATGAGAGGTTTGAGACATGGTTCTCTACTTCAGCCATAGCCCCAGGCAGAAACCCTCGGGTGATTTGTGAGTGTTGGACAGAAACCCAACTCTCTTTGAGGAGACTTCATTCAGAATTTTCATAGAGCTTCAGAGATATTGGAGTGAGGATCATTCAGGTCTTCAACAGGTGCTTCAGTGGATTCAGTGGTAGTTGTTGCCGGAGGGAGAGTGCAGCAGTTCAGTTTTGGAGGCCATCGCAGTGTAGTAGTGCAGCAGATTATATTGTTGGCTAGTTCTCCATCTCAACTCTTTCTGGGTCAGATCTATATGTAACCCCGTTATTATTTATAATAAAAGCTGAGATTCTTCCTATTCTATGTGGTATTAGATTGCAGTGCTTTATGTGTTTTTATTTTACATGGCAATCCTCTGTTAAATGCATGTTGATTTTACGACATAATCTGGGGTTTAAATAAATTCATGCAAATTTAGTAAAATATCCCATTTGGGGATATTACAGTGATATCAGAGCTTCAATCTTGGATTAGCCTGCGGGTTTCCAGTTTTCAATTGCAACTATTATGGTTCGGGATTATTCCCAGAAAAAATTGTGTTGGCCATTCTATACGAATTTTATTATGAAAATTGTAGATGGATTCGAAAAACAACAAATTTGGCCCAAATTCTAGATTTGAGGGCCAACATAGTTGTGCAACAAATTATCTTGGAGGCCAACTTTCATCTCAGCTATTTTGGTTAGAAGGGCCTACACAATCATTGGAGGAGGCTCATTTGCGGGAGCTTCATTGGTGGGATTTTAGAGCTGGGTTGTTGGGAGATTGATAGGAGAGCCATTTGAGAAGGTTGGCTGGGATTTTGGAGAGCAATGATTGACAGTAGCAGCTACAGTGCCAGAAAACGAAATTGGAAAAAGGCCAAACTACAAAGGGTCAGATTTTGAAGGTTGGAATTAGAGGAAACCCTTTTTTGGTTTTTCTAGGTTTTGGCCAAGGATCACCTTCCCAAATTCCTAGAATTTTCTGAGTAGTTTTTAGTGGGTAAATCAGAGGCCGAAGTCAGGCAGCAATGTAGTCTTGGAGCAGCAGTGCAGTTTCTGGAGGAGCTTGCTATTGGAGCGGTTGGATTTGCTGGCACTCATCACCTGGGGCTTGTAGCTTGCCTTGTGCAAGTCCAGCTAAACCACTGTTACTTCCATATATGTCATTGAAACAATGAAGTTTTTAAAACAACTCCTAAATCAACATAGCAATGCCTTAGTGGGTTGCGATCTAAACCAAAGACCAAAAAGATTAAACAATGCAGAAGTTAATTCTTTGAAACAAAGCAATAGACCCTTCTACAAGGAGGTACATAATTTGTTCCAACAAAGGTACCCGAGAAATTTACAAAAAGAGAGAGAAGTGGGAAATTGGCTTTATGCACTTGGGATGGACTTAAAGAGTGGAAGATCATAAAATGACTTTTCCATGTTGGAGAAACTAGAATCTTGTCTTCCAAAGATAGAGCAATCTGATTGGAGTTTAAATTGGGCCTTGGAGCCATCTATGCTTGCATTGGTACAAACTAGATTCTTGGAACATCCAAGTGAGAGAGTCAAGCTTATAGTTGCCTCTTGTTTCAATGATATTTTGAGGATAACAACACCTTTCCCTTCCTACAATGATGACATTATGAAAAGAATTTTCAGATTGATAGTAGGAACCTTTCGGGATTTGGACAATTGTGCAGGCTCTACTTTTGGGAGGAAGCTTAAGGTTTTAGAAGTTATGGCCATGACCTGGACTCATGAGATCATGTTTGACCTTGAGTGTGATGGCTTGATTCTGGAGATGTTCCAATGCTTCTTCAGCATTAGGAGAAATCATTCTGACGCAGTCATAGCACACATGCAATCCATCCTGTCGTCATGTATGGGAATCCTTGAGGCCATTTGCTGGGAGTTGCAGACTAGGTTGCTGAGCATTTGGAGGAGAGAGCAATTGGTCTCACTTGCTGCTTATGAACTAGCCCAAGGGCTGGTTGAGCAAAACATTGAGCTTTTCAGGAGACAGTTGACCAGGGAGGAGTTGTTCCAGTTTGGTGGATCATGCAGCGAAAATGAGCTGAGGAGGAAGGGACTTTGCTTCACTTGCAAAGAACCTTGCGGCCTGATCACTCATGTTTGAGAGATGCAGATGAGGTGGCAGAGGTAGAGCAGGTAGAGGTTCCTTTTGTATGCCAGGATGAGGACTCTTCTTCAAGTGAGTCCATGGGATCAGATGCGGATGCTTCTGGGGAGCGAGCAGTCATGCAGAGATGATGACAGTAGGTCAGAGCTGTATTCCAGTGTGCAAGGTGAGCAGTCAGGGGACTCTACGGGAGATACTCTAGGTTATGAGTCACTTGTGACGATTCAGCCAAAGCAGCATATGATGGAGCCTGAGTCAGCAGAGGAGGATACTATGCACATCATGCATGATAGTCCCTTAGGGGAGAGA
This sequence comes from Pinus albicaulis, assembly GCA_034641835.2. NCBI lineage: Eukaryota > Viridiplantae > Streptophyta > Pinopsida > Pinales > Pinaceae > Pinus > Pinus albicaulis. The sequence goes on from CM076577.1 coordinate 390,244,867, forward strand.
TAGATGGAGGCTCACATTGAGTCTATGATGGATATGCAGCTATCCTTGCGGTTAGCCATTGAGGAAGAGCAATCAGATGCATAGAGATCGAGTACGGTGGCAGCAGTTGCAGATCCATATCCTCTGGAGATGTTGGAGGTTGATGGGATAGTTCTGTAGGGGGCTAGCAGACAGCAGGAGCATTACATCCCCGATCAGGAGAGGGATGAGTTGTTGGGTTGACACACTGATGAGGTACAGACAGATGCACACGCAGTCAGCAGCGTTGTAGTACTTCCAGGGAGTAGCACTCTCCAGGAGTACATCGATGGGGCTTGCAGCATATCTTGTCCACTTTGGCCCATTATAGAGAGAGGGGCTTTCTTCTACAAACAACTTTCGTTGGCAGACAGGACAGAGCAGCGTGGGTTGATTACGGGCTGGCGACAACACTCCAGGCGTGTTCCATATGCAGTTGTTGCTACATTGGATTCTTCTTCCAAGATGGATTGGCGGGAGATCATGAGTTGGTACCCTCTTGATGGTACGATATTCTTCGTAGGGAGCACAGCAGAGCAGGGGCCCTTAGACATGACAGATGATGCAGATTCCAGTTGGCAGTGGGGCATAGATCGACATTTCCTCAGCATCCCATCCCGGTTTAAGGAGAGCAGGATCAGCATTGGATTTAGTCAGGGGTTGGATTGGAGAGAGGTGATGAGTTGGTACACAATTGGTGGGGCAGCTTACACCATCATAGATATAGCACAGCAGGAGACGTGGTCTTCACCTCTTAGAGCATCAGTTATAGCCAGAGGCAGTGCGCAGTCTGAGCCATTGGACTTGGGCGATGATTGGCCATCGTGGCGTGGGGATCCGGGAGGATTGTTTGATAATGGGTACAGTGAGAGATCAGTTTGGGATCCCGGCATTGAGGGGTCTATTCTGGGTGGCTTGACACAGGGACATAGTAGCACCAGGACGTTTGTATGGGATCCGGGCATTGGGTCTCAGTTGCATCGGGCCGACAGAGTGGACCACATATTTGGATTGCTTGAGGGCAAGCAATCTTGGGGCGGGAGGTCTGTAATATTCCTTTTTTTTGGTGTCACCTATGACAGGGCTAGGATGGACTTCCAGAGTTAGAAGCAGACCAGTCACAGTTACAAGTTGGTGCCATCAGCGGACCTAGGGGCTTTTTGGAGGAGTTTTGAGGAGTTTCTATGTGGTCGGGTGGCATTCGCTTGATGTATTCCATCATACGAACAACTTGCCTTTCGTTTCGATGCATTCCAACAACTTTCACAAAATTGAGTTATTTTTGGGCTTAACTCAATTAATTACGCTCAAGGTGGCATTCCAGGAGGAATACATGATAGAACACCTTAGTGTAATAGCTCATTAGAACCGAGACAAGGATACCTACATGATGGGACAGTTGGACAAGAGTTTCAGTGACCGGAGGAGACGTGGTAGCCAATTTACTCTTTTCTGCATTAAAAAGGAATATTTTAATAAAAGGGAAAAGTGCTCCATGAATAAAATAATAATAAAATAAGGCTCTAGAAGGCTCCAAGAGATCTATAAAAGAAAGGGAGGAGGCCATTGAGGGATATCTTTGGGATCATATCATTTTCTTGTATGAGAGGTTTGAGAAGTGGTTCTCTACTTCAGCCATAGCCCCAGGACAGAAACCCTCGGGTGATTTGTGAGTGTTGGATGAAAACCCAACTCTCTTTGAAGAGACTTCATTCAAAAGTTTCGTAGAGCTTCAGAGATATTGGAGTGAGGATCATTCAGATCTTCAACAGGTGCTTCAGTGGATTCAGTGGTAGTTTTCGCCGGAGGGAGAGTGCAGCAGTTCAGTTTTGGAGGCCATCGCAGTGTAGCAGTGCGGCAGATTATATTGTTGGCCAGTTCTCCATCTCAGCTCTTTCTAGGTCAGATCTATATGTAACCCCGTTATTATTTATAATAAAAGCTGAGATTCTTCCTATTTTATGTGGTATTAGATTGCAGTGCTTTGTGTGTTTTTATTTTACATGGCAATCTTCTGTTAAATGCATGTTGATTTTACGACATAATCTGCGGTTTAAATAAATTCATGCAAATTTAGTAAAATATCCCATTTGGGGATATTACACTCACATTCGGCAAGCATATGCACTTTAAAATTGGCATCTAAAGTAAATATTCTCATTGTTGTCATAAGGTAAATAAGTGTTGATAATTCTGAAGTGTTACTGCTGATTTTGGTTATTTGGAATCTAACATTCGCTTGTCTTGTCTTAAGTTATAAGAGTTTCCAAATTTTTCACTTAAATCACTCACTTCTAAAGCCTTGAATCTCTAATTTTATTAATGGTCTAACTCGTTTTGGCATTAAGGTCTAACTCACATTGTTGGAACACTTGCTCTAACTCAAATTCATAGCCTTAAGAAGTTTTGGTAACTTTGTGATTTGTTTTGAGTAAGTGGCATCTTAAGTTTTACTCTTGAGCATCTTTCACTGCATCTTGTGAATTTGATATTGGCATAAGATCAATGGCGTTAATCTTGTTTGAGGAATTCTTGATCCCATTGGATTTGATTGGTTAAGCATCTTGTAATTTGATTACATTAGCACTCTCTTGGTTGTGAAATTGCATTTGATTTACAAGCACTTTTGTCTTTTAAGATTCATCAATAACCTAAAGTACTTAAACAATCTTAACCTACAAAATTCACTCATAACTGTTGCATAAGAATTCTAAGTGTTACCTCCAACTTTAAGCTTGGTTGATAGACTCCTAGGACAACTCTTCTTCATTTAGCTTGAGGGATTTAGCACTTTCTAGTGGTTACAACAGTGACCTTGCAATCGTCAGAGCCATAGTCTCTGCAGTGTCGGAGGCACTAGGTGGTTGGAACACAGGGGGAGGTATCGTTAATCAAGTCTTTGCTTGCTTCCTGTTGGTTTCCATCCCACAGCCTACTCCTAAGAATGATCTCAAAACAGTTAACGGCAAGGTTCAACTTAGACTAGTCATATAACTTAAAAGTAACCAAGATCCTTGCATTTCATCTAGATCTTAGGACTTGCATTTCATATATGTTAGTTAATCATCTAAGGAGCGGTTGTCCATCCGGTTACTTGACTTTAATTAGTAACAAGCAAGAAATTTTGACTCCATAAGGCACTGGTCTCAATTCTAAATATAATTGAATCCTTAATCTTGTTAAATTTTACCAAGTAGCTAGGCCACACAACTGTGTCACCCGGACAAGTTGGTTTCCAACTTATTTTCCATCACCTCATTTCCATAGGAACTATCCCCCATAGTTTGTTGTTGGGAGACAACTAGAATGAAGTGGGTGGAGCTAACAGTGACAACCCTAACCCTGAGCCGTTGTCGCAATGCCTATACAATCTAAGCGACAACATTTTTTGGCGCTATTGTCGGGGACAAGTTTCTTGTTGTCGGGGTTTATGACATTCTATCATCTTATCATTTCCAATCTTCATAGTCTTCATATTCATTATCTCATCCTGTCAACGCCACATTTCTTGGCACCCTTCTTGCATCATTCATCATTTTCTCATCACCTTACCTTTCATTCTCTCACTAATCCTCTCATCTTATTCATCTACACTATTAGCGCCGATACATTTAGATTGGTTCCCTATTTGGGTGGCGACTCCACTTGTTCAACCATTCATAAGAGCTTAATCTAGAAGGAATCCCAGTGGCTTGGTTAACCTCGCTCTCGATCCTGAAAAGATTCCGAGTGCCCAGTTAAACAAATTATATTCTAAAGAGCGATTAAATTTTCTCAAACAGGAAGCTCTCCTTGATCTCCATTTGCTTTTCATTAATCCTATCAACTAAGACTTCATGGGTGACTTTTACAAGCCTCGCAACTTCACCAACATCCAGGGATATCCACATGACCTGCCAAATGAGTCTACCATGAGCAAGTTGCCAATCTTCCAAGGAAACAATGATATTAACGTTGAAGCTCATAAAGAAGTTCAATAGTTTCATCCAAAGATTCGCTCATGCTACTGCCTACAATCATGAAGATGTTAGAATGAAGTTGTCTGTTCTTTCTTTAGAAGATGATGCTCTTGACTGGTTGCATGATAAACCTGATAATTCCTTTGATTCTTTGAGGGCCCTCCTTGATTCATTCAGAGAAAAATATGGAGATAAGAGAGTAGGAAAATATTTGGTTAAGGAATCCAACACTATTAAGTAGAGAGAAAATGAAGCAGTGCAAGGATTTAACCAAAGATTTAATAAATTGTTAAGGGATAAGACTCAAGACTACAAGCCTCCTAACAAGAAGGTTTTGGAACAATATCTTGAGGCTTACCATGTAGAAACCCAATACGAGATAAGGCGTGCTCATCCCAATACTCTAGTTATTGCCCAAAGCATCGCTGAAGAGTTGGAAAAAGACAAGAAAGCCTCATGAAAGTAAGAAATCTCAGGTTTTGAAAGGGATCTAGTCAATTCTAAGTGGAAAGAAATTAAAGAAGAACCAAAAGCAGTTAAAGAATTGACCTAAGTAATTAAAGAAATGAAAATTGAGCATGCCAAACAAATAAGTGAGATGCAAAATAAGTTGATACATATAAGACGAATGCAGAATATGTCGCGCAGAAACAACAATAATAATAGGGGTAACAACAATAATTCATGGCCAAGAAGAAATCCCATGAATGATCAAAGGCCCCCTACGCCACTTGAATCTGCTAATATGATTGATGAGCATGTTCCTTTCTGCAGATCTTGCAAGAATTTCCATAAATAAAGTACATGTGCCTTTGCTAAAAGAATCTTGGAGGAAAGTAGAAAACAACAAGATAGTAATAAAAGTCGAGATAAATCCAAGGAAAGTCGATGTGCCGACATGATTTCTTCAACCTTCGCCATCAATAACTTCAATGAAGAGAAGGACCCCATCGCTCAAGCATCGGAACAAATTCTAGAACTTGCCAGAAGTAAGGGTTACACCTATCAAAGGAAAGGTAAAGATCATAATCAAAATAAACAAGTTCCTTCTAAAAGGTATAAGTCTAGATTAAAGGTGGATTGGGAAGCCTGGATTAATAACATCAAAATGTTAGTCTCAATCTTAGAATTGTTGAAGATTCCATCACAAAGAGCTTTATTCTTCAAAGCCTTAGGCATTGCTCAACATGAAAAACTTGATACTCAGTCTAAAGATGAAGAAATCAAGCTATAGGATTAAAATTGCTATATGACTAATGAAGACCACCAGCCTTTCTTTCTGACATTGGATATTAATGATCGTCTCCTTCATAATTGCATGCTTGATTCTGTTCATTTTTGTAGCATCAAGAAGTGTTCCAAGTCTCAAATTTTGGGGAGAGGCATGGACAACAGTATTCCAGAGAACCCAGAAATCATTTGTGGAAATTCCACTCGGATTTTGTTTTATTAAAATAATTAATTATTTTAATGTGATCCCTAAGTCTAAACTTAGGGAAATTAAATAATTAAAGGGTATTAATAAAGCAAAGTGTGAATCTTCTAGAAAACAAAGATCAAGTCATCTTTTAATCTAAGCCATTGATTAAAGATATAATCTGGGTCGTTAATTCATCAGCGAGAAGACTATAAGAGGAGGCTTGAGGGTCATTGGAAACCAAGCTGAGCACATTCTCAGTACCTTAAGGAAATTGATTCTGAAGTAAGAGAATTTGATTTCAGTGGGTGAGTTTGTAGAGGTAGGGTTGCAGAAACAAAAGGAGGAGGGAGAGAGCAGCAGAGTCAGAGAGGAAGAAGGCAAAGGATAGGAAGAGGCAGCACTGAGTAGCAGCACTTGCCCTCCACGCAAACATTACACAGTCCAGGTAGGGACTACGCAGACTGATGCAAAGAGTGAAGGACGTCATCCCGTGTGTCGGGAATTCTTCCGGGGTGTCCAGAAAATTCACATCAGGTGTATGCTACTTAATTCTAATCATCAAGATTTCTGTAAACATTCTTTTCACTACTGAAGATAAATACAAACCCTCATCTGTTGCACCGGTTTTCCCACATTGGGTTTTTCCGTGGACAATTGTCCAAAAATAATTGTGTTCATATGGTTGTTTCTATAAGTGTTATTTTTGTTCTTCTGCTTTTGATTAAAGTGAAGTATTGCAGCTGTATTTATTTCAAAATTTACTAAAGCATCTGTAAATAACTTATCTAATAAGTAGAGAAATAAATCAATCACTGCAATAATAATTTTCAGATTGAAAATTTCACAAAGGTTATGACCAAGAAAGTCATAGAACAATTGAACTTAAAGATTTCTAGACCTTACCATAACATTTGGTCAATGGACTCTAGAAAAGTGTTAGTCTTTGTTGTGGTTAAAGATCTACAGGTCTCCTTAACTAATTAACCATATAGAATCATCACCATGGACATAGCAATAATTGATGTGCCAGATGTATGGGGAATGCTCCTTTCCAAGATGTTTGCAGTCGATTTAGGCATTTGTATTCAAATGGATCTATCTTACGCCACTATTCCAACAGCGACAGGTGGTATGGTCAGGTTGTACAGAGAAGTGGAAAGAAGATACCATGTTGAAGTTCCAATAAGAATGGAGAATGGTGAAGACGTTGTGCCACAGGGCCATCCACCACATTTCAAGTCAAATTTTTTCCAGCCAGTCTATCACTTTTCTTTATTCCACCGTCTATCCCCTCCTCTAAGCCGAAAGAAAAGTTGGTTTCAGTTTGACAGAGATACCCAACACAAGGATGAACAGTTACATCGACTAAAGAGGGTCAATTTTCAACAGGAACATCTAAAAAGCATCCTATTGCTCTACCAGTCAGCAAACAGATGCCCGAGATTGTGCCACATCAATAACATATGATGCCATAGGGCATCGTTTGTATAGTATCTCTAACCCTATTCCTTTTTATTTTTGTGTCATTAGATAGTTTTATTTCACGCATTTATGTTATGTCTTTTATATTTCAGTTTTTTAGAGTAGATTTTTCTATTACAGCGAATTTATTATGTATACATGATGATTTGGATTTTGAATGGATATCTATTATATGGACTTTTGTTTTCTTGGATGCAAGATTCGAGGGTTCTTACATTACTTCACGGAAGCAACGTGTCCCCATATGGAGTCAGATGTTGTACACTTCTTGTCAAAGTTCTGAGGAAGCAGATGTACCTATTTTTTCTTCAAAGGAGCAGATCATCAGTCATCAACATTATGTGTCATTGTAAACCCATTCTGCAATTTTGTAATGTGAATGATGTTAGTAAGACCATGAATGTATGTAACAACCAAGGTAAGCCTATTTTTGGGCATAAGTTTCATCCTAGGAGGTTTTTCGTCTCACTAATTCATCTGTGTTTCTAAAAATGGATGGTCAACAGAGTTTCTCACTACAACCTCACCCCAGAGCCAGGGTTGAATTCTTCATCAAAGTCTCAGGCTAAGTTGCAGGAAACGCTGGCAAGGGGTCCGTTTCCGTACGGAAACGATACGGAAACGCGGAAACGCGTACCGTACGGCCTGGAAACGCGTTTCCGGCCGTACTAGCACGTTTCCCGTACAGGAAACGTTGCCAGTACGGCCGGAAACGCGTTTCCAGGCCGTACGACCGCGTTTCCTTGCCTTTAAAGCGATTTAACTTGGTTTTTTTTTGTTTTTTTCCGGTTTTCGTGCTTTTTAACATTATTGTAATCGTTTATGGACGCTTGTAGATGGATTTTTAAAGCCTATGGCCCTAGTATTTATATGTGATTCATGGTAATGTTAAATTCTTAAAGTAAAAGTGACATTCTCCTTAATCTTCATTTTCATCCTTTTACTTAAATTTTTAACATTACCATGAAATGACTCAGGATGTTTGAGAGTGGTTCCAACCTCATTGGATTTCATATGGAGAAAGTAGAATTTAGATCTCATTCAACCAAAGCAGGATTTATCAGCTTTTTCACAGAGCATCACCGTGACGTGTCGCGTGACGTGTCGTTTTCATTGACAGTTGTCATATATTAGGTATGAACTCATATTTAGATCATATACCAATTATTATTCAGTATTTGTTATTTTATTGTGTTCTGTTATCATTCACTATAAATGTTGTAACTTGCAATAGTTTATGCTTTGAATTTATCATGTGAGAGGTATGTTTTTACCTAGTGATTTCACATATTTTAAAATGTCCTAAATTAACATAAAGTTAAATTATATGTATATATATATACCGTATTTCTGCCTAAAATTTGGGAGGTTTGCTTTCGTCATTTCCCAAGCTGAAACCTGCCTTTCCCGTTTCATGCAACTTAGGTCCCGTGTTCTAGTGTTTAACTCAGTCTTAAGTAAAATGACTTGGGAATAAGCTATTTATTGCAATGGAATTATAGAAACGTGAAAACGAGTTTCTAATGATGTTTATGACAAACGTGACCTCCCCAAACATTGGAAATGGGGAAACGCGATATATATAAAAAACGCACGCACGCAAAAAACAAAAGACAAAGTAAACAATTAAAAAAATATTAAAACACACGCAAAGCCAAAAAAATTAAGAAAAACACAAGTTAAGTTGCTTTAACTGGATGGAAACGCGTTTCCAGCCGTACTTGCAACGTTTTTCGTAAGGGAAACGTACCAATACGGCCGGAAACGCGTTTCCGTTTCGTTTTTTGGGTGAAACGGAGGTGGTACCCACATTTCCTACAACATAGAGTTTAAGCTAGTTGGCTAAATTATTTTATTACAAATCACTTGGTCTACGAGATCATATTGTGTCACAGAATTGGGTATGTAATTTCAGGGTCTAAGCCGAATGGGTATTCCCCCTTTGAGGGTTGAATTGTAAAATCTTATGTAAAAAATATTTGAATGCATGGTCCCTCATACTTAGACACCATGGTTAAAATATTAGAGGGTGGAAAAAACATTAAATCACCTCCAGTGTCCATTAACTAGTTTTTATAGCAAAAATAAAATTAATCCTAAGCCAAAAAATTAATTAATTAAAGTCAAATTAAATGTTTTAGAGATATTAAATTATCCGTGGAAAAATTCGTGGGTATCAAAAGAATTAAATTTTGGAGGTTCTCCACCAAAAGAATATTGGATATTTCAAAAAAAAATGGACTCTTGGACCTTGGTGGTCAAGTCAAAGTCAATTTTTTGAAGAAATTAGCTCAAAATAATTAATTCAGAGCTAATAAAAAAAGGATTAAATGAGAAATTTGAAAATTCCTCAAAAATAATTATTTCAACGATTAAGATTAAAAGATCATCAAGAATTTATCAATGGCCAAGATTATTTTGACAAATATAAAGCCAACTAGTCGTTACTTTTCCACTTGGAGGATTTCTTTATAAAGAGTTATTTTGTGTCTCAAGCCATCTAGTTTTGGCTTATGTAACTTGGAAAAGATAATGTAATTATTGTCCCACTGGGAACGTTGTAATAATCATAATAAAGACTTTGGAGTGCAGTTCATGGTGTTTCTACTTTGATGATTTGTGGTATGTGTTGGGTACGGGCATTCCTGTATTGTGCTTTATCAATATTTTGATTGTTATTTCATTGCAGGTGATAGGAACATTCTATTGGTAAGTTGTGGACTTATCTAAGGTGATCTGATTCACTAGGTGTTTCTAACGATTTATTTTCAGAAATATATAGTGTTTGCAGGTTCCCCAACCCTTGGACTCCGAGTTCACGAACTTTGGATAGAGATTGACTATGTTTGGACTCTAATTATTTTTATGGTGTTCTAACTTCGCTAAGGCTGCCATTCATATATATCTTTCAAAAAACATTTAGCCACTACTATAGATTTATAAAATTTCAGAAATTCCTTCAAGCATTTTCACATGTATATTTGTAAAATAGATTTTTGTAAATAATATATTTTCTAACATTTGTTTTGCAACTGGGATTTTTGGGGTTTTGAAATGTTTGTTGAATTTTTGTATATATTGGGGTTTTGGGTATTTTTATCTCCATTTTTGCAGGTGAGATCAAGAAAAAAAGCTAATTTACAGCTTGATCTAGGCCCTATTACCCACCATTTTGTAGGTGACATACCTAAGAGAAAATTTTCTCTGAGATGGTCCTCACTCGGCAGAATATAACCCCTTGCAGCCACCAACTAGCTCGTTGTGCCATTTCTCTGCCACCTGAGTCATCCATGTGGTCCCTCACCCATCTGTCATGATCGTACGTTTGAACGTGGGACTCCCAAACCTAAAGGTATGCCCATTCATTTGGTAATAGACTATTGTAATTTGCTTATCATGGAAACTTCTGGGCACAAATTAATGGGGGTCTTTGGCAGAAAGAGTGGGATAGGTTTGTGCTCTTGTCCCCTAGACCTCTTTTGGATGTTACCCTTGGATCCTAGTCCCGCAGGATCTCTTTTATTGACCTTAAAGCTTTAGGGATGGTGCTACATGGGAAACTCTAATTTTGGTTTTCTGGTTCCGCTCCCCCATCCACATATATCACTCCCCTTTCGTTTATTATCACCCTATTCATCATCTTTCCCACCTAGGCTGACATTCCTCCACTGGGTCCACCACATAGGGTTAGCCCCCCCTCCCCTTGTCCACACCTTGGGTTAGGCCTGAAACGATGCCCCGAAGGTTGATGCAGCTAAAAAGAAAAATTAAAAGCATAATTGGACACATTCAACAGGAAAATGTAGCACAAAATGAAAAAATGGTTGGGACAAACACATTTAGCACATGAGAAAAAGCCAAATGCATGAGCTCTACCCTATACCCATGGCCATCACCCTAGTTCCTATAGGTGCTAGATGAGCCTCCTAAATCATTATGGAACCCATGATTATCCCAACCTCTGGTGGGCAATGAACTGCCCTAACTTAAAAGGGATATCCACTACTATACCTTACACATCATGCTCTTATCTTTGAGCCCCAAGAAGTTAATCAAAGAAAAATCATAAAAGGTAAAAGGCATATAAAGAAGGGTGGAAAAATCAAGGTCGGGGTATCTCATGCACCACAATTTCTCCCTCCTATACATTATATACCCAAGTTTGGGCTTCCCTTTACTAGCTACCCTTGTACCCCGACATGTGGACTAGAATTGCCCCTTTCATTCCCTACTCCATTCATCTCTTTATCACATGCCACCACCATTTGAAGGATGTACCTTGGACATACTATCCCCTTTAAGGGTAGAAACCTCCTAATAGGGTACTTGGTTAACCCCCTTTGGAGCTCGGAAGGGCATGCCATTAAATGCACATATCAAAGCCCACTATGGAAGGGCATGCCATTATGAAGTGCCCACCTGTTGTCCATGGTTTGTAAGCTCTTTAACTCGGTTTCTTTAAAAGACTTCTTGTACTGGAAGGCAAGGGGACGGATTGGATCTTATGCAGGATTGTAGATGGTCTCCATTTTGGGTTTGGTCTCCCTATACGGGGTCCTAACCCTCCAAAGGACCACAATGGCACATGTGGGGTGTGTGCAAAGAGCCATGGGCCTCCACAGTAGTAGACAGCATTCCATGGATCCCCATATATGTTCAGAGATTGCTTGAGATTCACCTATTGGACAAGGAAGATGCACCTGGTTCACCATGCCGAGTCAGCCCCACAATTGTACAATGAACTTGGCAGAACACCAAGGACCTCTATGTTGATGTGGCATCACTTACACCCAGTGTTTTAAAAATCGGACTCGAGTTCCGACTCAACCGAGGGTCGGCTCTGACTCGGTATTGACTCGGCCGGTTCAGTTTCAATGACTCGGTTTTGTAAAAAATACATTAAATATTAATGTTTTTGTAAAAAAAATATTTTTTATTATTTTTATTCATGTTTCCAAACACAGCATTACAATATAGACAAAAGACAACATATGATCAAAGTAGGCTCATGAATATATCCATTATATCAAAATTGCACCCAGTGCACTGTCCAAATTTCCAATACATGACGATGAGATAGAGATCAAAACAAGAAACATAAACAAGGAGGTTCTAAATGGCCTCTACAACAAAACATGAATAATCACTACTACTAGTAGCTAGACATCTGACAAGCCAATGTCCTCTTCCTTAAACTCTGAACCAGAGGGGGAAACCGCTCGCTCCTCCTCTGAATCAACATCCTCAACTGGAACTATAGCCCTACCACCCTGAGATAGACAAGTTATGCGTCTCCGTCGTGGCTGACTAGAGGAAGTGTCTGCGCCTACAACTGGAGGGCTTGGGACTGGGTCTGCTACTAGTGGATCTGCATTTAGCATAGCCTTTGGCTCCACCTGTGTATCAAAGTCCATCCCCACACCAATATCCTCATCAGAGTCAAACTCCGGTGGACAAGTCTCCACTACCCAATCTGATGTTGGATCAATATCCTCCAACACAATGGGATCTGAATCAGGTCTTTTGTTCGGCAATTGGTTGCGTCTTAGTCGGAGGTTGTACTAGACATACACTAGATCATTTAACCGTTTTTGCTCCAAACAGTTTCTCTTCTTTGTGTGAATCCTCTCAAAGGCAGACCAATTGCGCTCACACCCAGAAGCACTGCAAGTTTGACTCAAAATGCGGATTGCAAACCTCTGCAATTCAGGACAATGGCTACCAAATGCCTCCCACCATTGTGCTGCAAAAAATGAGTTTTAGTTAGCTCAACAATTTATATCCAACTTTGAAATTGAAATTATAAACAATTATACAATATAATAAAATATGAATTTGAAAATTGAAATTCTTTGCTTACCTGGCTTATATGATTCCCTTGCAATCCTTGCAAGGTTCTTGCTAAAGGTACCTGTGGCTTGGCTGAACACAGTGATCTGATTGTGTATCTTCAACTGCTCACTCTCTGTGGAGATCATGCGATCAACGCAGTCAATCAATCCATCTATAACCTCCCCATTCAAAGCTCTTGCTTCCTGAGCTTTATAATGATACCTTGGGTTCAGAAAATACCCAGTTGCATGTATAGGGCGATGGAGTTGACTGTTCCATCTCTGATCAATGATTGCCCAAATGGGCCCATACTTACCCACTTTGTCCTTGTATGTTGCCCTTATTTGCTCCTTTGCTTGATCCATAGCCTCACAAATGAAGCCCATAGCCAATCTTTCCCCATCCACCAAGCGCAACACCTTAACCAGTGGCTCAGCAAGTTTCACAATCTCTGCTGCCTTTTTCCAAAATATTTCTTCGTTTACTTTCATTTTCACATCTTTGCCATCCTGTTTGCGAGCCCACTGACATTCATTCCATTCATCACTAGAAAACAACTTTTGCAAGTTTCTATGTTGGGCAAGCATAGATTGCAATGTCAAAAAATGTGTTGCAAATCTAGTGATGGCAGGCCTAATAATTTCCTTGCCCCTTGTGTTTTTCCTCATCAGATTTAGAATCCATGAGTGATTGTAAATATATTTTGTGATGCTTTTGGCATGCCTTATAGTGTTCTTGATCCAGTTTATTTTGCCAAATATCCTCAAGCATGAGGTCTATGCAATGTGCAACACATGGGGTCCAAAATATGGTTGGGTGTTTTTCCTCTAACAATTTACCAGCAAGAACATAGTTAGACGCACTATCTGTGATGATTTGAACAACATTTGCCACCCCCAGCTCTTCAACAACCTCATCCAAAAGACGAAACAACAAATGTGCATCTTTCACCCTATTAGATGCATCAACTGATTTTAGAAACATGGTTCCCCGTGGGCAAAAGACAAGAAAGTTTATGATGGTATGCTTCCTCTGATCAGTCCATCCATCTAATATGATGGTACATCCTGTATGTGCCCATGAGTTTTTGAACTCTTTCAAATAATCATCAATGGACATAATCTCTTTTTGCAAAAGAGATCCTCTTAACTCATGCATAGTAGGGCCTTTGAAGTCCTTTCCAACGGCATATATGGCATCAAAAATAGGTTCATAATATGGTGAACGAGTAGCATTGAAGGGAATATTAGCATCATACCACCACCTAGCAATGTAATCACAAGCAACATCTCTCAATTCTTTTTTCTAATGAGCATCTAAAGTGGGCTGCACTTGACCTCTACTTGGAGGACTAGGACCATGTGCACTATCAGAGGGAGAAGAGGGCATGAAAAACTTTTGATAGTACCCTTATTTCTCATTGCACCCTTACCCTTTTCAGAAATAGACTCCATAGAGGGAGGAACATAGCGAAAGGGGTTTGATGCATCAGTGCAAGGGATAGATGAAGAACCCTCATAATCAAAACTTGGGTTCGCAGCCATCATCTGTTGTAGATTTCTCTTCCTCCCAATTTCAGCCTGTATTTCTTTTTGCCTAATTTTGTCTTCCTCAAACTTCTGAAATTGCTCTTTCAACTCCTTCATAATTTCCCCAATGTTTTGTGCTTCACATCGACTAATTTGGCCTCTAAGACCAGCCAAGTGTAGTTTCAGTCTATGAATGCCCCTCCACCCCCCCTTAATTTTTCTCTCACAAAATTTGCAATACATTTGATCATCAACCATTTCAACATATGCCCAAGCAGCATCTTTCACTCTAGGGGCCATTTTGGACTGAGTTTTTGACTTGGAAAGAAAAGGTTTAAATCTGAAAATGAAAACAAAAAAAGACTATTCATTCTATGTTCATTTCTTTCACCAAAAACTATGTTCACCATTTTTAGATTTGCAAAATAAATGAAACAAGCAAAGACAGATTCTAGAAGAGAAAAAATAAATACCTCTAGCCTCTAGCCTCCTCAATGCAGCTCCAACAAACCAACTTCTCAATGCTGCTCCAAAGCTTGCCCAATAAGCTCCTCACTGCTGCTCCAAAGCTTGCCCAAATATTCCTCAAAGCTGCTCCAAAACCAACTCCACAACTCTTCACAAATTCCTCACAAATGCTCAAGCAAATTCAATGAGATAGATGTGAGGTATTGAGAGGGGTTGGGTAGGTTAAATAGGATGGGGAGGGGTTAGATAAGCTAACAAAACCCTAACAGCAAATTTAAAACCAATTTGAAGTCCGATTTTTTTAGTTTTTTGGCCCGCGGCCGGTTGGGAACTGTCCGGACGAGCTAGCTCGAGCTCAGCCGAGCCGACCGAGTCGATGTACGGCTCGGCCGACTCTGTCACAAACCAACCGCCGGACCGGTTTAACCACCGAGTCGGACTGGCCATCCCTCTAGCTCGGTCAACTCGGCCGGTTCCGAGCCTGGACAGCCAAGTTTTAAAACTATGCTTACACCATCGCATGAGCCCTTGCAGATGGTCTACAGGCATCTTCAATCTATTTGGGGACCCATGAGGTTACTTGTGTGCCCCCACACCCATTGGGAGCACCACAAGTTTATTATTTGGAAAACAAGGGGCCAACCCCTTATCCACTACTTTTAGGAGTCCTATTCATCATTATGGAACTTATGAACTTCATCAAGCTTCTTAGAAGGCACAACGACATGTACTATTGATCATTCGACCACTTGAGAGCCTTATTTTTTTGTTTATGAGATAGTTTGGTGGGCTTGTCACCAAAAGTTAGTTATTTTGCACATTATTTTTTCTAGGGGCTCATGTAGGCCTAATTAGCTAATCCGAACTCATTAGAAGAGTATAAATACAAGTGATGTGATTTCATTTTAACATCATCACTTGGACGAATCATTCTCTCTTGTGAGATTTTCGCTATTCTTTTTGGAGGACGAATTTTTAGAGATGGAATGAATTTTGATGTTTGGATCATTTTCTCTTGTCTTGGAGCTTCTTGACTGGCAAAGTTTTGATGGTTGGATATACTCTTAATAAATGTAAGTGAAATTTAATGCTATTCTTTCTTTCAATTTTTTCCACATACATTGTCATTGGGATTTCACTATACTAGTGCTAATTTATTGCATCAATTTATGTGAAGTTGTAGAAATTGTGTTTCTAAATAGTGTTGCTTCATGTATGGGCCATGTATTATGAGTGAATGTTCCTAGAGATGCTTCATCATTGAAATTCATCTTGATTAGCCATCTATTTTTCAAAACGAAGTATAAAGTCCTTGAAGTTGCTTTTGTTGCTACCCTAATGTTATGCGAAGTTGTTTTTGAGACCTCCTTGACATAGAAAATTAAATATCCATAATCTTAATTCTACTTGACTCCAATCTCCCCAAAGGATTAGGCACTGGTCCTTCATAGGTGATCACTTCAAAGATTATTTCTTTCACCTTCCCCTCTTTTCTAGGACTAGCCTACATAGGTCACCTAGGGCATAAATTATCTCATAATCTAGTCACTAATGATGAACTCCCTCTGTCAC
Source organism: Pinus albicaulis (assembly GCA_034641835.2). Classification (NCBI taxonomy): domain Eukaryota; kingdom Viridiplantae; phylum Streptophyta; class Pinopsida; order Pinales; family Pinaceae; genus Pinus; species Pinus albicaulis. The sequence continues at coordinate 390,261,147 of CM076577.1, forward strand.
TAGATAAATTAACTCCCTCTGTCACTAGAAAAATTCGATCCGGAAATCTTTCTCTCTGTCGACTCAACAGAGAGAGATTTTCCATGAAAACTTTTCCTCCTGGACTGGACTGCGCAATCCTTTAGGGAATTCGATTCACTCCCTACACAGTCTCCTAATCTCCCCCTTATGTTCAACACTCGCTCTTCTGGATCTGTTTTCTTTGCTCTAATACCATGTGAAAAATCCGCTATCTCGAATCCTACTGCAGCCATTGATTAGATTTCTTCTATTTGTTTAATTGAACAAATTATTTATCGTGTGCTACAGTAAATATCGAAATAAAATACACTGCAATCTTCACAAAAAAACTATGCGTAAAGTAAATGCAAGGAAGAATACTAGCACAAGTATAAACACATTGACACAGTTATATTTGGACAATTGTCCACGGAAAAACCCAATGTGGGAAAACCGGTGCAGCAGATAAGGGTTTCTTTATTATTCTTCAGCAAAATCTCTTGTAAGAAAATAATAAGCAGAATAGAAGAGGAATATTTGTGAGAATTTTACAAACAATTTTCTCACTTGCACCACAATGAAATTCTAACCCTGGAGAGGCCCTGTAGCTTCTCTGCATCTCACTACGCCAGCCTTTGCGCAGTCCCAACGTCACAGTCTCTGCGTTGTCCCTTCCACTGCTTCACTTCCTTTGTGTTGTCCCTCCTCTGCACTGCTTCCTCCAGCTTGATCCTGTACTCTATGTTATTGATGATGCCCTCTCCCTCCAACCTGCAACTCTCCCTCTGATTCGATTTTCTCTTGTCGAACTTTGGCCAGTGAGAAAATCAATTTTCTTGGGTAACTGAGTATCTGCCTAGTGCACTTCCCAAATGCCCCCATCAAATCCTTTTTTATAATCTCCTCGTTGAGACTTCAATGGCCGAGATTAAATCATTAATCAACGACTAAGATTAACTTGACTTGATCTCTGTCTTTTTCTAGAAGATTCACACCTTGTTTTATTAATACCCTTTAATTATTTTGATTTCCTAAGTTTAGACTTAGGGTCCCATTAAAAATAAATAATTATTTCCATAAAACATAATCTAGGTGGAATTTTCAAAAAATGCTTTCTGGGTTCTTTGGAATACATGTGTCTAAGCCTCCCTGCAAATTTGAGACTTAGAGAACATTTGATGTTACAAGAAATCAATAGTATGCTCACAAACCACCTGGCCATGGCCACTAGTGCCAACTAGAACTCCCCTACAAAATGCATGCGCTCAAGCACTGGGTTGACTACCTCTTCAATGCCATAGCCATCTCGCATGTCTGATATTGGATAGGAAGCCCCGCCTAGATCCCAATGCCAACCCGAGCCTTCAGTACCCTCTATGTTTGAGAGCTACCACTCAGCTTCACTCCGGACTACGACCATCTCCATGAGTCTAGCCCACTGCACCGAGTACCAACTCAGAATCTCTCGCCATCCAACCCCAAGAGAGGTGTCGAATGCACGAACTCCATCACATAGAACAAGCCCTCCATCATGCGAGTGTTGTGCCCTGCGTAGCTCATTTCACCTCAACTCACCATCCTAGTCAACACATAAAATTTGTCGAGGGCATTCTGCATCTCTCTCTGTGTGGTGCAAAGGTAGCCTAGCAATGTTGCAAGCCCCATCTATATAAGCCTAAAGAGAGCTACTATCTAGAATTACTACAACTCTACTGACACCTTGTGCATTTGTCTACTCTGAGTCGATGGTTGGCCCCAAAGAAGACAGCTCATCCTCCTGCACCATGGGATCAACATGAGTCACAAACTGCCCCTCCATGACTAGCTCATGCCCCTCAATGTGCTCTACATGCTGCTGTAGGTGACTGTCATCCCGCAACTTTGTCATAGATCTAGGTACCTCTATACCTATCGGCTCCTCATCAAGGGTGGTGATGTCTCCCAGCACCTCATCATCTTGTCGTGCATTGTGCGCTGCAATCACATGAAAACTTGGTCCCGACCCCTAATACCTCATCAATGGATACCTCAACAACGAATGGCACCTCCTCAACGGTGAACATGTATGTGTTTCCTAGCACCTCGTCGATGGATGGCCCTATGGGTGTATGCTCAACTCTCTCCCTCAAGGTGTCAACTGGTACTATCAAAGAGGTCTCCAACAATGGTGACTCTTGTGCCACACTGGGTATACCAATGTGCTCCTCACACTCTCGCGTGTCCTCTGCCTCATGCTCAATCTCCTCCTCAGGCCCCTCATATCTAAAGCTAGGTCTCCACCAACAGAAGTGATGCAGGGGCATTAGACACTAGCCAGCAATGTAGGAGTTTTGTCCACATGTTGTGGCTAGGAGGGGTTGAAAACAGTCGAATTGTTACAGCTAGGTGTCAATACCTTAGCTGATTGTATTATTAGATCAGTTAGAGTCGTAGAAGTTGAATAGCTCAGTTAGTCTAGCTGTCATATTCCAGTAAGTTGAATTGTTTTAATTAGACTGTTGATTTCCTGAAACGGTCCTCTCAGAGGAACCGAAGAGTCATAGGTTTATGTATATAATTGTAAACCCTCGGATGTATGAGAGGAGGACAAGAAGAAGAGAGGAGATTAACATACTCTGTGGCATGCACTGCTTCCGCTGAATACCTCACTACCGCCATCGAATTGTCTTGAATTCTTATTAATGAAGAAATTAATGATTTATAGTCCAACAGCATCGTGTTCAATACAAATCGTTGCGAATGGTGATTGTGTGAATGCCATATATCTCTGTCTGGTGTTTCCTAAATTTATTCGAGCAAACCTTGTGAAGTTATCACCACCCGCAGGCATGGTCTGTATAGAAAACCCGTTGGAATAGAATCTTGTTATTGTTGATTGAAACCTGCCGAGGATTGACCCGAGGTTAGACGTGAGTTAATAAGCAAAGAAGACCACAAACCCGACGAGTAACCCTGGTTAAACACTGTGCACGAACCGTGAGTAGTTTGGGTGAACAGTAAAGGCTGGAAGTGGTATTCATCGCACCACTCTTATACGGAAGGCGGTATTTCTGGGTCGAGGAGCGATTCCATAGAGTCCCTGACGCGTGTCCCCGAGCGAAATTGGAAAACCACCTTCCCGTATGCGCCATCGCTCATTATCGTTTGCACATGTTGATCAAGCGATATACGTTGGATCGGGCTACGCGATAACAGCCGTCGGATAAGGAGGCAATATTAACGAGTTATATGAGCCGGGAGATATAATATAAAGTATTGAAAGTTATAACCATTGGTTATAAGGTCGGGCAACGCGAAAGATATATTTAAAATTGCAATGGCTTTCAAATGATATTTATTTATCAAATTCCCCGAAATTGATAAATAAGATTCCAAGAAAAAGAAATAGACCACGTGGGGAAAACAAAGAAAGAGAAGACAGAGCCACGACGACGGTTGACCACTCCTCCTCAAGATTGACTTTCAGTCTTTGTTGCGTCATTTGTGGTATCAGAGCGTGTCTGAAGTTGTTTTTGCTGACATGGCAATCCGAGTTGGTAGAGGTGCTAGCAGAAGAAGATCGATTGCCAACGCAGAGGTGTTGGGGATGTTGCAGAGGGTCGAGGCCAGAATGGATGCCATGGAGCGAAGACAGCCCGGAGATCCTGAAGACATCAGCGAACCTGAGACAGAAGAAGCAGAAGAAAATGTTGAAATTCCTCCTGCCATGAGGCTCCTTAGAACTCGTTTCCGGTCCGGTTGCCTGGAACAGGCGGCTTCAGGCAGACTGGGACCGAATCCGGTAAGAATGCTTCCCATAAGGATACCATTGAACAAGTGCTTCGATTATGAAGAAATAAGGAAGATAAGAAGGCCGAGCTATAAGAATAACAAAGATGGCCGTACCTTTTGGTGGGATGAGGCAGAAAAGAGGAGAGTTGGCAAGCAACCTATCAAGAGCTGGACCAGAATGATGGCTAAATTAAAAGGTAAATTCTTGCCTAGTGATTATCAGCTGACATTGTATAAGCAAATGCAGAACCTGAGACAGAGGTTGCTGACAGTAAAGGAATACACAAAGGAATTCTACAGAGTGAGCATAAGAGCTGGGCAATTTCAAGACACACCAGAGAAGACCGCGTATATGTGAATGGTCTCAAGCCGGAACCAAGATGAGATTGGTCTCCGTTCTCAGACAAAGGAAGAGGCCTATCGTATGCTCGAGCAGAGAAACTCGGTGTTGTACTTCCGCGAAGAAGAGAGGTACTTTCCGTGGGAAGGGAAGTCAGGGTGGTAGAGGAAAGCCTACACCCAAGGATGGAGCTAATAGTAGCTCACATCAGAATGATCTATAGAGGATGATGCAAGGGGCAGAAGGGGTTCTTACACAGGAAAAGGAAGAGGAGGCAGAGACAGAGGTAGAGGCAGAGAATTGAGGTGTTATAGATGTCAGCAAGTGGGACACAAGCACTATGAATGTCCAGAGAATGTGGATGCTGGTCCAAGGAATGTTGTTGTTGCCCAGGCTGGAGAAGAAGCAGGAATTGAAGAAGAATGCCTACAGAGAGGGAGAATCCCTGGTGGTGAATAAGGTCTTGCTGAAGCAAGCCAAAGAGGTCACCGAGTTCTCAAAGCAGTGACTTTGCTTAGGAGCACATGCAAAGTCCAAGGGAAATGTTGCCGCCTAGTTTATTGATAGTGCGTACGTACAACTTGGTTTCCACCGAGGTAATAGAAAAGTTGAAGTCGAAGACAAGGAGCATCCAACTCCCTGCTGTGGTGTCTTAGCCGCACAAAGGGCACCACCGAAATAGTGGCAACAAGGAGATAGAGTCAAATAAATATAAAGACAAGGTCCTATGTGATGTAATGCCCATGATGTGTGTCATATATCACAGACTCGTAGTTTTGTCACGTAGCAAATAGTTGGCACATGAAAGAAGAACACTTACAAGTTCTTCAAGGATGGGGTACATCATACATTGATTCCTATGGAGGAAGGAGAGCCATCCAGCAGAGTGATTGATCCAAAGACCTTTTTGTTGAGTGAGAAGGAATATCTGCAGCAGATAGAAGAAGAAGAGGTAAGCTTTGCTTTAGTTTGCAAGCCTAAAGTAGTTCTTACTTCTATAAAGATTTCTAATTTTCCAGTAGAGATAAAAGAGATGTTAGATGATTACTGTGACATTGTTGTGGATGATTTACCTGATGAGTTGCCACCTGTGAGGAAGATTAGCCATCAGATAGATTTTATCCCTGGTTCAAATCTTCCAAATAAAGCAGCCTACATAATGACTCCCAAGGAAAATGAGGAAATCAGTAGACAATTACAGGAATGGGTGGATAAAGGACTGATCAGAGAAAGTCTGAGTCCATGTGCAGTACCAGTAGTTTTGAGCCCAAAGAAAGATGGAGGCTGGAGGATGTGTACTGATTCCAGAGCAATTAATAAGATCACAATCAGGTACAAATTCCCTTGCCCATAATTGAGGATTTAATGGACTGTTTGAGTGGTGCCAAATATTTCTCAAAGATATATTTAAAGAGTGGATACCATCAGATTATAATAAGAGAGGGTGATGAGTGGAAAACTGCCTTTAAAACAAATGAAGGGTTATATGAATGGATGGTAATGACTTTTGGGTTGTCAAGTGCACCTAGCACTTTTATGATACTTATGAATGAAGTGTTGAAAGAATTCATTGGTAAATTTGTGATAGTATATCTAGATGATATATTAGTTTTCAGTAGAACTAGAGAAGAACATTTAAGGCATCTTAATCATGTTTTGAAGAAGCTGCACCAAGAGAAACTGCTGAAAAATCTAAAGAAATGCTCATTCATGAAGGAAGAGTTGGTGTATTTGGGGTTTGTTGTTTCTGTAGAAGGATTGAAGATGGAACCAGAAAAGGTTAAGACAATTGTGGAGTGGCCTTCACCCAGGAATGTCTTTGAGGTAAGAAGTTTCCATGGACTTGCTAATTTTTATAGGAAGTTTATAAGAAACTTCAGTAAGATTAATGCACCCATAATTGAGACAATAAAGAAGAGCAAACAAACATTTAAGTGGACTTATGAAGTAGAAAGAAGCTTCAAAATTTTGAAGCAAAAGATAACAAAGAAGCCTGTTCTGATTCTTCCTGATTTTACAAAACCATTTCAAGTAAAATGTGATGCCAGTGGAGAGGCCATTGGAGCTGTGTTGAGTCAGAATGATAGGCCTGTGGCATATTTCAGTGAAAAGATGAATGACACCAGAAGAAATTATTCCTCTTATGAGAAGTAATTCTATGCAATTGTTCAGGCATTGAAGAAGTGGAGACATTATCTGATGTCCAGGGAATTTGTATTATATTCTGACAATCATGATTTGTAGTATATTGTACAACAGCCCAAATTGAAACATAAGCATGCTAAATGGGTTGAGTATCTCCAAATTTTTAAATTTTTTTTGAAACATATAAGTGGCCAACCCAATAAAGTAGTTGGTGCTTTGAGTAGGAGGCACATCCTTGTTCAAGAAACTAATTTTGAAGTTGTGTTTGATTTTCCGAAAGAATAAAATGATCCAAATTTTAAAGAAGCATTTGAGGCATGTAGTAATCCCCGTTTTAATAGATAGGTAGCTTTTATCGGATTATTTCTCACAGATGACCTACTATTCGTAATAGTCATTCATGTGTACCAAAATGTTCATGAGGGAAAATTTGATCAAAGAAAAGCATAGTGGTGGACTTGTCGGACACTTTGGTACTGAATAAGACTTATGAGTACCGAGTCACTTTTATTTCTGGGGCCCAAGATGAGTTCAAGTGGACAAGTTTGGTGACACTTTGCAAGATCGTCAATATGCCAAAGGAAGGAGCCAGCACGTGATTGCACACTCCCTTTTCTATTCCAAACAAAGCCTTGGTGTATGGTGAGAAGTTTTGTCTAGGATTGCCCAAGAGAGGGAATGATGTGCAGGGCCTTGTTTGTAGGATATCAAAATGGCACATTTTATTCCATGTTATAAAACTAGCGATGCCACCCATGTTGCTAACTTGTTCTTCAAAGAAGTTGTTAGATTTCATGGGTTGCCCAAGAGTATTGTTTCAAACAGAGACACCAGATTTGTGGGTCATTTTTGGAGGACACTGTGGAAGAAACTTGGTACCAACCTAAGTTTCAGCTCAGCTTATCATCCTCAGACTAATGGACAAACTGAGGTAGTGAATAGGAGTCTGGGAAATTTGTTGAGATGTCTTGTAGGAGAGCATCCCAGGCAGTGGGATCATATTTTTCCCCAGGCAGAATATGCATACAATGATTCACCAAACAGAAGCATAGGGCAGATTCCATTTCATATTGTTTATGGAATGCATCCCAGAGGAATATCAAAGTTGAGGAATCTGGGAAGAGCAGAGCTAAGGAGTGCAGATGGTGAGGAATTTGCTTCAGAGATCCAGGCCATACATGAACAAGTGAAACAACAACTGCAAGGCAACAGCATCAAATATAAAAATTGAGCAGACTTAACCAGAAAAGAAGTTCATTTTGAAGTAGGAGATCATGTTTTGGCACACTTAAGAAAGGAGAGATTCCCAAAGAAGCAGTACAACAAATTGAAGTTCAAGAAGATTGGGCCATGCAAGATACTTAGCAAGTTTTCTGCAAATGATTATGAGATTGAATTACCTCCTGATGTTGGAATATCTCCTATTTTTAATGTTGCAGATTTGTACAAGTATGAAGATGATGGTGCAGAAGCAAGATTAGCAGACAAGGAACAGACTGAGTGGAAAGAGAAGCTACCTCCAGCACAACCATTGCAACCAGAGAAGATATTGGACAAGAGAGTGTTCAGAAGGACCAGAGGATAAGAGTACTTTCAGTACTTGATCAAATGGAAGGATAAGCCAGAGGAAGATGCCACTTGGATGACTGAAGAAATGTTGCAGAAGATAGGCAGATCAGTGGGAGAGCTCATGGATAGGAGCCCATGAAGAAAATTGCCCTCGGGAGTCTGATGCAGGGGCATTAGACACTAGCCAGCAATGTAGGAGTTTTGTCCACATGTTGTGGCTAGGACGGGTTGAAAACAGTCGAATTGTTACAGCTAGGTGTCAATACCTTAGCTGATTGTATTATTAGATCAGTTAGAGTCGTCGAAGTTGAATAGCTCAGTTAGTCTAGCTGTCATATTCCAGTAAGTTGAATTGCTTTAATTAGACTGTTGATTTCCTGAAACGGTCCTCTCAGAGGAACCGAAGAGTCATAGGTTTATGTATATAATTGTAAACCCTCGGATGTATGGAAGAGGACAAGAAGAGGAGAGGAGATTTCTGCAATAAACTCTGTGTATTACAATTGCTTCCAGTTGAATAATTTCAATTTTCATTGGCCATCGAATTGTCTTGAATTCTTATTAATGAAGAAATTGTTTGATTGAGAAACGATTGTATACTGGTTCGGTGCGAAATCGTTGCGAATGGTGATTGTGTGAATGCCATATATCTCTGTTTGGTGTTTCCTAAATTTATTCGAGCAAACCCTGTGAAGTTATCACCACCCGCAGGCATGGTCTGTATAGAAAAGCCGTTGGAATAGAATCTTGTTATTGTTGATTGAAACCTGCCGAGGATTGACCCGAGGTTAGACGTGAGTTAATAAGCAAAGAAGACCACAAACCCGACGAGTAACCCTGGTTAAACATTGTGCACCAACCGCGAGTAGTTTGGGTGAACAGTAAAGGCTGGAAGCGGTATTCATCGCACCACTCTTATACGGAAGGCAGTATTTCTGGGTCGAGGAGCAATTCCATAGAGTGCCTGACGCGTGTCCCCAAGCGAAATTGGAAAACTACCTTCCCGTACGCGCCATCGCGCGTTATCGTTTGCGCATGTTGATCAAGCGATATACGTTGGATCGGGCTACGCGATAACAGTCGTCGGATAAGGAGGCAAGATTAACGAGTTATATGAGCCGGGAGATATAATATAAAGTATTGAAAGTTATAAGCATCGGTTATAAGGTCGGGCAGCGCGAAAGATATATTTAAAATTGCAATGGCTTTCAAATGATATTTATTTATCAAATTCCCTGAATTTGATAAATAAGATTCCAAGAAAAAGAAATAGACCACGTGGGGAAAAAAAGAAAGAGAAGACAGAGCCACGACGACGGTTGACCACTCCTCCTCAGGATTGACTTTCAGTCTTTGTTGCGTCAAGAAGCGCCTCCTAGTCTCACCCTCTAATTGTCGTTGTCCTACCTGCTCTTTTCGAGGAGATTTGGTGTCTTCAGTTTGTCGACTTACCACACATGGCGTAGGTAGATGCACCCCCACAGTGTATGTGCCTCTAGTGTATTTGCTATAAGGATGAGGATGGCTTTGGTCTGTCACCCCCCTTAACTGGGTTATCCTCTCATCGTTCCAATGAATTCCACCCCAGAATTGCTGCATATTGAATTTCCCTTGAGCCATGGGTTTGTCTACGGTTTCCCCAGTCACTGTGCCTACCTACCTGAATCTTCCATGATCTTACTGGCAACCCATAGCTGGGCCAAGATCATGCTCCGATACCACTATAATGTTCCTATTAGGAAATTAACAGTGAATAACAGAAAGACATGCTCAAGAACAATACCCAAAAATGGAAAACATACATAAATAACAGATACACATATATTGGCACCAAAACTGGGTCTTTATATTAAAATTTGAGCTGAATAAGTACAATATATGAGGGAAAGAAGAACCTGGGCTTGCTACACCAAGCAAGCAAAGCCCCAGGTTGAGAAAACACTGCCTAAGTGCTCAAATATCAGCCCAACTAAGCTTTGCGCAGACCTAGTAAATTCTTACTCCTGCTGCTGGAAGAAAATGGTGATATTTGCCACTCTTGTGCTCAGAACCTCCTAAAATTTTAGTTGGTGTCTCTCCACAATGTGCTCAACCAAACCCAAAAAGAAATCTGCCTCAAACCAACCACTCAGAAAACCCACAAAATGGTGCAATTACCGGTTGAATAATAAAATGTACTGCTAAACAAAAAGGAGATTTATGGCCTTAATACTGCCCGGAAAATTCTGCAAATTTAATACCAAACTCCTCTCAACAAACCCACGAAAACCCAGAAAGGATTTGGCTAATTTTGACCTCCTGAAATTGCCCTATTTTAGCTCTACGCCCTCCTAGCCAGGAACTGCATACCCAATGGCTCTATCTGCTGCAAACTCTCCTTATTTCTCCTCAATCTGCAATAGGAATGATATAGAAAATTTTCTCATATGTAGGAGAGAGGTTTCACATTAAATCCCGGCACAAGATAGTTGAACCCAGCTCCACAAAAATTTTGTCCAGTGACCCCCTGTGTAAGCCCTAGGAAGATAAATTTGTTCCCCTCAATAGCAGTCACCACTAGCTCCAAAACTTTCCACAAAGGCTAGACTCTCCCTCAAGCAACTCCACTAATTTTCTCCCGGCAAAACACCCTTGGAAGCCAGCTGAAATAAGTGGTACGATTTCTCTACTACGTCCTCCCTGGAGTACGAATTGGCTGAAGGAATCTACTGAAATGTGCTACAATACTCCACAAAACCTCTGACCAAAGTAGCAATAGTTTTCCTCCCTAGGGTGGCACTCAAATTCCACTGAAAGAAGGGTGAGTTCTCCCATTGGAGAACTTTGTGCTAAGCAACACTTGTGACCCAGCTAAATAGCTTGAGCAACAAAGGAAATAGATGAGTGAACAAAACACCCCAATAGCTTCTATGCTCCTTCTATTTATAACTTTTCCTTGCCTCCTCATGTGGGTCCCTCCATCCAATATTTCGACCTCTCTCCAAGGGGTGCGTATTTCTAGTAGGTGTGGCCCCCACATTCCACTAGCAAAATAATTTTCTATTTCTCCTAAGTCCCATACGCCAAAAATGTTTACAATGCTCAATTTACAAAATTGTGCTATGCTTAGCACCTCCCCAATAAACTCCGTTAAATCCCTCAAATGAAAAATCAAAACTAGGGACATTACATACAATTTTTCAAATTGATAACTACTTCAATGATACAATATTACTTCTTTAGAGCATTCCAATCATTAAGCAATTATACATGAAAATTTGCAACCATTAACTTCTTCAATAGAGCAATAAAGATTACGGTAAAAACAGTAAGACAAGATACACCAAAATTTTGGTCAATGACCAAGGGAAGAACCCATTAGTCTTTCCTTATCAGAGAGAATTCAATTCATCAAAATGTTTCAATCAAAATACCAATCTCTAACCTCAATATTTGCCAAGGCAAACCAATAAAATGAGAGAGAAAAGTCAACGTGCTATCAAAATCAAAGTCTACAACATAGGGGCCAAATTTCGACCTGAGGTAGTTGGTCAAAGAGTGTACTGTTCCAAAATAGGAAAAATAGTGCTAATACAGAAAATCATAAATTTACACCATGGAAATTCAAAACATTGCAATAAATACTCAGAACAATTTGAAACACCAAAGCAATTGAGCCATTTTATTATAGAAATGGGCAAGAGAACAAATATATAGAAGAAATGCACCTAGGCTTGCCTTTTTGGCAAGCAGAGAAAAACCTAGGTAAGACAAATAAACCTAGAAAGTTGCCCAACTGATGCTCTGTGTTGTCCCAGTAAATCTGCACTAGCTGCTGCAATGGAATGGCTGAAAACCCCATCTCCGGTGCTCAGAAAATTCTACAAAATTATTCCCGGACTCCTCAAGCTATCCCAACCAAAACCCAAAAATGGTTTGGCCTAATCATGACCCTCCAAAATTGACCTCCAATAAGCCCTACACTCCCCAGTGACTATTGAAGTACGTAGTCTTCAGAATCACCAGCAATATCCTCTACGACTCTCCAAAAATGCCACAAACAAATCCTCCAGCACTTCCCTTATTTCTCCCAGCAAACAGTGGCCCAAATGACTAAGGCACTATCTCACACATATGCGCAGCTTTCCTCCTCTGTGTTGGCCGAGTGACTGCCCAAGAAGCTCCTGAATAATGCTATCAATCCCAACCTCCAAACTCACCCAATAGCTTAGCAAGCTACTAAGCCTCCTCCAAATAATATCTCGACAATAAACCTCCGAAAGAGAACTGCAATAATCCCACGAGAAATACCACTATGTCCTCCAGAAAAACGCACTGCTGGGGCAAATTGAATGCAAATATTGAAGATAACTCACTGAAACTCCCTCGGATGATAATGGAAAAACCAATATAGGGTAGCACTTGAAGTCCCTCGAAGAATGGGTGAGTTCTCCGCTCAGAAAAATCGTGCTAAACAACAAGTGACCCGGCTAAGCAGCTCGAGCAACTAAGATAAAATCGATAAGCCAAGAATGCCAAATGAAGTGAGCTTCCTTCCTTTTATAACCTTTGTTGAGCCTTCTTCCTGCCTTTTTCCTCCATCATGGGTCCCTACATTGTTCCCACTCATGCTTTCCAAACCAATTATTAAGGGTGTGCATATTTCATGTGTGGTTAGCCCCCATACATTACCAAAAAAATAACATAACATAATGTTAACTAACTTCTAACTCCTTAGTCTTCTAATGAAAATCAAATGGGCCCCGACATCACCAAAATTGGCCCACATAACATAAAAATAAATCTAGTGCCAAAATTATTTAGGAAGGGACATTACAGTCCTCCCCTCCCAAATGTTGCTTGTCCCCAAGCAACTTCAGTGCTGGATGCTCCAATATGTGTTCACCCTCCCAAGTGCCATCCTCATCCGGCAAGCTCTTCTAGCACACCAAATATTATATAATTGTTCTGCTCATGAGCTTCCTTTCTCTAGTCTCCAGAATGGCTTACAGTTCTAAAACCAGATGCCCCTCATCATGAAGCCGGGGCAACTCCACAGCTATTGTAATCTATTGTCCCAACACCTTCTTGAGGCATGAACATGAAAAAATATTGTGGATCTTGCTTTCCGGTGGCAGCTCCAACTCATAAGCTACCTCTCTGACCCTCCTGATCACCCTGTAGGGCCCATAAAACCATGCTTGCAGCTTATCGGCCCCCTTTTGTTTCAAAGTGGATTGTTGGTATGGCTGCAAGCATAGGAACATTAAGTCCCCCTCCTTAAAATGCCTCTCAACACGTTGTCTGTCAAAATATAAACAAATTATCCTTAAGAGCCTTGAGGATGTCTTGGCTCTCGTGGATCCTCTTCGACCTTTGGGGCACGGATGTCTCCAAAAACAATGTCAGCAAAAGAAAAAGAATCATAACCATATAATGCACGGAAGGGAGTCATACCGATGGATATATGACATGTAGTGTTGTAGCAGTATTCTCCCAAATGCAACCAATGAATCCATGCCTTCCGCTGCCTGGTCACATAGTTCCTGAGATACCCTTCTCGCCATTTATTCACCCTCTCTGTCTGGTGGTCTGTCTGTGGATGGTAACTAGTGCTCAGGGTGAGCTTTGTGCCCACTAGCCTGAAAAGCTCCTGCCAAAACCTCCCCATAAATCTGTTGTCTCTATCACTGACTATAGTCTTAGGGAGTCTGTGCAGGCGGAAAATCTCCCTAAAGAACAACTATGCTAACTGAGAAACTAAGTACCAAGTCGGAATAGCAAAGAAATGTGTATATTTGGTCGGTCGGTTGACCACAACAAAAATGCAATCCTTCCCATGCACTGCGGGAAGTCCTGTGATAAAATCCATAGAAATGCTCTCTCATTTTCCCTTAGGAATGGGAAGAGGCTGTAACAATCTTGTTGGATGAGTCAACTCTCCCTTATTCCTCTGACAGGCCTCGCACTCCTGTACATATCTCAATACATCTCCCTTGAGGCCCTTCCAGGTGAAGCACTCTCTCACAGTCTTATAAGTCTTCCTAAACCCCTGATGCCCCGACAGTGGAGAATCGTGCGCTGCATGAAGTACTCGCTCTCTCAACTACGAGCCTGGAACCAAAAATGTGTGCCCCTTATAGTAGATAACCTTAGCCATCACCCAATACCGCTCATCTGCATGAATACCCTCCAAGATCTCACATGCTCGACGATCCTTGGAGTACTCCACTAATAATTGTGCGTTCTGTTGATTTTTGTAGCATCAAAAAGTAATCTAAGTCTTAAAAATTGCGAGGAGGCTTAGACACCAGTATTCTAAAGAACCCAAAAATCATTTGTGGAAATTCCACTCGATTTATGTTTTATTAAAATAATTAGTTGTGACACAATCTCACGCAGGCTTTGCGTAGAGAATCACGCAGGGGTGACATAGAGAGGGTTAGTGGGTCCCTCAGGTGTCGGAAATTTTCCTGAGGCTTGGAGAGAATTTATCCCAGATGTTTTCTTAAGAAGTTTCTCAATTATTCTGCCAGTCTTTCCTTGTAAAGAATTTGCTACTGAAGACTAATATATAAACCCTCATCTGCTACACCGATTTTCCCACATTGGGTTTTTCCAGAGACGATTGTCCAAAAATAACTGTCATTGTGATTGATTCTTGTGCTTGCATTTTACTATAATTTCTCTATATGTACTTGAGTGATAACAGCAATAATGTTTATTTCAAAATTTACTAGAAAGGTTTTGTAAATAACTTATTGTGAAAATAAGTAGGAGAAATAAATCAATAACTGCAGTAGAATTTCAGATTTGAAATTTTCACATGGTATCAGAGTTGAGATCAAGTAACAAGATTGGAGACTCTGCGATGGAACAAAGTCTAGATGATGCTGCAGCAGCAACTCGTAAGGGTTCATGCAGCTCTCCAGAGAAAAGGGAAAGCATGGCAGAAAAGATGGATCACGACATCTTTGTATTGACTTCCCGACAGGAAGAAGAGTTCGCTTGCATATCAAGCTCTGCTTCTCCAGAAGTCTGGTATCTTGATAGTGGAGCTTCTACACATATGACGAGAGTACAAGAATGTTTTTCAAGCTACCAAGAAGAGCAGATGAACTTCCAAATCACCATGGGCAATAAAGCGAAGTGTACCCATGTTGGAAAAGGTACCATAGTGTTTCAAACTGAAGCTAGCAATAAGCTTCGAGCCACCAATATGCTACATGTGCCAAGTTTGGAGATGAACTTACTCTTGGTGTCACAGCTGCAAAACAAGGGCTATGACGTTTACTTCATTGATAAAAAAGTATATGTCAAACACCCGAGCTGGAAGAAGAAGGCACAAATCAGAGTCAGGAGCAACAAACTGTATAAATTGCAGCTTGAATCCCCAATGGCACTGATAGGTAGCAGTGGTGAGAAGGATTTGAATGAACTATGGCACAGGAGAATGGGGCACTTACACCATGGGGCTTTGAGAATTCTCAAGAAGACCGTCACAGGAGTTCTAGATTTGAGCACCAAACAACATGGCGTTTGCAGAGGGTGCATACTAGGAAAGTATGCCAAGGCAGCCTACCATAGAAGCAGCAATAGGGCTAAGAGTGTGTTGGGATTAATACACTCAGACATTTGCAGACCAATGTCCACTAGAGCTCTTAGTGGTGTCGAATATTTCGTCACCTTCATTGATGGCCATTCCAGGAAAACTTGGATCTACTTCCTAAAAACCAAGGATGAAGTCTTTGGTCAATTCAAGGAGTTTAAAGCTCTGGTCGAGAATCTAACAAGAAAGTGGATAAAGATACTGCGATCAGATAATGGTGGAGAATACATTGATAAAAAATTCACAAAATTCTACGCAAGGGAAGGCATCAGAAGAGAGTAGACCGCTCCATATAATTCGGAGCATAATGGAATTGCAGAAAGGAAGAATAGAACTATTGTGGAAGCTGCAAGGGTGATGATGTATGAACAAGACATGCCTAAAATTCTGTAGGCAGAAGCTTGTAATACAGTTGTGTATGTTCAGAGCGGGACTCCTCACAGCACATTGGGTAATATCACTCCCGAAAGTGTATTCACTGGCACGAAGCCAGAAGTAAGCCACTTCAAGATTTTTGGTAGTGTGGCATACTGCCATGTACCAGAAGAAAAGAGGAAGAAATTGGATAGGACTACGGAAAAGGGATATCTGGTGGGATATAGCGAGAATGCTAAGGCTTACAGAATCTACATTCATGACAGCAGGAAGATTGCAGTGCGGTGAGATGTAAAGTTCATGGAGGAAAGATCTTTCAAAAAATCTCAGGAGATGCCTTCTGAAACACAGTCTAAAAATGATCCACTGGTCCAGCCACTACGACCAGCAGAAACTAGCACGAGTGCTTCTCCAGGGCACAAGGATCCAGGAGTTCCATCTCAAGAGGATTCGCAAGAGGAGGAGCAAGAAGATCCACCCACTACCAGTGGTAGGACAAGCAGGGAATTACGACAGATTCTGAGGGACGCAGAGGAGTTTGTCGGAGCTCCTAGAAACGAAAAGAGGAAGCGCAGGCAACAGGACAGATACCAAGCCTTGTATCTCAGGTTGGGGAACCCTCTAATTTTCAGGAGGTAGCTCAGCATCAGGTATGGGTAGATGCAATGGTGGAAGAGTACAGCTCCATCATCACAAATGATGTCTGGGCAGTGATTCCTAGGCCTCAGGACAGATCAATTGTGGGTTCGAGATGGATCTACAAGATCAAATATGTTGCAGATGGCAGTGTAGAAAAATATAAAGCCAGGTTCGTGGCTAAGGGGTATACTCAGAAGGAGGGGACAGACTATGAAGAAACCTTCGCCCCAGTAGCTAGATATACTTCTATTAGATCTGTGATATCCCTTGCTGCGCAGATGGGGTGGGAGATTCACCAGATGGATGTCAAAACTGTGTTCTTGAATGGGGTGATAGAAGAAGAAGTATATATTGAAAAACCAAAGGGCTTTGAGACGCATGAGCAGAAGAATCGTGTGTAGGCTTAAGAAAGCCTTGTATGGACTTAAGCAAGCCCCTAGAGCTTGGTATGGATTAATTGATGGTTACTTGCAGAAGATGGGATTCGTCAAGAGCAACACAAATCCCGATCTCTACTATCTGAAAGTAGGGAATGAGCCTCTGATACTAGTGTTGTATGTAGATGACCTATTCCTGACAGGTTCATCTAGGCTCATCAAGGATTGCAAGGAGAACTTCGTTGCAGAATTCGACATGAAGGATCTAGGGCTGATGCATTATTTTATGGGGTTGGAGTTTGGTAGCAGAAGGGTGAAATCTTCCTTGGTCAAGGGAGATATGCTACAAAAATATTGAAAAGATTAAAGATGCTAGATTGTAGACCCATGGCTACTCCAATGATCACCAACTGGAAGAAGATTGATACATCCGAAGATGATGAGGTTGATCCTACCTTGTATAGACAGCTCATCGGGTCCCTGATATATCCGGTCAACACTAGGCCAGACATCTGTTACGCTGTCAACACCCTCAGTCAGTTCATGTTGGAACCAAGGAAGGCACATTGGGCAACAGCCAAGCATGTTCTCAGATACCTACAAGGAACAGTCGAGCATGGATTGAGATACACCAGAGGAAATGACATCAGACTGAGTGGGTTCACTGACGCAGATTGCGCTGGAGGTTCAGTAGATCAGAAAAGTACTAGTGGGTACTATTTCAACGTTGGATCATGAATGACTTCCTGGTGCAACAGGAAACAGAAGTTTGTAGCTCTAAGCTCAGCTGAGGTGGAATATGTGGCAGCAAGCACTGCTTCGTGTGAATCCATATGGCTTACGAAGCTGCTTGTGAATCTACTCAAGGAAAAAATAGAAGCAACCAGCATTCTATGTGATAATCAGAGTTGCATCAAGCTCTCTGAGAATTCTGTGTTTCATGATTGATCGAAGCATATTGACATCAGGTGTCCTTTTATCAGGGACTGTGTCTAGCAGAGAGTTGTACAATCGCAGTACACTCCGACAGGAGAAAAGGTGGCTGACATCCTCACTAAAGCTCTGGGAAAGACAGTTTGTTTACTTCAGAGAGAAGATGGGGATGATCAAGAATCCATTTCAGTAGCAGAAGTGGACACATGCAGAATTGAGAGAGAGATGCAGTACAGATGAGGCAGTGACGGTGGCAGTGTCATGGGCAACAGTACAGAAGGCAGCAACGCAGCAGATGAGGGATAGTAGCCAGGCATCAGCAACACAGAGGGTGCTTCAAAGACAGAGCAATATGCAGCAGGAAAATTGCTAGAACACTTTCCTTGCTAAGAGGGAGTGTTGATTTTTGTAGCATCGGAAAGTGATCTAAGTCTAAAAATTTGCGACGAGGCTTGGACACCAATATTCTAAAGAATACAGAAATTGTTTGTGGAAATTCCATTCAATTTATGTTTTATTAAAATAATTAATTATTTTAATGGGTCCTAAGTCTAAACTTAGGGAAATTAAATAATTAATAAGTATTAATAAAACAGAGTGTGAATCTTCTAGAGAACGAAGATCAAGTCAAGATTTAATATTAGCCATCGATTAGACTTCTAATCTGGGTCGTTGATTTGTCAACGAAAAGATTATAAAATAAGACTTGAGGGCCATTTGGAAAACGAGTCGGGCACACACTCAGTAACCTGAGGGAAGTCGATTAAGGGTGTGCATATTTCATGTGTGGTTAGCCCCCATACATTACCAACAAAATAACATAACATAAAGTTAACTAACTTCTAACTCCTAAGTCTTCTAATGACAATCAAATGGGCCTCAGCAGCACCAAAATTGGCCCCCATAACATAAAAATAAATCCGGTACCAAAATAATTTAGGAAGGGCATTACAAAGGGTCGAAATTTGGCCTGCATTTCCACAATCAAAGTCTCGATCAAATCACAAAAGTTGACCTATGGATATCCCTCGAACAACGAGCAAGAACAAGAGCATAACTTCATTCAACCACAATCAACGAATCACAGATAAACTCAGCCACCAAAATCAGTGAAAATCTCGGTCAAACAATAGCAGAAAATCCCAACTCAATATTGGTGAAACAAAAGTCAAATGGTTGGTCAATGCAAAGAAAAATCTTCTTCTTCTTCTCCTCGCATGTTTGAACAAATCTTCTTGTTTCAGATCGAATGGATGAGTGATGGATGGATACCAAATGAGGTCAACGAATGCTAATTTATGTGTGTTAGGAAGTTGGTTTTCACCACAGAGTCAAACCCCTTAAAGTAGTGGGGTCTGACTTATGCAAATGAGGCCGACTTGGTCAAGATAAAAATACATAATTTCTTCT
Organism: Pinus albicaulis; assembly: GCA_034641835.2. Taxonomy (NCBI): domain Eukaryota; kingdom Viridiplantae; phylum Streptophyta; class Pinopsida; order Pinales; family Pinaceae; genus Pinus; species Pinus albicaulis. Next base: position 390,280,294 of record CM076577.1, read on the forward strand.
TTGTTTTGCCAATGAAAATATCGATCGAAGCTACCAATTTTCAACAACGACCCCCTACTCTTTATGGATTTTCACCAATGGAGGAGTCCCGATAGGTAGGTCACCTAAAAGATGTTCTAAGCTTAAAGGTATAAGGTGACTAGAAGACTTCTAAGGGAGGACTCGACTTAGGACAAGGCTCAAGTGATGGCAAAGAGGCAATGTGCTTCCCTTAGAAACATCAAAAATAGGGCACGCTAGACCTAGGGTTTGAATAGTAGTTTGTAAAAGGGAATGTCCCAAGGTCAAGGTGCAAAGAAAAGGTTTCCAATAATGATTACTAGCAAAGTAGAGGCACATGAAACCTTCAATAAGCCCTCAAGTTGAAGCTTTAACCAAACTAGGGTTTTATCCTAGGGAAAATAACTAGGGCAAGAGAAATTATGGATGAAAATGGAAGAATTGCCACCAACGAGAATGATTTTGAGGCAACCACTGCAACCCTTAATGTTAAGACCTTCCAAGACTGAAAATTTGTCTTCCTAGCTAATTCACACTAAGCCCTAATTGGCTTTAAGAGGGTTGAATTAGAGAAGAGGGAGAAAAGTAATTTCAATTTATGGATAAAATATGACTTGATCACCAATTTGAAAGGGCCAATTCCTAGTCCTTGGGTGGATGGAGTTTATGGATTCTTAAGTTAAGCTATAACTTACAAAGGAGTAAGGATGTTTGATGCCCTACCACAAACCTTATCTATTGCCTTTGTGAGGGACCAAGGTCACTTGGGAGAGAGAGCTATAATCAAGATACACCAAGGGGATTGTTATTCATGTATCATACATGGGTAATGCATACAATAATGAGACCTAGTTTCTACGCAGTCGACTTTTTCATCAAATTAGTGCACAATAGAAAAACCCTATATCATCAATTTATTCCATACATTAGACATAAAAATCAGAAATTTTCAATAAATAGGCTCACTTACAAGACAATATGCATGAACAATCCTTTATTGATCCAAGACATAAATTCTCATGATTCAAGAGAGTAGCTCTAATGAACAAATATTATTCCATAGATCACATATTCACCAAGAAACAAGAAGGTTGAAATCACTCTAAGGAGGGACGAAATAGTCCAAGAGATGATCATGAGTAACAATGATCCTTTCCTCTATTTATATGAGGATGATAAGTTCTAATTTGCCTAAAAGACCCTACTTACAAGTAAAACCACAATCAAACCCTTGGGTTACAAGACAACCCAACTAGCTTGAAAAATATACAAATAAAAGCCCACACGTGTGAGTCATGAGGCCTTTAAGGCTGATGTCATGCATGAAGAGTGCTCCAAATGCCAAGCGTTGATGCTACAAGGTGCCAAACGTGGTGTAGTATCTAAAAATCACCATTTGAGGGTTGGCCCTCAAATTCCTATCAATGGCTCTCTGTGGTCCCCAAGGTCCATTTGGGCACCACAGAGGGGTCTCCTAAGTCTCCAACTGTGAAAAAGTGCCCATCTCTACACCAAAGTTGAAGGCTTTCCAAGTGCAATTGAATCACTTCTCTAATGGTTTGGGTGCCTGTGGGTAAGGTGTCGAAGACATGGGATCTAAACCACCTGAGAATCACAACATGAAGTCTAGGGAAAGAAACCAATCATCAGGGACAATAATCATTATGGTATCTAAGTGAACCAAGCTTGAATGTAATGGGCTCTTTAATTCTTCAAATAAGGATTCCCTTCCAAAATCGGGGCATTGAGTTTGCGATGGTGTTTCCTCCCTAGGTAGGAGTGGCTAAAGGACAACCCTATTAGGTGTTTCAACCCCTAAGGGGAAGTAACATTTCCTCAGTCCACCCTCCAATTGATAGGTGTTAGTGAATAATAATGATGGTATGGAGGAGAGAAGCCTTCATGGCCAAGTACCATGACCAAAGGGACCAACATGATGGGGATCCACATCCTAAGTGTATATATGTGAGGAGGGAGCAATCGTGGATGCATGAGATACCAACACGGCCTTTGTTTTTCCACCCCTCTTGTGCACCTTTTACTTTTCCTTGATTTTTCTTTGTATTATTGCTCGTAGTTCAAAGGGTTTTAGAGCTTGCTTTGAATGATGTATAGCAATTGTATTACCCATTAAGGATGATTCATTTCATTTCTCATCTGGGTTGAGATATGCAAGGGTTCCTTTTTATGTTGTAAGGGAGCAACACGTGCTCACGAACGGAGTGATGGCCAAAATGAGTGAGGTAGAGCTCATGCTAGCTTTTGCCCATGTGTTAATGTGTATGTCCCGACCATCTTTTGCATTCTGATATTCCTTGTATTTTATTTTGTGACCATAACATGCTCATTTCTTTTCTTTTCGCTGCATCAACCTCCTAAGGCAAAGTTTCGGGCCCTGCCTAGGTATGAGGATGTATGGGTGCCAAATTCCATAGAACTAATGGTCAATTGAACACAAAGAATGGATATGACATAAGGGCTTCTAATCTATGATTGCAAGTGGTAAGGAATAGGGATAAATGGAACTACACTATCTCAATCAAGGCTTCCCAAGTAGTGCCCCTCCTATACCCATTAGGCCATTAGGGGAGGTCCCACTGGACTAGGATCGAAGATTAACCCCCCATTTAAGGTGAGGGAACAAGATCGTGGTCAAAACCCTCTTTCTTCCATGTCACCCCATAATCCATATCAAATGCCCAAATATCAACAAGCATAAGCACCAGATTGCAAAATGAATGAAGTACCTTTTGATCAGAAGCCCACCTTCGTCCATGTGCATTTGTCAGATGGGTAAGAAGCATATGGTTGATGTAGGTAGCAGAGATATGATGGCATGTCATCGGCTAGTGGTGATTGTTTGGGGCTACATGGTTGGCCAACTAGATGTGAAGAATTGAAGAAAAAATTTCTCCTATAAGGCCACCCATTTTGGTGGGTGACAAGCACCTAGGATTTTTCTCATGGCATGGCACCTAGGGTTGTCTCAAGAATCATTAATGCTTGTCATCCTACATGGACACTGTACCTGTCAAAAATATCAACCCACCTAAAAAATAGGAAAATACAAAAAGTGTCGAGAACAATAGAACTACTAGGAGAACCCTACCAAATATAGCATGCCTAAAATTAGGCAATCCTAAAAATAAAAACTTCTCGAATGTTAATTATTATACTCACCAAATTCGATTTTCTTTGAAAAATCCATATATATATAGATATAATCTAGGAACCAATCATACGAGCACTAAAACTCTAACTACTAAAAATAGCAATGTCTTGAATGTCACCCAAAAAAATCTCATCAACATCATGAACTTGCAAAGATCCCAAATATGAAACAATCTTTAACATGTGGACCTTCGAACTCTACCTCCTAAAAAGTTGGAAGACTACTAAAAATAGCAAGCTCCTACAAAACTAATGAATATGCCTCTGCCTCTTAAATGATTTCAAACCACTAAAAAACCTGTACATCACCTCCATGAGAGCTATCTTTGACATGTCTAAAAGTTTACACAAAATACCAACTTGATGAAAGCTAGTTGGCTCTTAGCCCTCCAATTGCAATAGGCAAATATGGGGGTTAACAGGGACACATCTTCAAAGGATGGGGATGCACCCCCTTACAACACAAATTATCAAAAAAAAAAAAGAACAGGCAAAGCCTTTGGGGGTATTCGTAACATGTCCATCATACCTATGGTGCTTTTTGAATGAGGGAATGATTATGCCCACCTCAAACCTACAACACTCAAAACAAGTACTTAGCACCACTTGATGTTCCTCACTGTGAATCATGCAATGGACACTCAAAACATTCATCATGGCTTCACCCCCATAGAACATCCATTAACACTCTCAAATTTGGTGTTGAAATAAATAATAGGGTTATGAGATGTAATTGCTTGTAAAATTATCGATACAATTTGATACGCATAAATGCAATTGTATGTTCAGAACCCTAGATTGTCCTTGAATGAGAATAGGATGAACATATTAGCTTATAGAGTGAACTCCGAGGTTTTTCTTGTGACAACAGACCAAGTGCCAAAAGTCTTTGACAATGGTCAGGATATAGAACGACCTCTAGCCAAAGTCTAAATCAAGAAATGTCGAGATCCAAGCTTATGATAATGTGACAAAGAAAAGTTATATGAAAGTCTACAATCAAAGTATGACGTATAGATGAAAATAATTCATTGATGAAGGTGTGTCTAATATGCAATCAAGTACCTCTAAATGGGTTGATAGGGACACTATGCCAAAGCTCTAACACCATACGTTCGACATTGTTCTTCGATTGTCCAGTGGATGTGATGACATGTGGCTTGGAAGGTACAAGAGAGTTGCAAGATCTCGTCATGGGAAGCTTTGTGGCCATTACAATCCCATTCTCTGCATTATGAAGAACTTCATTAGAATATGAGGAAGGATTGGGTTTTTATTACAAAGCATTTGAGAGCTCGCTTATCAGTCTATCATATCCTCACAAGATTTAATAGTCTGTATTGCCCTCAATTCGACATTATTTCTCTCATTATGGCCAAACTTTGGGTTACTTTCCTTCTACATTAGTTTTCCCTTCTATATATCTCACCTCCCCTGCATTGTGTTAAAATAATTTTGATCTTCAAAATCATACTGCTACTTAGTTTGTTTCCTTCCTCCTTTGGTTTTCCCATGTTGATTGGCCCTTGTCTGCTCTGTCGACCCACCAATATGCCCCCCTACATGTTAGTTTTTGTAGCATTGGGAGAGTTCTAGTCTCAAGACTTTGTGGAGAGGCTAAAACACAGGAATTCTCCATAACCCAAAAATTGTTTCTAGAAATTACACCTAGAAATCGCTCAATTAGATTATTAACCAATTTTTAAATATTTCCAAAGTCAAAACTTAAGAAAAGTGGTTAATTAATCAGTATTAAGTGAGAAAGGTGTGAATTATCTAGAAACTCACACGGATCGACGAGGATATAATCTCAGCCATTGATTAAGATTTAATCTTGGTCGTTGGAGTCCCACAGTGAGATTATAAGAAGAAGTCGATGGGTAGATGGAGGAACACACTTGAGATCGATTTTCCTTGGGCAGTTTGATTTTCCAAAGAGCAACAGCAGTTGTCCGAAGAGTTTGAGCTTGAGAAGGGAAGCGGAGACAGAGAGGGGCAGGGACAATAAGTCTAGAGGAATATTTCAGATCCAAAGAAACAACAGCAAGTAATAGAAGTATTCCACACAAAAGTTGCGCAAGGACTGTACAAAAGCTTCAGCAAAGCAGTTCCATTTAGCTGGAGAGGAAGTCGATTCAACATCCAGAGGCTGGGAAAGTCTTCCAGAGGCTCGAAGAGTCACTTCTAGCAGCAGAGACAGGTGGTACGGCTTGATCAGAAGTTGAACAGAGCCACATGTGCGAGAGGTAGCGTAGAGGGTCTACGCAAGGGTTTGGACAGCCAGTTTTTTGGAGCAGTCAGTTCCAGGATTTCTTGTGGAGAGAGAATTTTCTCTCTAATTACTTTTTTCAGATATTTTTTGATTAGATAGCCAGTTGGGCATCCATAGATTGTACTCAAAATTCTCACTGCTACTTAATAATAAAATTCCTCACTTGTTGCACCAGTTTTCCCAAGTTGGGTTTATCCGGGGACTTTTGTCCAAAAATAATTGTTTCATAATCTTGTGTGTGTCAGTGTTTTCTCAGATTTCAATTGATCTTCCGCAGTATTTTTTATTTGTGAAGGTTGCAATGTGATTAATTCGTTGTTGTTGTAGCAATAAATTGTTACTTTAATTTACAGTTAGAAGAGTTAATTCCAGTTGTTGCAATAGGATTTCAGTAGTGAAATTTTCACACTGCATTCTCCCCTTTCGACTCCACCCCTTGTTGATTCCCTTCAACCAAATCTCCCACTATGGTTCGAAATGGTTTTGGGTATCAAGGGTGTCATGGTCATCACAACCCTCCTCTAAATCATGCCCAACTCAATGTTGAATTTTCTTCCCATACTTATAGAGCTCTATATCCACCAGAAATTTAGTCTAAGATTGAAATTTTAGAAGCAAAGACACAAGCATAGTTATCAAAACCGGCCGGTTTGAACCGGTAACCGGTCAAACCGACCGGATAGCTAAGGCATCGGTATGAACCGCTCAAGCAACCAGGTTAAGGGAGGCCTCTCACGTAAAATGGTCGGTTAACCGGACCTAACCGGTCGGTTAGGTACGGAACTGTCCGGTTCATGCATAAACCGGTCGGTTCTGTACCTAACTGGTCGGTTAGGTGTCCCATGCTCAAGTTTGTGCTACCATTTCAGGAGGGCAAGGGGGGCTTCACTTGACTTTGCCTACCCTCTCATTTTCCTGACACATCCTCTTGGCAATTAATGGTAATGTTAAATTCTTAAAGTAAAAGGATGAAATGGTAGGCATTAATTTTTAACATTACCATGAAATGACTCAGGATGTTTAAGAGTGGTTTCGTCCTCATTGGATTTCATATGGAGAAACTAGAATTTTAGATTTCACTCAAAATTCAGCAGACTTAATGGTTTTTAGGGTTTCATGGTTTAGGGGTTTGCAATGTTTCCATTTTTTTCTATCATGTGTAAGGGTACGAGATTGGCATTTGATCAAGAGCATTAAGTCATTTAAGAACCTTGATGTTAGTGGCATTGATTGTTAAACTTTGTTGATGTTGGTGGTATTGATCGTTGAACTCCCCTACCGTGGCCTTAACAAGAATGTACCCTTCACTCAAAGGAAAACAACTGGTTAGGCATGCTAATCTTTTTCTACCGCATTTTAAGGTTGAGGAGATGAACCCTTCACTCAAACCAAAATCACTGGTTAGGCATGTTAAACTTTTTCAATTTCTATCATGTTATAAAGTTGAGCAATCCAAGTCTGAAGACTTTGAGCTAGATGATGTTTATGTATCTCTTGTTGATGATCCCATTTCTAGTAGCGATGAATCAATGATGAGTTGCATGAGAGACCATGTTGCTCAGTGATTTGTAGTTTTGATGTCTATTTTTGCTACTACTACTACTACTAAAGTTGTAGAGGAGTTTTAGGAGTCCTCAAACTCTAAGCCATATTATTTATGTAGCTCATGTTGATGATCCCTTGTCTAGTAGTGGTGATGATTTTGATCATGATGAGGAGTGATCATGTTGTTGATCACTAATATGTAGTCTTGTATTAGGCCAATGGCCTCATAGCTTGTAGCATTGTTTTTGGACTTTATGGGCCATTTGGAGCCTCATCGCTTATGTATTTTTCGATGATATGTATTGCACTCGGTGCCATTTTGATATATTCACCTTTGCATGGTATATAAATGAGCAAACTTTGCATATTTTGTCTCTATTGGCTTGGAATCATAGTTGCAAATCTTAAAAATAGTTTTTTTTATTAAAAAATAATTATTTAATGTATTTTTTTTAAAACCGGTTCATTGAGATCTGACCGCTCCTGGTTAGACCGGTTCCAGTTAGAAACCCGGTTCATTAGGTCCACCGGTCCGGTCACCGGTTCCGGTTTTAATAACTATGGACACAAGTAGACTGAAGCTTCTTTATGAATGAAAAAGTAGATGTCAAATTGAGTCAATGGATCCCAAACACATGAAACACTCGTAGTCGCAATACAAAATATTTTCATATCATTGAAATCTAGCGGCAAACGAAAACAATGATGGGCACAGTTTTAGTTGAGAGGAAAGAGGCACATACTAATCCTACTCTGTTTGGATGCTTTGTAACTCCAGATACAAGAAGTAAATGATAGAGTAGAAGCAATTGCTCAAAAGATTCACAACCTGGAATTGGCAAAGGATAACCCAGCAACTAGACACACCACTGATGCAGAGGATGTCTCACTCACTCCTTGACATATATAGGTCTCTTGCTTTGTTGTCTATGTTTTATGGCTACATCAATGTATTTCTCTTTCAGTACAACAAAGGAATACAGATATTATATATGCCAAGAGTAGTCAGCAGTAGATAGATTGAGAAATAAGTAATCTGTCTCAAACTCTGTAGGAAAAGAACATGTTCTACTGCCACTGGCATGGTTTCCCAAGTGGTAGACCAATTGCATTTGATTATGTATAATTTTGCATTTTGTTAACAGAATATCAGTAGCTACTAGCTAGCTTATATATATATATATATATATATATATATATATATATATCTGTGTGTGTGTGTGTGTGTGTGTGTGTGTGTAATCTGAGCAATATGATTGCACTAGAGATATCGCTGAAATATACCTGACAACAAATAGTAGAAACTAATTACATGGTTGAAAGTTTACTTTGGTTCCCCATCAGTGGAATTTAATTACTATAAAAAGACCACTGAACCTGAGCTAATGTTAACTATATTGCAATTAAAAGTAAATGTTGAAGCCAATAATAGATCCCGAAGTACATCAACAATATACTGCAGTGTTCTCAAGAGTCAAAATCTGTAAGAGTGCAAACCTCCACAAAATAGGTGAAGGGTGTTAAATTTCTAATACCAGTAAGATTTATTTTTTTAACGGTAAATTAATTTATCCCCAACAGTTTATTTATTTACCCACATAAACATTAGTTTACCAAAAATAAAATCACGGGTATTTTTAACTTCTAGAATTAAAAGTATGCAGCGAAAATAAACCAAAGAGATCAATCACATTGCAAAATTAATTAACCCACAACAATTCTCCATCATTTCATTATCTCGAAAATCTAGGCTTTCTAACATGTTGACCACTGGAATGGCACCTGATGATAATGAGAAGACTCCATGCCCAAGGATGAACCAGAAGACATTTCTACCATCAGATATCATCAGTTCAACAGATTTTTTAAACTCTACTTCTTCTTATCATTTTCTTCTGCAGTCCTCAGATTCTGCAGCCCTATGGGGATATTGTATAAATGTCAATAACATGATGAACAAAACCATGTAACAGGCCTAGGATGTTGGGACTCGATCAGCAAGTGAGTACAGCTTGGAGTGTTTTTTTTACTTGGTTAATTATTCCTTCTTTTTAGCGGCGAATAATTTTCTAGGTTTTTTCACTCATTGCATTACCCCAAAGCTAGGGTGACAGCTTGAAGGTTGAGCCCCTAACGCATCTTAGTGTCTAGAGTCAATGTATATTACCATACTAGGTCATCTCTGAAATTTCGCAGAATTTGACTAGATCAAAGTAGGATTTTTTAATAATTAAAAATTTCCCGCAAAATGGGATTTTTTAATTAATTTCTATGTAATGATGTAAATAAATGGCCTGAGGAAATGTCTAGGGTGTGTTACCACTCGAACTTCATCCTCAGAGACCCAACATTATCCTAGGACCCACTTTGAGGGTCAAAAAACAACTTACAGTCCCTCAAAAGATGACTTTTCTAATGTCGGTGGCAAAAAATGAGAAGAAAATTTAAAAAAAAAATGAATAACTGGAAAAATTTTAAAAAATTTCCAAAGTCAAAATAAGCCAACTTTTGACATGGCAAGCATGTGGGGCCCACCACATGGAGCACAACTCAAGTCAACATTTCAAAAGCAAATCAAGAATATCACGTTGTTTGAATGAAATGCTACGTATGGCTAAAAATTCACTTTGAATTTAGTTTAAGCATGTTGAAACTAAAGGGAAGGCACATTAAAAGTTAATGGGGGACAAAAGGTGTGACATGGCAGCTACCTTGGAGGTCAACTTATCCAAGTCAACAATCAAGTGAAAAAGGAATCACGTGGAAATTTTGAAGGCCCACTAATTTCTAAAGAAAAAGAAAACTATTAATTTCATTGGAATATTGTCCAAAGTGAATTATAATGTTAAAGAAAGATAATTAGAGGACCCCACCTTCATGCTCCACATATAGGCAGCTGAGGAATATTTCACGTGAAGGATGATATGCACATGTTGAAACAAGAATCCACACTACAGCAAAGGAAGGACAAAGATATATCCGCGCAAATTGAAAGGGTAAATCAACTACAGGTAGCTTCAGTTGAGTATGTCTCCATCAATCTACGCTTCACCATCCACTTGTACGTTGTTATCTATCTCAGCTATACACGCAGCAGTCAACTACAGCTTGTACGCAGCAATAAGAGGCAGTCATATGTTGATCATAACACACAGATATGATTGCCATTGATTTGGTACACATGGGGCACATGATCGTTGTATTATGGCTAATTTAGTGGGATATAACTCCCATTTGTTGCCACAGATTTCACACTTGGAAACAATAAGATGCACATAACAGTTAGAAGTGTACGCTGCCAATGAAGAAGGCCACCTATAGCAGTTTTTGAGGTTCGGTTTTACGTGTGAGTTGAGGTAGTCTTATGTGAGAGTTTTCTCCCCCATGCACCTATCATCAATCACAGTTCGCAGCCACCAAAGATATGGACATGAAGAAAAACTTGCATGCTGGCCTTAACAGGGAATTAGCTGCTAGTTAAGGAGATTTGTGATTGAAACCTACAGCAATTCTTACAGCCACTTGAAAATTCGTTTTTGCATTGAGATTATCTTCACCTCTCCACTTGTCATGAGGTTCCTCATTGAGATCTTCTCCAGTTTTTGTATAAATTGAGCCTTGGGCTCTCATTATAATCATGGTTTTGAAGCTTGTGCTTATTGTTACTATGCCGAAATTGTTATTGAGCTGAATAAAGGAAAGTCTTTGGGGTTACTAGCTTCTCTTGTGGTGCATTCTTTGGTTGATGAGGTATACTTGTTTCATTTGATGTTGTTATTCATTTATTTCACATTGCAATCTAGATTGGTTTCTTTTGCATTTGCCTGAAGGCACTATTGTCTAGGGAGGGCAGATTTGTAGCTATCTCAGATCTCCTTTGAATTGGTATATTTTGTGCTCTTGTTGTAGCTTGTTATTTTCGGTTGAATGACAAGCTCAACGTGGCCTCTATATTTTGCACTAACAATTGGTTTGCAAAGATTTGTGTGTTCAAAGGACAGGTTGTCAAGTCTATTGGAGTGTGAAGACTTCTTCAGTTGGAATAAGTCAGCTCCAAGGATATCAAAGATCCCACAAGTTGTTCAAGCCAACAATCTCATAAGACATCAAGAGATTTATTTAAAAGGGGGTTTCATGAGCCCTTTGCTTCTATTCCATCTCTCAAAAATCATATATTTTCTTCTCTCATTTGTACACATATTGATTTTATCTAGCATTTGACGCTAAGTTGTTAGATTCAAATCCTAACTCTCACTCACTAAATCAACTCTTTCAAAGCTAATCTTAGTGAGGGAATTTGTAATATGAAGTGTATTTTATACTTGCATTTAGTTTCTAACTTTTTCCTTCTCATGCATGTGATTTCCTCTCACATATTTCAGCACTATTTCTTTTGCATGCTAACTCTTTTGCTTGTTTTCCTACAGGTGTTCTTGGAAGCAATCTAAGTTTGAAGAAAGGGAACTAAAGCATAGGCTAAGGAACACTTTTCCATTTGGAACCTCAAGTCCAAGTTCCGCCTTATCACTTCACCTCTACTTCTAAAGCCTCATTCTTTTGAGGAATTGTAACCACCATTCACCTCAAGGCCTTTAATTTGTAACATCTCACAAGTAAATCTTTAAAATCTTGCACTTGTAACTTTGGGAAAGAGTAAGTTTAAAGCACATATTGTAAGCTCTTCCCAAGCCCCTCATTTCTATAAGAGGGCCTCACCTTCAATAATAAAGAGCTGACTTTTCTTGAGGGAGCTTGGGAAGTTTTTCCCATGGTATCTCACCTACTCATTTAGAGGGAGGAAATCTTCTTGAGTGGTTAACTTTATTTTGTCTAGTTTTTAATTTGCTCAACTAATTTACTTGCATTCATCATTTCGTTTGCTAATCTAATCTAGTTGCATGTGAACAACTCATATTTTCATTTCATTAATTTCTTAGATCGCATGGTCCTTTAATTTCCTAATTTTCAATCTCATTTGCCATCACTTACTTGTGTTTTGTGATATATTTCTCATTTGGTTAAGTTTCACAATATACTACAAGTAAAGAAGCAAAGCACTTTCAATTTATGGCAACTTGAGTTATTGTTCTAACTATGAAGCATATTTAATTGAAGCATCTCCATCTTTTACATAGCACTTGCAAACTCACTTTCATATAATTTAGGCATTTCACTTTGCATACTAAATTAGACTTGCATCTCTAAAAATTAACTTCCAACTTAAGTTGGTTGTATACACATTAGGGTCCCTCCACCCCTATTGACTCCTCACTGTGAGACCCAGATTTCGGGCGATGATGAGGTTTGGGGATAGGAGTTAAATTGAAAATTGTTTTAGAATTCTATTACTAAAATAAACCAAGAGCACCTTCACATCACAACTTTACTCGCAATTTTTCTATCTCATGTACTTGTTAGTTTGGTGGTTATTTAACTCATGAATATTTAATGTCATTATCCTTTGTTACTTGAGCACTCTCTTACAAGTAATTTTTCATTTATTGCAAGTGATGCTTATATATTTATCTTGGCCTAACACTTCCTTTGCGGGATTATTGTCATTGTATCTTGGATTTCATTTTTTAGCAAGCACTTGTCATTTACTTTAAAGCACTGGTCTATATTTTGAACACATCATTGAATATTGCTCATATACTTATATGCTTGTTTACATCTTCGAACTGGGTCATCTTTGATAAGTAATTCCTTCTAATCAATTCTCCTAGAAACCTCACATCTTTGACTTAGTTTGCCTTTAGGGACCACCCCCCATAGCTAACTTAGGAGATAGCTTAAACGGAGAGAGTCGGGATTAGTGTGACAGCCCCTTCTCTGAGTTCCTTGCCACCAACCACACCTTGTGGGGTTAAAGGCTTTTCTCACTAACTTATAGGTAGGTGTAGGCCGCAAGCGATAACATGACCCATAGAGATATAAGGAAAAATACAATCCAAAACCTGCAACTCGGCTCCCTCAGAATGAATTCGGCCCAGGTAAATCGGCTTCAAGGAAATCTGCCTCAGGATGAAATCGGCCTAAAGAACTCGGCCTCCAACAACTCAATCTATGCCCTCCAGCAACTCGATCTATGCCCTACCACTAATGCACACTAGAAAAACCCCAGCGCTCCAACTCAAACTCCTCAAGATAAATACAATCTCACTATGGCAACTCGCCCCTATAATCTCCTCCTACTTGGACTCCGTAGATACACATAAACCCATTCGAACTTCAACTTCTCTGTGCACTTCTCCACTAAGCCACTCGCACTGTAGAGAAAATCACTCTCTCTGAATGATGAATCGATCACACAACCTATGCTCTTTGTCTTGTGTCTTCACCTCCTAGCTAGGCTCCCTTTATAATCTTCAGAGTACAGATCCCTATCCCCAATCTCCCTTCTAGAACCATCTTGCACAATGCAGATCAACGGTTGAGATTATTTCTAAGTCACTTAAATAATTAAATTATTTATCCTTAGAAAATAACTCAAGTCCAAACTAATTAATTGACTTTAATTATTGTACTTTTTCTAAGTTAGACTTAGGAAAGAAGACATAAATCACTAGAAGAGGAAAATAATGTCTTCCACAGGCTAAGACACCAAGCCGATGTAGAAGACTTTCCGAAGCTACTCACATCAACAAAGGGAAGAACGTAAAAGAGAACATCAATCTGCATTTTATTCTGGCTAATGCAGCAAATTTACTGAAGTTCAAAAACTCCATTGGTTTTCTCACAAATGTGGACATGCCATCGATCTCTTGCCAACTGCAAAACCCTGGATATGCATAACACTAAAACACACAAGCACATTTACATGTTGAAGGAAAGAAAGTATGAAGTACAGGAGCATGATATTTTTAACGATGTTAATTGGGTTTATCTCAGGTGGTTGGGAGGAATGATTGCTATCCTTCCCACCCCGGTTCACTTATGGCAAGTGACATGAGGAGCTTTGTTGTAATAGCTTTGAGCCTTGTTGTTGAGTCTGAGCAATCCCTCAAGGACCAAAACATGTATATTCCTCATATCAATATGGAATCTAAAGATATTTCTCATGGGAAAATGACATGATGAGCTTTGTTGTAATAGCTTTGAGCCTTGTTGAGTCTGAGCAGTCCCTCGAGGACCGAAACACGTATATTCCTCATATCAATATGGAATCTAAAGATATTTCTCATGGGAAAAAACAATATTTTTAATGCTAAAAACTAAGGACCTTTCCAAAATTTATATAACAAATACATCTAATTCATCATCAAAGGCTTAGAATATCCATATTCACAAACTATAATCTTATGTTCAATATGTCATAAATTGTTTTCAATCAAGGAAAAATGAAAAATAGAAATAACAACAGAATTCAGCTAAAGGTTACTGAAATAGAGCAAATAAGAAACCAAACTGCAAGATTTATACTTACTTTTGTCAGCATCCTTTTTGCTAAGATGTGGTAATGGCGTTGCCAAATCCTTTGGCCAACCATTGTTGCTACTAGTACACTGTAGAATATACCAATGACAGTAAAAAGCCCCAATGTTACAAGGCCTACAATAACCAATATTGGTGCCCCTGCTTCACCAGCCCCTCCCAAACATGTCCCACATTCCCCTGCAGTGCCAGCACAACTTTCAAAGCAAGCAGCGCAGTCTGTCCACATACAGATAGTCCCTGGTAAATGACAATCTGCACACACACTACATATTCAAGCATAGTGTCACGGATCAGATTTCCAACTAGGAATAGACATCATCATCTCTGTTCTACAAAAGCACACCAAGTTAGGATTTAAAAGAGTTGTTTTATCATCCTTGCTCTGCATGTTTTTCTGAACTTAGTCCTCTGAGATGTAGTTCTCATTTATACACATTAAATACCACTTCCACATATGAAAGAGATTTTGGAACTGAAACATCACTCTTATCCAAGTAGCTTCATACTATGATTTATTGGCAATTATGTTTTGTGGAAACAGGATCAACTCAGATCTACACTGATGATTGGAAATCACACATTAACTCATCTGCAGTTCACATGGCTGCAGCTAGGTCATTCTCACAAGTGAGGCCAGTGTAAAGATAAAAAATCTAGGATAGATGATAAGCACTCCACATTACATCAAACACATCATTTTTCCACCATGCTTCAGGGATCTCTCCATATTTTATCATCTATGTTCTACAAAAGCACACCAAGTTAGGATTTAAAGATTTGTTTTACCATTCTCGCTCTGCATGTTTTTCTGAACTTTCTCCTCTGAGGTGCAGTTCTCATTTATACACATTAAATACCACTTCCACATGTGAAAGAGAGGATGGAACTGAAACATCACCCTTATCCAAGCTAGCATACTATGATTTATTGGCAATTATGTTGTGTGAAAAACATGATCAACAAAGATCTACAATGATGATTGGAAATCACACATTAACTCATCTGCATTTCACATGACTGCAGCTGGGTCATTCTCACAAGGGACGTCAGTTTAAAGTTTAAACATAGAAAACCTATGATAGATGACAAACACTCCACATTACCTCAAACACATCTTGTTTTCCCCGATGCTTCAGAGATTACTCCAATCAGGATATCACTACAATAGAAAAGTTGCAAAGATAGAATTTATCTCACAAGTTCACATTTTCTTTTGTGAGTGATCTCAAGACTCACACTACATTCTTTGCACAATTAAGATCGAAAAATGAGGTGCAAATATAATTACATGGACATAAAACCATCAGCTCTCAGTTGAATGATGAATATAAAGCAAATGGAGGGTATGTTAAATGATAGACAGTCAGATATAATGATCATAATTAGAGTTGGGCATACTTGTATCATATAAAAGCCATAATAAATTACTTAAGTAGAAATCTCATTTACTATAGTGGTGTAATCTTGACAAAATAAATATTGAGTTATTAATACTTCCTAAGGAAAAAAATGAAATCCATGCACTTTTGCAGCAGCTAGGTTTTTCCCTAGCTGCTGCGTTGAAACTGTAAGAGTTGTACAATCCCTAGCCACCGTGGATCTTCCTTAGACCACCGCACTGAAGGACACATAGGTACCCGTTGCCTGGAAATTTTCGGCCAGGAAAGACATCATTCCTCTCTCACCAGAAACTGTTCAGACCCGTTTTTTTTGCATCTCTTCCACACTGAAGGAACTTGGAAGAGAATGATTGGGCTTTGCAGTCAATATGGAAGTGCCCAACAGATCTGAGGAGGAAGCCTTTGCTTCTCTTCTCAGAAATGCAAGATTTGTAGGAGGAAAATGGCGGCAAATGCCCAATAAGAATCAATTTTTTAAAAGGGCTCAAGACATCCCCAAGTTGGAATTTCAATCCAGAAGCAGAAAAGAAAGCCATTATGATGCATGAACAAGCCTTAATCAGGAATTTTACAGGCCAATAGCCTAAGAAACCGGATTCGTCGGTCTAGCCCCTCGTGTCCCGAATCCATCGAATCAGACATAATTCGGTCGGACTCGTGTCCTTCTGCTCATGTACCGATTCGCCGAAAACAAACCCCGAGAATGTGACCTCCGCGGGTTTTAAAAATCCGATTTGGCTCATTTCTTTTTTCACTTTGACATTTGTGAGTTTGCAAGGAGCAAAGGGGCATTTTCAAGGAGATTCAAGCAACAGGTAAGTCATTTTCTCTCTTCTTCTTTTTTTGCATTCAATTTGCATGTGCATTTCTTTTACAAATTTGTGCATTTTTTGTTTATTTTTTACAGCATTCATGGCTCAATCAAGGGCAGCAGGGAAGGGGCAAAGGAAGCGGAAGAATGTCCCCATTAGAGATGCCCCTCCTGTTCCAATTTCACCAGGGTCTACAAGTGTTCCATCTATTGGAAGTAGGGCTGCAATAGCAGCTTCAAATGTTGAGGGAAGACAACAACCTCAAGATAACAAATATCCATTGTGGAAATATGTCACAAGAGAGCAAGGGCCAGGCAGCAAAATGAAGGGAGGAGGCAATGTTGCTTGGAAATGCAGCTATTGCAACAATCATTTCATGAGCACATATTGTCGTGTGAAAGTTCATTTGTTGGCTTTACCAAGTTGTGGAATCGCAGCTTGTACACAGGTGTCTTTAGCAAAGAGGAAAGAAATAGAAAGGCATATATTGGTGTGGCAAATGTGGCTGCAAAAACTAAAAAAAACAAGAATGATGACCCCCTTCCATTTTTGAGGAAGGGCAACAACAAGTTCCCATTTGAGAGTTTTGGTGGGGGACAAGTAGCAAAAAGGAAGGCAATTGCTCTTGGTCCAATGGACAAGATTTTCCAAAAAGAGAAACGAGAAGAGCTTGATCTCACCATTGCCTTTTTTTTCTATCAGAACTTCATGTCTTTCAATGTTGCACGCTCACATTTATTTATTGAGATGTGCCAAGCTCTAACTCAAGAGACTCCATCAGAGTATATGCCCCCTGGGTAAGAGCAGCTTAGAACCACATCGTTGACGAAGGCAAAGAAACAAGTGGACAAAATGCTTGAGCCTATTAAATCGGCATGTGTAATATTCCCAATTAACAATGGCTAATTGGAATATTCGATTTTGGTCAATTTTGCCTTATGTAGTTAGATTATAAATAAAAGTGACTAGAGGGGGACATAACTCACTCTAAAAATAAAGTGCACCCCCTAGTAGACACAACATTGTAACTTAAGTGAGCCAAGGGAACCAAGAGACCATGTAGAGAGGGGGCCCACGTAGACCACATGGAGGGACTGCGCAGGCCAAGTTGAGCATGTGGCAAAGGGAGGCTACGTTGAAGGAGGTGGGCCTTAGAGTTTGAGAGAGGCCAATGCTATATAGAGAGGAGAGCCTCCTCATTTTGGTCATTTGATGTTTATGATATTGGGCTGGTCATTTCGACTTCTGGTTTCTTTGGTTGTTTGCTTTAATCTGCATTTGTTATTTGCAGGAGTGTCTCAGAATTGAGTCTGCCTGTGACCTCGGGGAACTGGTGCTGCTCGGGTGAGGTTGTCCCATCAGTATTTTGCTGGAGGTTTGGTGTTGGGTTTTTGTGGAGGAGCAGTGCATTCATAGACTGCGCAATCCTGAGAGGGAGGACGCAGTCCATTTCTTGGGAGCTCCAGATTGGGTGTCTTTTGGAGGTTTCGAGCTTAGAGATTGAGCAAGGGGCCAGCCCTTGCCTACTGGAGGATTTTGGCAGAGTTTGAGGCAGTATTTTTGGTGGATTCCCTTTAGTGTCAGCGCAGAGCCTTGGAGGATAGCGTAGATCCTCAAGGGGGTGATTTTCGAGGGTCGGCCATTCCGGAAACGCTCTCTGAGCTTTTCTGGGTTTGGTGAGTAGAGGCTGATTCCAGAGTTTCAGCTTATTCCGAGTAGGGGAGTAGCCCCTGATACTCATCTTGTTCGACGATGTGACTGCAATGGGTTTTACGACAACTAGGACGCGATGGAGAACGGCCATTGCATCGACGTGCGAGTATTTCTTCACTTGCCTTGTGCAAGTCCCAATTGTAACTCTGTGCTAACCTTTCCTTGTATTTCGACGCAATAAAATGGCTCAGCTATCTCTTTGCATTTCTTGAGTATCTGTTACATGTTCTATATATATGCTATTGTATGCTTGCACTACTCTTATTTTTCTCCTCGAGCATTCCAGTTACTATACCACTTGGTGTGTTTTCCCCCATACTCTTAAACAGAGTCTGGAAAGGGCCAGATAGCCTCCAGATCTCACCCTCTTTTCAGAGGTGAAATATCTGGTAAATGCCCTCCTAGTCCATCTCTGGTTGGAGTTTGCTTGTGATTTAGAGATATCCCTGAAAAGGGATATTACAGTGGTATCAGGGCATAGATCTGGCTCAGCCTGTGGAGCTAGTTGTCTATGACACCGGGAGAGAAACCCTACATCTGCTACAGAGGTAGGAAGTACATAGATATTGAGCGTAGGTTGGAGAACACCTGTGGAGAGGGTGATTGCGTTCGGGTGGTGGACGCAGAACAGGAGGGGCCTGTGGGAGATTCAGAGCAGGAAGTACCGATGGAAGATGATAGTGATGCAAAACAATTTGGGGAAGCACTCCTCAGATCAATGCAGGATCTGACGAGGCAGATCGAGGTGATGGGTGAGAGATTCACTGTTGTGGAGGCTAAACAGCGTGAAACCCCGAGGGGTTTCCATGTTGGTGAGGGGTCGGGCACATCCCACCATTTGCAGGAGCGGGTTGCCACTCCGAACTAGGCATCACATGCCCCCACTCGTTCCATTATGCCTACTTTTTTGGGTGCAGACACAGGGGTAGGAGCACAGCAGGAGCCAAAGCCTGGCCACATGGGTGATTATTTTGCTGAGTACCAGGCATATGGACTGGAGTTCAGGGATGCCCTTTCATTCAGAGACTTTGTTCAGCTCCAGCGGGACAGCAGACCCCGCGACCATCACAGAGGGCACCGACATTATCATGATGGAGACACTCAGCGTACAGCGAGCCGATTCCATTTCACTACGTTTGATGGTTCATCAAACAGTTCGGCAAAGTCTTGGGTGGAGAAGCTGGACATATATTTCCAGCTCAACCAGATGGCAGAGACGGAGGCCATCAAGGTGGCCATGCTGCATTTGGATGGCGAGGCTCAAGACTGGTGGTTCCATGGGATGGTTACACTCGGGCATTCCACGGTGACTACCTATGCCGAGTTCACTCGGAGGTTGATAGAGAGGTTTGACTGGAGGGATCCGAAGGAGCATTTTGTTGAGCTGACGAGGCTCAAACAGACCGGGAGCCCGTAGTCGTATATTGCAGATTTCCTGAGGATTTCAGTGATGGTGCCAGATCTATCCGCAGCACGGATGATCTACATGTTTGTTGAGGGGTTAGCAGAGCCACTTCGGGATCTAGTGAGATCCACTAGACCGGCCACACTCCAGGATTCCATTGGCAGGACCCGGGATTTGCAGGATGCCTTGCCCAGGACCAGGACACCTTACCCCCAGAGACAGGGTTTCCAGCCAAAGGGGAAGGATGTAAGGATTCCGCCTCCGAAGGGGAATCAGGGTAGGGTACAGCTAGATAATGATGCCAGGAGGGAGTTGAAGAAGAAGAGGTTATGCTTTACCTGTCAAGAGCCGTGGGCACCAAGACACAGATGTGTTGCGGGCAAAGCACATTTTATCGAGGTCTTCTCCGAGAGCAGCGGGGAAGAGGATGAGTATGAGGATGGAGAGGCAGGAGACAGTCAGACAACGCAAGACCATTTGCCACCTCCACCTCCAGGAGCAGGAGGTGCAGCTTTTGCACCCATTGGGGGGACCCTTGCAGCATTGCGAGGAGTACCCAAGTATTTGACACTTTGTGTCCGAGGGATAGTGCGTGGGCAGCGAGTTTCAGTTCTGGTAGACAGTGGGGCAACCCACAACTTCATCGATGCACAGATGGTTGAGCGAAGAGGCATACCAACAAAGAGCTTCGAAGGATTTTCAGTATTGGTCCCAGGAGATCAGACGATGCAGTGTGCCAGGTATGTTCCAGAGCTAGCTGTGACGATGGGTACCTACATAGTGACCGACCACTTTTTCGTGGTCAACATAAAAAATACCAATGTGGTATTGGGTGTACAGTGGCTGATTACTCTGGGGAAGGTCACCACAGATTGGGAGGCCTTGGAGATGGAGTGGGATGATAAGAAGACCGGGAAGCATGAGAAGATACGTGGGATGCACACTTACCCACCCCAGACTGTTTCAGCTCACCGGATGGAGGCAAACCTCCGGAAGGGAGACATAGAGTGGGCAATTGAGTTGTGGGCATTAGAGGCAGGGACTACCAGGCAGACAGATCATCTGGATATACAGGCCATCCTTGACAAGTATGATACGGTATTTGGAGAGATACCGCCAGGACAGCCACCAGATCGGGGGTTTGAGCACACTATTGAGCTGAAGCAGGGCATCCAAGCCGTTATTACCACACCCTATAGAAACCCCAAGGCCTATCGGGATGAGATTGAGCGGGCCATCCAGGAGATGTTGGCTCTTGGACATATCCGGCCTAGCACCAGTCCTTTTGCTTCTTCGGTGGTGTTGGTGAAGAAGAAGGACGGCACATTGAGAATGTGCATTGATTACAGGGCCCTGAATAAGAAGACCATGAAGAACAGGTACCCCATACCGCGGATTGATGAGCTGATGGATGAGTTGAGAGGAGCACAGTTCTTCTCAAAGATCGATTTGAGATCCGAGTACCACCAAATTCGCGTGAGGGAACAGGACATTCCCAAGACCGCTTTCAGGTGCCATTGCAGCCACTTTGAGTTCTTGGTTATGCCTTTTGGGCTAACCAATGCCCTAGCTACTTTCCAGTCATGCATGAACCATACCTTCCGCCGTCATCTGAGGAAGTTTGTGTTGGTCTTTTTCAATGATATACTGATATATAGCAGGACTTGGGAGGAGCATCTCCAGCACATAGAGGCAGTACTGCATATCTTGGAGGAGCAACAATTTTATGCTAAGCTCTCCAAGTGTGAGTTTGGGTTGACGGAGATGTTGTATTTGGGACACATCATAGGAGTGGACAGAGTGAGGGTCCACGAAGAGAATATTAGGGCCATCAGAGATTGGCCAGAGCCGAGGAACGTGACAAAACTTCGAGGATTTGTTGGTATCTGCACTTATTACAGGAAGTTCGTCAAGAGTTTCTCTCAGCTTGTTGCACCCCTTACAGATGTGATGAAGAAAGGGGCATTTAGTTGGTCAAATACAGCACAGCAGGCCTTTGACAGGCTCAACGAGGTTATGAGCAGCTGCCCAGTGCTTGCGTTGCCAGATTTTACGTAGCCTTTTGTTTTGGAGTGTGATACGTCAGGAGAGGGGATCGGCGCGGTTTTGATGCAGAGAGGCCACCCTATAGCCTATGAGAGCCGGAAGCTCCTTCCTCATGAGCAGTTGTATCCTATATATGACAAGGAGATGCTGGCCATTATGCATGCATTGGCTAAATTCCGGCAGTACCTGGTGGGTAACAGGTTCAGGGTGAGGACTGATCACAACAACCTCAAGTTCTTTTTGGAGCAGAAACAGCTACAGGAGAGGCAGTAGAAGTGGATCAGCAAGATCCAGGCTTATGACTTTGACATTGAGTATGTCAAGGGGAAGAATAACGTGGTAGCCGATGCACTTTCACGTAGACCAGCCACGTTGTCTCTAATGAGTTTGGATACAGATTGGAGGGCTCGACTCTTGGTGGAGTACTCCAAGGACAGATTTGCTTGTGAGGTTCTGGATGGTCAGGTGACAGACGACAGATACAAGGTGATAGATGAGATCATCTACTACAGAGATAGGATCTTCTTGATTGAGGGCTCCCAGCTCAAGAAGAAGATACTTCAGGTGTCACATGACTCACCATTATCTGGCCATCAGGGGTTTATCGAAACCTACCAGGCCATCAGAGAGAGGTTCTCATGGAAGGGCCTCAAGGAGGACGTGCTCCAGCTTATCACGGAGTGCGAGGTTTGCCAAAGAAAGAAGGGAGAGGTGAACTATCCTGCAGGGTTGTTGCAGCCTCTTCCCATTCCAGAGGGGAAATGGGAGAGCATTTCAATGGATTTCATCACAGGGTTGCCCATGGTGCAGGGCAAGGACTGTATATACGTCGTCGTTGATCGGCTGACAAAGTACGCACACTTTTTCACCATATCCGCACATTATTCAGCAGCACAGGTGGCGGAGCTATTCTTCAGAGAGATCTTCAGGTTACATGGTCTTCCCAAGACCATCATCAGTGACAAGGACAGCCGCTTTATGGGCGGATTCTGGCAGGAGCTTTTTCGGCTGGTGGGGACAGAGTTGACACCGAGCACTAGCTACCACCCACAAACAGACGGGCAAACAGAGATAGTTAACAAGTGGCTGGAGGGCTACTTGGGTAACTATGTTAGTGGGCAGCAGAGAGCGTGGCTGAAGTGGCTGCATCTAGGGGAGTACTGCTACAACAACACACATCACATGTCCATCGGTATGTCTCCGTTCTATGCTTTATATGGATACCATTCTTTATCTTTTGCTGATGTGATGTTTGGTGCTAGCAAGGCTCTGAGAGCCAAAGATTGGATCCAAGAGAGTCAGGATATTCTCTGAGCTCTCAAGGATAACATGGCTATAGCGCAAAACCAGCAAAAGCTATATGCCGACAGGGGTCGGATGGAGAGACAGTTTGAGGTAGGAGACTTGGTCTACCTACATTTGCAGCCATACCGACAGTCGTCACTGAAGCAGAAGGGAGCTAAGAAGCTCAAGTCCTGTTTTTATGGGCCATACAGGGTGATACGCAGGGTTGGACAGGTTGCTTATGAGTTAGAGCTGCCCCAAGGCAGCAAGATTCATAAAATTTTCCATGTATCATGCCTGAAGAAGGCATTGAGGCAGCAGGTGACAGTGACAGAGGAGCTACCGCCTACAGATGATGAGGGGCATTTGGTGTTACAGCCCAAGGCCATTATTGATACTAAAGAGAGGCAGCTGTGGAACAGGACAATCCGGGAATTCTTGGTGAGGTGGAAGAATTTGCCGGATGAGGACGCCACTTGGGAGAGTGAGAAGATCTTGCAGCATCCATCACTACAGTTGCTTGGGGTCAAGCAACGTTTTGTCGGGGAAGACTGTAATATTCCGAATTAGCAATGGCTAATTGGAATATTCGATTTTGGTCAATTTTGCCTTATGTAGTTAGATTATAAATAAAAGTGAGTAGAGGGGGACATAACTCACTCTAAAAATAAATTGCACTCCCTAGTAGACACAACGTTGTAACTTAAGTGAGCCAAGGGAGCCAAGAGACCATGTAGAGAGGGGGCCCACGTAGACCACATGCAGGAACTGCGCAGGCCAAGTTGAGCACGTGGCAAAGGGAGGCTACGTTGGAGGAGGTGGGCCTTAGGGTTTGAGAGAGGCCAACGCTATATAGAGAGGAGAGCCTCCTCATTTTGGTCATTCGATGTTTATGATATTGAGTTGGTCATTTCGACTTCTTGAGCACGCTGGTTGTTTAGCTAGTCTGCAGCACTGTTTAGTGCACGTCTCCGTTCGGAGATCTCACCCTCAGCCCCGGGGGACTTCGAGTGTCTGCTCGGGTGAGGTTGTCCCATCAGTATTTTGCTGGAGGTTTGGTGTTGGGTTTTTGTGGAGGAGCAGTGCATTCATAGACTGCGCAATCCTGAGAGGGAGGACGCAGTCCATTTCTTGGGAGCTCCAGATTGGGTGTCTTTTGGAGGTTTCGAGCTTAGAGATTGAGCAAGGGGCCAGCCCTTGCCTACTGGAGGATTTTGGCAGAGTTTGAGGCAGTATTTTTGGTGGATTCCCTTTAGTGTCAGCGCAGAGCCTTGGAGGATAGCGTAGATCCTCAAGGGGGTGATTTTCGAGGGTCGGCCATTCCGGAAACGCTCTCTGAGCTTTTCTGGGTTTGGTGAGTAGAGGCTGATTCCAGAGTTTCAGCTTATTCCGAGTAGGGGAGTAGCCCCTGATACTCATCTTGTTCCAACAGTAGCAGCTACATGGCAGTTTTCCAGCAGCTAGGACGCAAATCAGAGAGCAGCCATTCCATCAGCATTCTGAGAGTATTTCTTCACTTGCCTTGTGCAAGTCTAGGTGCCATCACTCTGATCACCTATTGTACTCACTTATATTTCTCAACATAATAAAATGGCTCAGCTATCTCTTTGCATTTCTTGAGTACCTGTTACATGCTCTATATATATGCTATTGTATGCTTGCACTACTGTTATTTTTCTCCTCAAGCATTCCAGTTACTATACCACTTGGTGTGTTTTCCCCCATACTCTTAGATAGAGTCTGGATAGGGCCAAATAGCCTCCAGATCTCACCCTCTTTTCAGAGGTGAAATATCTGGTAAATGACCTCCCAGTCCATCTCTAGTTGGATTTTGCTTGTGTTTTAGAGATATCCCTGAAAAGGGATATTACAGCATGCCCAACATCTGGGGTTAGCATGGTTTCTGATGGATGGACAGATCCAACACGGCACCCACTCATCAACTTCATGTTGTCTTCCTTAAATGGTCCAATTTTCTTGAAATCAGTGGATGCACTTGGACAATACAAGGATGCACAATATATGGGTGAGTTTTTTATTAAAGTTATTGAAGATGTAGGTGTTGATTCTTGTGACCAAATCATTACAGATAATGCACTTGTTTGAAAGGTTGCTGACATGATTGTAGAATCTAAATATCCACAAGTATTTTGGACACCTTGCATTGTCCATTCGTTGAACTTAGCAATTAAATTTATTGCTTCTAATGTGCTTTGGATTGGAAGCATTATTGAGGATACACGACATATCCGCAACTTTGTACAAAACCATACAAATTCCCTCACTATTTACAAGGAGTACATCAATCTATCATTGTTGATGATTGCAGATACAAGATTTGCCTCTTCATTCATCATGTTGAAGAGGTTGAGCGAGAACAAGACCGCTCTTGGGGCCACGGTTATTTCAGAGTTTTGGTCTTTTTGGAGAAAGACAGATCAAGCAGCCTCAAAAAGAGTGAAGGACACAGTGTTAGATGATGCAAGGGTAGATCTACTTATTCAAATCATGGACCTTATCATTTCTTTGCTTCGATTTGCAAATATAGACTAGCCCATCCTAGGAGAGGTTTATGACGGATGGGATTCAATGATTGAGTCTGTGAGGAGCATTATTTTACAGAGTGAGTGCCCCGAGTATGAGACATCACCAGAGGACTTCTTCACCACCATACAAGATATTCTTGTCAGCAAATGGGACAAGAATTGCACACCTTTTGTAATATCCCGAATGGTATATTTTACCAATTTTGCAGAAATTTTACTAACTAATCATTTTACCATAAAATTACAGATTAATTAAGAGAATATTTCCATGTAAAATAAAAACAAATAGAGCAATGCAATCCATTACACATTGAACAGGAAGAATCTCATCCTTTTATTATAAATGGCAAACTAGGGTTGCATGCATATTTGACCCAAAATAGCTGAGATGGAAAGTTGGCCTCCAAAATAATCTGTTGCACTGCACTGTCCTCCAAAACTGAACAACTGCACTCTCCCTCCAACAATAGCTGCCATTGAATCCACTGAAAGACAATGAAGCACCAATTGAGGACCTGAATGATCCTCACTCTAATATCCCTGAAGCTCTATGAAACTCCCGAATGAAACCTCCTCAAAGAGAGTTGGGTTTTCATCCAACACTCGACAACATACCCGAGGGTTTCCGTCCGGGGGCTACCAATGGAGTAGAGAACCGGTTTCTCAAACTCACATACAAGAAAAGATAACAAATCCAATATATTCCTCAATGGCATCCTCCTCTTCTTTTATAGATCTCATGGACCCCTCTAGAGCCTTCTATTTTATTATTTATTTAATCATGGATCACTTTTCCCTCTTATTTTCCAATTAAAATATTCCTTTTTAATGCAGGAAGAGTAAATCAGCTACCATGTCTCCTCAGGTCACTGAAACTCATGTTCAAACATCCCATCATGTAGGTATTCTCGTCCCGATTCCAACGAGCTATTACACTAAGGTGTTCTATCACGTTTTCCTCCCGAAATGCCACCTTGAGCGTAATTAATTGAGTTAAGCCCAAAAATAACTCAGTTTTTCGAAGTTTGTCGGAATGCACCGAAACGAAAGGCAAACTGTGTGGATGATGGAATATATCAAGTGAATGCCACCAATCCTCATAGAAACTCCTCAAAACTCCGCCAAAAATCCCCTGGGCCTACTGATGACACCAACCTGTACTTGTGACCTGTCTGCTCCCAACTTTGGAAGTCCATCCTAACCCTGTCATAAGTGACACCAAAAAAAGGAATATTATAGACCTTCCGCCCCAAGATTGCTTGCCCTCAAGCAATCCGAATATGTGGGCCACCCTGTGTAAAAATTTACAAACAGTTGCAGTGATAGATTTATTTCTCCTACTTATTCTTTCAATAAGTTCTTATTCAGAAATCTTCCGGCAAATGTCGAAATAAACACTACTGCAACATTCATAATTATATCTGCAGAGAAATAAACAGTAGAGAACATAAGCACAAGAATCAATCACATGTACACAGTTATTTTTGGACAATTGTCCCCAGAAAAACCCAATGTGGGAAAACTGGTGCAGCAGATGAGGGTTTTATTAATTCTTTAGCAAATGATATCTTTACAGGGAAAATATACGACAAATAAATTATGAATCACCTAAGGCTGAATTTCCGGCTTACTTGGACAATTCTCTGGCACCCAGAACAGCCCCTGCATGCCCCTGCGTCACTCTGCATGATTCTCTGCGTAATCCCAACAATGGACTGCGTGAATCTGCGTGGGTTTGCGCTGCAGCTTCAAGCTGCCTCCAGTGACCCACTGCTGCCCTTCGACCCTAATCTCGATCACCCCTAGCCTCCTCCTTCTGCTTCTGCAACTTCTGGCCCTGCAACTCTCCCACTGAGATCGAATTCTACATCAGAATGGATCTCCTTCGGGTACTGAGTGTATGCCCGGCTTATCTTCCAAGTGACCCTCAAGCCTTCTTTTATAATCTTCCTATTGGAGAACCAACGACCCAGATTAAAAGATTAATCAATGGCTAAGATTAAAACTTGACTTGATCCATGTTTTCTAGAAGATTCACACTCTGACTTATTAATACCCTTTAATTATTTCATTTCCCTAAGTTTAGACTTAGAGTCTTCATTAAAATAATTAATTATTTCAATAAGTCTTGAACCGAATGGAATTTCCACAAACTGTTTATGGGTTCTTTGGAATGTTGTTCTCCAAGCCTCCTTGCAACGTTTGAGACTTGGAACACTTCTGGATGCTACAAAAATCAACACACCCTCTTAGCAAGGAAGGTGTTCCAACAATATGTCTGTTGCATGCTGCTCTGATTCTGAAGCACCCTCTGCGCTGCTAATCTTAAGATTCTGCTCCCCCCATCTGCTGCGTTGTTGCCCCCTGTACTGCTACCTTTGATACTGCCACTATCACTTGTTGCCTCTGTACCACAGCTCCCTCTAAATATTGAATCCTCCATTCCTGCTACTAGAAGGGATTTGTCATCATCCCCATCTTCTCTATGAAGTAGACAAACTTTGTCTTTCCCAGAGCCTTTGTGAGGATGCCTGCCACCTGTTCTCCTATTGGAGTGTACTGCAATTGAACAGCTCCACGTTGTACACAATCCCTGTTGAAGTCACACCAGATGTCAATTTGTTTCGACCTATCATGAAACACAAGATTCTCAAAGAGCTTTATGCAACTCTGATTATCACATAAAATGTTGGTCGCTTCAATTTTCTCCTTGAGTAGATTTACTAGTAGTTCCCTAAGACATTTGGCTTCGCACGAAGTTGTCTTGGCTTCCATATACTCTGCCTCTGCTAAACTCAGTGCCACGGACTTCTGTTTCCTACTGCACCAGGAAGTCATTCCTGATCCCAGACTGAAACAGTACCCACTTCTACTTTTACGAGCAACTGAACTTCTAGCCCAATCTACATCAGTGAAACCACTCAACCTGACATCATTGTCACGGGTGTACTTCAATCCAAGCTCGACTATCCCTCGAAGGTACTTGAGAACATGCTTGGATACCGCCCAATGTGCCCTCTTTGGTTCCACCATGAACTGACTTAGGGTATTAACAGCATAATAGATGTCTGGCCTTGTATTTACCAGATACATCAATGACCCTATGAGCTGTCTGTATAGTGTAGGATCGGCTTCATCATCTTCGGACGTGTCGATTTTCGTCGAGTTGGTAACCATTGGAGTGGTCATGGGCCTACAATCTTCCTTCTGAAATCTCTTCAGAATCTTTGTAGTGTATCTTCCTTGACCAAGGAAGATCACCCCATTATGCTGCCAAACTTCCAACCCCAAAAAATAGTGCATCTGTCCTAGATCCTTCATGTCAAATTCTTCAGCCATATTCTTCTTGCAATCTGTGATGAGCCTTGATGATCTTTTCAAGAACATGTCATCCACATACAATACTAGTATCAAAGTCTCACTCTCTACTCTCAAATAATAGAGATTGGGATCTGAATCACTCTTGACGAATCCCATCTTCTGCAAGTAGTTGTCAATCCGACCATACCAGGCTCTCGGAGCTTGCTTCAGTCCATATAATGCTTTCTTCAATCTACACACATGAGTTTTCTAATCATGTGTCTGAAAGCCCTCCAGTTGTTCTATATACACCTCTTCTTCTATCACACCATTCAAGAATGTCGTCTTCACGTCCATCTGGTGAATTTCCCATCCCATTTGTGCAGCAAGGGATATCACAGACCTGATAGATGTGTATCTGGCTACAGGGGGCATAGGTTTTTTCATAGTCTATTCCTTCCTTCTGAGCATACCCCTTAGCGACAAACCTAGCTTTAAATTTCTCGATGCTGTCATCTGCAGCATACTTGATCTTGTAGATCCACCTGGATCCTACAACTGATCTCTCCTGCAGTCTGGGTACGACTTCCCAAACATCATTTTTCATGATGGAACTCTATTCTTCCACCATTGCATCAACCCACACCTGGTGTTGAGCTGCTTCCCGAAAACTGGAAGGTTCTTCGACTTGAGAAACTAAGGCTTGATACCTTTCAGGCTGCTTACGTTGTCTCTTCTCATTTTGAGGGGGGGATTCCGACAAAATCCTCTGCGTCCTTCAGAATCTGTCGAAGTTCCCTACTCGTTCTTGCACTGGTGTTGGGTGGATTTACCGGCTCTCCTTCTTGCAAATCCTCAGGAGACCTATCCTTTGGATCACTATGCCTTGGAGAGGCAACTGAATTTTCTGCTGCTGGTTGTTGGGGCTAGACCAGAGGCTTTTCCTCTGACTGCGTAGCAAAAGGCAGCTCTCGTGATCTTCTAAAGGCTTTCTCCTCCATGAACTTCACATCTCTTCGCACGACTACTTTCCTGCTCTCAGGAATGTAGATGCGATAAGCCTTTTCATTCTCGTTACACCCTACTAAATAACCCTTTTCAGCAGTCATCTCCAACTACTTCCTCTTCTCACTAGGTACATGGCAATAAGTTGTACTGCCGAAAATCCTAAAGTGACTCACTTCAGGCTTGCTGCCAGTGAAGACACTTTCTAGCGTGATCTTTCCCAGTGCAGTGTGAGGAGTTCTGTTCTGAATATAGACAGTTGCATTACATGCTTCAGCCCATAGAAATTTGGGTATGTCTTGGTCATACAGCATAGCTCTGGTTGCTTCAACAATAGTCTTGTTCTTCCTTTCTGCCACTCCATTCTATTCTAGATTGTATGGAGTTGTCCATTCTCTTTTGATGCCTTCCCTTGCACAGAATCCGATGAATTCTTTATCTATGTATTCACCTCCATTATCTGATCGAAATACCTTGATCTACTTCCCTGTCAGATTTTCCACCAGAGCCTTAAACTCTTTAAATTGACTGAAGACCTCATCCTTGGTCTTCAAGAAGTAGATCCAGGTTTTCCTGGAATGATCATCAATAAAGGTGACAAAATATTCGGCACCGCTAAGAGCTCTTGTGGACATTGACCCGCAGATATCTTAGTGTATTAGATCCAACACACCCTTGGCCCTATTGTTGCTTCTCTAATATGTTGCCTTGGCATATTTCCCCAATACACACCCCTTGCATACATCATCCCGTTTGGTGCTCAATTCTGGAAAACCTGTGACAGTCTTCTGGAGAGTTCTCAATGCCCCATGATGCAAGTGCCCCATTCTTCTGTGCCATAGCTCATTCAGGTCCGTTTCATTTGCACTGCCAACTAGCGCCATTAGAGAATCAAGCTGCAACTTGTACATCATGTTGCTTCTTACCCCGATCTATGCCACCTTCTTCCAACTGGGGTGATTGACAGACTCTATTGCCAATAAAGTAGACGTCATATCCTCGGTTTTGAAGCTGTGACACTGAGAATAGATTCATCCCCAGCACCTGCAGTACATTAGTGGCCTGGATTTTGTTCCCTGCCTCGGTCTGAAAAACTACGGTACCTCTCCCAATGGGAGTGCACTTTTCTTTATTACCCATGGTTATTTTGAAATTCATCTACTCTTCTTGGTAGTCGGAAAAACAGTCCCGTGCTCCCGTCATGTGAGCAGAGGCTCCGCTGTCAATATACCAAACATTTGAAGACGCAGTGCTCGATACACAACCAAAATCTTCCTCTAGTCTGGATGCCAATACAGATACATCGTGATCCATTTGTTCTATCGTGCTTCTTCCCCCTCCAGCAGAACTGCGTGAACCCTTTTGCGTTGTTGCTGCAATAGTAGATCTTCGTTCAATGATAGGTGCCCCCTCTCTGTTATTCATCTCTAGCTCTAATACCATGTGAAAATTTACAAACAGTCGCAGTGATAGATTTATTTCTCCTACTTATTCTTTCAATAAGTTATTATTCATAAATCTTCCGGCAAATATCGAAATAAACACTACTGCAACATTCACGATTATATATGCAGAGAAATAAACAGTGGAGAACATAAGCACAAGAATCAATCACATGTACACAGTTATTTTTGGACAATTGTCCCCCGGAACAACCCAATGTGGGAAAACCGGTGCAACAGATGAGGGTTTTATTAATTCTTTAGCAAATGATATCTTTACAGGGAAAATATACGGCAAATAAATTTTGAACAACCTGAGACTGAATTTCCGGCTTACTCAGACAATTCTCTGACACCCAGAATAGCACCTACATGCCCCTGCATCACTCTGTGTGATTCTCTGTGCATTCCCAGCGCTGGACTGCGTGAATATGCGTGGAGACTGCGTAGGGTCTCTGCGCTGCAGCTTCAAGCTGCCTCCAGTGACCCACTGCTGCCCTCCAACCCTGATCTCGATCACCCCTTACCTCCTCCTTCTGCTTCTGCAACTTCTGGCCCTGCAACTCTCCCACTGAGATCGAATTCTACATCAAAATGGATCTCCTTTGAGTACTGAGTGTATGCTCGGCTTATCTTCCAAGTGACCCTCAAGCCTTGTTTTATAATCTTCCTATTGGAGAACCAACAGCCCAGATTAAAAGATTAATCAATGGCTAAGATTAAAACTTGACTTGATCCATGTTTCCTAGAAGATTCACACTCTGACTTATTAATACCCTTTAATTATTTCATTTTCCTAAGTTGAGACTTAGTGTCTTCATTAAAATAATTAATTATTTTAATAAGTCTTGAACCGAGTGTAATTTTCACAAACTGTTTCTGGATTCTTTGGAATGTTGTTGTCCAAGCCTTCCTGCAAAGTTTGAGACTTGGAACACTTCCGGATGCTACAAAAATCAACATTCTGTTGGCCCGATGCAACTGAGAGTCTGAGACCCAATGCCTAGATCCCATACAAACCCCTGGATGCTGCTATGCTCCTATGTCAAGCCACCCGAAACAAATCCCTCAATGTCGGGATCCCAAACTGATCTCTCACTGCACCTATCATTAATCAATCTTCCTGGATCCCAACACCACCATGGCCAATCATCGCCCAAGTCCCATGGCTCGGACTGCGCACTACCTCTAGCTATAGTTGTTGCCCCATGAAGCAAAGACCACCAACAAACATCAATGCTCCATGGCTCATGTTGTGTTGTAGCTCTGACTTTGTAAGCTGCCCCACCAACTGCATGCCAACTCGTCACCTCTCTCCACTCCAACTCCTAACTCAATCTCATGCTCACCCTGCTCGCCTGAAGTTGAAATGGAATGCTTAAAAGTTGTTGACCTGTGCCCCACTGCCAACTGGAAGTTGCCATATCTGTTATGTCTAAGGGTCCCTACTCCACTATGCTCCTAGCTAAGAAGATCGTACCATCAATAGGGTACCAACTCATCATCTCCCGCTAGTCTATCCCAGAAGAAGAATCCAATGCAGTGACACCTGCATACGGAACGTTGATTTTATAACATCGGGAAGTGTTCCAGGTCTCAAATTTTGAGGGGCTTGGACAGTAGTATTCCACAGAACCCAGAAATCGTTTGTGGAAATTCCACTCGGATTTTGCCTTATTAAAATAATTAATTATTTTAATGTGATCCCTAAGTCTAAACTTATGGAAATTAAATAGTTAAAGGGTATTAACAAAGCAGAGTGTGAAACTTCTAGAAAACGAAGATCAAGTCATCTTTTAATCTAAGCCATTGATTAAGGATATAATCTAGGTCGTTGATTCATCGGCGAGAAGACTATAAGAGAGGGCTTGAGGGTCATTTGGAAAGCAAGCCGGGCACATTCTCAGTGCCTGAAGGAAATCGATTCTGAAATAAGAGAATTCTATTTCAGAGGGTAAGTCTGTAGAGGCGGGGTTGCAAAGACAGAAGGAAGAGGGAGAAGTCAGCAGAGACAAAGAAGAAGGAAGACAGAAGACGAAGGGAAGGCAGCGCTGAGTTGCAGCACTAGCCCTCCATGCAGACTTGCGTAGTCCAGGCAGTGACTGCGCAAAGGGGCTACGCAGATTGACACAGAGGGCCCAGGAGGTCATCCTGTGTCTCGGGAATTCTTCCAGATTGACCGGAAAATTCATATCAAGTGTACGCTATTAATTTTGCTCGTCATGAATTCTGTAAATGATCTTTTCACTGCTCAAGTTTAATAAAAACCCTCATCTGCTGCACAGGTTTTCCCACATTGGGTTTTTCCGGGGACAATTGTCAAAATATAATTGTGTTCATGTGGTTGTTTCTATTGTGCTATATGTGTTTTAATTTGTTTTTTTGCTTTTGATAGAGTGAATGTTGCAATTGTGTTTAATTCAAAATTTACTGAAGCATCTGTAAATAACTTATCATAATAAGTAGGCGAAATCAACCAACTACTGTAGTAACAATTTTCAGAGTGAAAATTTCACACGGAACATGTCTGGAGTGTTGTCGCCAACCCATACTCAACTCATGCTACTCTGTCCCGTCTATCAACGAGGTCTCCCTGAATAAAGAAGCCCCTCGCTCTATAATAGGCCAAAGTGGGCAGGATATGTTGCAAGCCCCATCGATGTACTCCTGGAAAGTCTTGCTCCCCGAAAGTACTGCAGTTCTTCTAAATGCATGTGCATCTACGTACACCTCATCAATGGGTCGACCCAAAGATGGATGCACCACCGTCTCCAACAGCTCCTCCCTCTCTTCATCAGGAATGTCATACTCATGTTGTCTACTGTCTCACGCAGAACTACCCTATCAACCTCCAACATCTCCTGAGGATAAGTATTTGCAACTACTGTAACCCTACTAGATGTCTGTACATTTGTCTGCTCCTACTCAATGGTTGACCCCAAGGTTAGCCGCATATCCTTCACAAACTCAATGTGAACCTCCATCGGGCTCTCCCCCAAAGGACTATTATGCATGATGTGCATATCATCCTCCTTAGCTGACTCATGCTCCACCCTATGCTACTCCGGCCAGATCATCACAAGCGACTCATCACCCTGAGTATCTCCCATAGAGTCCACCGATTGCCCACCGTGCTCACTAGAATACAACTCTGGCCGACAGTCATCAACTCCTCATGATTGCTCATGCTCCCCAGAAGCATCCCCATATGACCCCATGGACTCACCCAAAGAAGAGTCCTCATCCTGACATATAGAAGGAATGTCCTCCTGCTCTACCTCTGCCACCTCATCTGCATCTCTCACGCATGAGTAATATGGCTCCCAAGGTTCTTTGCAGATGAAGAAAAGTCCCTTCCTCCTTAGCTCATTTTTGCTGCCTAATCCACCAAACTGGAGCAGCTCCTCCCTTGTCAATTGTCTCCTGAATAGCCCAATGCTCTGCTCAACCAGCCCTTGGGCTAGCTCATAGGCAGCATGTGAGACCAACTGCTCTCTCCTCCAAATGGCCAACAGTCTAGCCCGCAACTCCCTACAAATGGCATCACGATCTCCCATGACTGAAGACAAAATGGACAGCATGTTTGTTCTGAATGTATCCGAGTGATGTTTCCTAATGTTAAAGAAACATTGGAACATCTGACGAACCATATCATCACACCCCAAATCAAGCATGATGTCATACATTCTGAACTTGGCCATACCTCCTAAAATCTCAAGCTTCTTCCCAAAGGTAGAGCCTGCACTGTTGTCCAAGTCCTGAAAAGTCTCTACTATCAGTCTAAAAACTCTCCTCATAACGTCATCATTGTAAGGAGCTATAAGGGTGGTTAGCCTCATGATGTTACCGAGACTACATGCAACTGGAAGTCTAACCCCTTCACAAGGCTCCTCCAAGAACTTGGGTTGTATGAGAGCAAGCATAGTTGGTCTTAGAGCCCAAATGAGTTTCTTCCCTTCTGACCGGTTTACTTCAGAAAGGAGTGCATCTAGTTCATCTAGTTTAAAAAGGACTTTCCAGGTGGCCCTCATGTGCTTTAAATCTGTCCCAAGGGAAAAACTTTTGTGTCCTATATCCAGCCTCTCCTGCACATCCCTTGGTTGTTCTCTCTGGAGAATGGCATAGACCCCTTTCGAGAAGGGTCTACTGTTTTTCTTTGGTTTTTGGTCTGGATTGCAGTCCATTAATGTATGGTGGTTCAAGGAACTGTCCTTTGCACTATTCAGTCTTTTCAAGAGTTTTGTGAGTTCCTCCATAGTTCAGCCCAATGATAACAAGTATATATGAGACCGCTATTTTTCTGGTTGTAATTTCTTTGAGAAGTATTGTCAAACAATTAGGTAGCAAACTTGTTGTAGGTGACTAACATCATTTTTATTCCCAAAATCATTTACACAGTGTTCCACACATACCCAACAGACCTCAAAATATTTCATACTGCAACACATGTTCACTCTCATGTTAAACATTTCAAGGCAATGCGCTTCATTCATATATACCCAGAAAGTCACATAAACCATTGTTTTGTGCAAATGAAAATGATTTAATTCAGATTAATAAATGACATGAGGTATGAACAGAGATAATAGAACCTGAGTTTGAATAGATTGTTTTTTGTCAGGTGTTTGTTGATGAGAATAATAGTTATCCCTTTATGCCCAGACTCAACTTCCACAAATAAGATTGACCTCGAGAAGATAAAATGGTGATTTCAGGCAAGAGGGAAATGTTTCTTTGCTGAAGGAATTTCGGCATGGGTAAACTGATCTTTTACCACACCAATGAGACAATAGCTCGAACTTCCGGCAGTGGGGATCCTTTCGAAATTTAGGACTCCCTTCTGGAATTTAAGAAAAAAACAAATTCTCTATTTCTATCTGCATACTGTTAGAGGCATCCTTCAGAATTTCATAATAGTGTTGCCACCGATGTTGCTACAATTCTTGCTCGCCACTTCACCCGATTGATCACCTTTTAAAAGAGAGAGTTGAATACCCACAAGATACACTCTGCTTTAATAATTAAATTCAAGAATGGCCACCAACTAGTAAGTGCCACCCTTTCTTTGCTACCATCTTCACACCGTGAACATTGGAATTCCGCTGTAATTTGGCCTCCTCAAAATTCTGTGTCGTCTTAGCATTAGGAACTGGTGCCTAATAACGTCCACAATAAAATGTTCAGTGGCACTGAGAATTGCAGTCCATTGTATTCTCTGCACGCTGAAACTTCGAACAACAATTCGATGCTCAATGATCGCTTAAGGAAGTTGACGCTTTGCGATTCCGCCTCAATTCGCTACAGAGAGTTTCGTCTATTAATACGTGGCCTCCTTGCAAGCAATAAGTTTGGCCACTTCACACAGATTCGGCTTCAACGCTTTTGTCTGTGTGTGCAATACTTGGACTATAACAGAGGATTCTCAGCCCGCAAC
Organism: Pinus albicaulis; assembly: GCA_034641835.2. Lineage (NCBI taxonomy): Eukaryota > Viridiplantae > Streptophyta > Pinopsida > Pinales > Pinaceae > Pinus > Pinus albicaulis. The sequence continues at coordinate 390,317,106 of CM076577.1, forward strand.
TTCTTCAACGCACAAGTCCTTCAGAAATCTGGTCTCGATAATCCTGTGAGGTAGTGGTGATTGTGAACGGTCCTTACTCCACGTGAGAATACATTCGATAATACAATGCAGGAGATAGATGATGCTCACAACCCTTAAAATAATATGTGGTGCCCCTTTTATGAATGAATCGGCCCTTTGAATAATTCAAATTCCTCACGGTTCCCAATCAAATTTACTCGTTGTGCAGGCACTATCATAAAAATGAGCTTCCCTTTGGAATTAATTTTGTTCTTTGAATTTTAAATTCCACTGCGGCCCTTTAATTATTTTTTTCGGTGTCTTCCCTGAGTGTCGAACCCAGATACTCATTATACGTCTAGAGTTGCCACGGACCTCGGGGATTTTGCTCCGGTTTTCCAGTCTGACGTTGATGGTGGCTCAATAATCGACTTCTTCCAGCGCTAAATTGGGCTCACTAGAATTCTCAGGTCCTGAATTCGACTCCCAACATATGTGACTCTCAATCACGGTGATGAAATGACCCGAACTCCACGATGGCTATAAGCTCAGCATTCTTCAACCCAATGATTCAACACCCTCAAAGAAGTTTCAATTCCCAACACGTGCAGAACAATAGATTTCGAATGCCCCTCTTAAATTTTTAATATGGCCACTCCCTTCAATTATGTCCATGGACTCGGTCTCATGTAATTTGATCAGTTTGGTAAAAAGAAATTTGTCCCTGCCATCAATCCCGATCCAACTCGCAGCCTTTTCCACCCATCAATTGTTCCTACGATGCACATGAAAATCACGATCAAAATATAGCTCGTGCAATTCCACTCAAGCTTGACAGCTCATGCTATACTTCAATCTTGACCCGATCTAGCTATAAAAAATTTTAGCATGCCGCTGCCTAATAAAAAAAATTCAATCCTCAATCTGCCTCTTCATTGATTAGTTGATCTTCTTTCTAGCCGAGCGAAAGACACGAAATTCCTAATTCGGTTTAAAGGAGCAAAGGAACTCGATCTTCCAAAACAAGTGTTCAAAACAACCTGCAATAAATTTGACCCTCGATTTCACTAGAAAAACCCTCAGGCTAGGAGGATGCACAACAACTATAATATCCTGAATGGGATATTTTACCAAATTTGTAAAAAATTTTACTAACTAATCATTTTACCATAAAATTATTGATTAATTAAGAGAAGATTGCCATGTAAAATAAAAACAAATAGAGCACTGCAATCCATTACACATTGAACAGGAAGAATCTCAGCCTTCTATTATAAATGGAAAACTAGGGTTACATGCATATCTGACCCAAAATAGCTGAGATGGAGAGTTGGCCTCCAAAATAATCTGTTGCAGTGCACCGGCCTCCAAAACTAAACAACTGCACTCTCCCTCCAACAACAGCTGCCACTAAATCCACTGAAGCACCAATTGAGGACCTGAATGATCCTCACTCCAATATCCCTGAAGCTCTGTGAAACTCTTGAATGAAGCCTCCTCAAAGAGAGTTGGGTTTTCGTCCAACACTCGACAACATACCTGAGGATTTTCGTCCTGGGGCTACCAATGGAGTAAAGAATCGGGTTCTCAACGTCACATACAAGAAAAGATAACAAATCCAAGATATTCCTCAATGGCCTCCTCTTCTTTTATAGATATCATGGACCCCTCTATAGCCTTCTATTTTATTATTATTTTAATCATGGAGCACTTTTCCCTCTTATTTTCCAATTAAAAAAATCCTTTTTAATGTGGGAAAGAGTAAATCGGCTACCATGTCTCCTCGAGTCACTGAAACTCATGTCCAAACATCCCATCATGTAGGTATTCTCGTCCTGGTTCCAACAAGCTATTACACTAAGGTGTTCTATCACGTATTCATCCTGGAATGCCACCTTGAGCGTAATTAATTGAGCTAAGCCCAAAAATAACTCAGTGTTCCGAAGGTTGTCGAAATGCACCAGAACGAAAGGCAAATTGTGCGGATGATGGAATATATCAAGCAAATGCCACGGTCCTCATAGAAATTCCTCCAAAAAGCCCTCGGGCCCGCTGATGACACCAACCTGTACCTGTGACCTATCTGCTCCCAACTCTGGAAGTCCATCCTAACCCTGTCATAAGTGACACCAAAAAAAGGAATATTACTCCTTTACATTGTTTGGCTCACTGCTTGAACCCAAAATACTACAGCCATGAGTGGCTGAATGGTGGACCTTCCCATAGATTCCCTCCTCACATGGATGGTCAAATCTCACATGGGAGGAAAGATGCATTCAGGTGGATTTTTCACGATAGAGCATCCCTTGATGAGGTGGAGGATGCCTTTGCAGAGATTTCCATTGGCACTGGTCGATTTGCAGGATATGATGTGATCAGAGACAGGGGGGCTAAGAAACCCTATTCTTGGTGGGCAACTCATGGGGCAAGAAGCCCTCCTCTACAGCAGTTAGCCATGAGGCTCCTTTCTCAGGTGACTTAATCCTCTTGTTGCGAGAGGAATTGGAGCACATATGGGAATTTGTATAGTGTCAAGAAAAGCAGGCTTGAGCAGTCCAGGGCAGAGACAATGGTGTATGTGCACACCAACCTTCGTCTTATTTACAGGCAGAGGGATGAGTGGTTGAAGGGAAAGACAAAGATGTGGGATGTCTTTCCTGATGATATGGGTCTAGACAGCACAGTTGAGTTGGCATTGGCCAACTTGAATCTCAATGAGTCAGTTGTTATGAATTTAAGTTCATAACAATTAAAAATATTAAAGTATTATTTAATTAATCTAATTATTAATGTACTTGATTAGTTAAACAATTATTTAGTTAAGATGAAGAGACATTAGTCCCCAAATGGCATGTCTCTCTGATTAGGCGTGGCCAGTCAACTCTTACTAAAGGAGCATCGCCTCAGCCTTGTAATTATTAATTTAATTTACATCAATAAATATATATATATATATATATTCTTATATCTCATATCGAGAATTTGAGCATTCTTATAATTTGGGCGTACAAGATTGATGTTCCAGTGGTATCAGAGCCTCCACCGTACACCAAGGAAACTTGTTTGTCTCAGTGTTCCACTATTTCCCTGCTCTCTGTGTATACCAAATTGTCCATTGCGTTCTACACTCTCGTGCTCAACAATCAAAACATTTCTACGCATTCGTACCCCAAGGTGTCGGTCATCTGGTGCTCGGGGAGTACCCTGTGTCGTAGCACCGAATCGCTGACTGTGTCGCGGCATTAGCATGACTTAACTGTATGTTGAACGGGTGATGGGTTATATGACGTTCAAATCGGCAGCGTCCACACCTTCTGTTGCCACTCGCACTGCTATTCCACTGCATAAGTCGTGGCTCACAACAGTCAACGGCAGTAACAGACGAACGACTGCGGGTGACTCGTCATGTTGCAGATGACCTGGCACTGTTGCAGTCAACCAAAAAACAGTGTGGCTCCCACTTGATACGGCGTTTGGTCAGGTGGAGGCGGTGCTCCTTTAATAGGAGTTGACTGGCCACGCCTAGTCAGAGAGACATGCCCTTTGGGGACTAATGTCTCTTCATCTTAACTAAATAATTGTTTAACTAATTAATTACATTAATAATTAAATTAATTAAATAATACATTAATATTGTTAATTGTTATGAACTTAAATTCATAACATTGCCCCCTGACCAATTTATTAAAGAAGAATGTTTTTCAGTGGGACAATCAAGCACACAAGTGTTTCAAGAAACTAAAGGAAGTGATGTCAACCACACCGGAACTAGTGACTCCTGACTTCAACAAACCGTTTGTAGTCAAATGTGATGCTTCGGGATTTGGAATTGGAGCTGTATTAATGCAGGATAACTAACCTATAGCAATTTCAAGTCGAAAACTTAATAAACGAGAAGGGCTAAAATCAACATACCAAAAAGAAATGCTCGCCATCATACATGCATTAACAAAGTGGCACCAATACTTGCTTGGAAGTCAATTCTCAATCTGAACCGACCACAACAGTCTTCAATTCTTACTTCAGCAAAAGGCATTATCAACAGAGCAACAGAAGTGGATGGAGAAGTTGTCAACCTTTGACTTAGAAATTTTAAAAAGGGAAGGAATATGTCGTCGCAAATGCACTTTCACGTAAAGATGATGACAACACAACATGTGCCACCATGATCGTTGTTCCAGAAAGGTTGGATGAAATACGAACCAAATATGCCAAGGATGAAGATTCTGACACCATGATTAAGAATATTAGACAATATGCCAATTTGAATGGAAGAATGACATCTTATGGTATAAGAATAGAATTTACCTAACACCAGCATCCAAATTTAAGTTGAAAATCCTAAAGGAATCACACAATTCGACTGCAGCCAGACATGTCGGATTCTACAAGACTTACTACAACATTTGACAATCGTTCTATTGGAAGGGCATGAGCAAGGAAATTTAGAAATATGTTGTTCAATGTGATATTTTTCAAAGAAATAAAAGTGAAAACATTCCAACACCAGGTCTGTTACACCCCCTACATATACCAGATCAGAAATGGGAAGAAATTTCAATGGATTTTATAGAAGGACTACTTGTATCTGATGGCAAGGATAGGATATTTGTCATAGTCGATAGACTCACAAAGTATGCCCATTTTATGGTTATCAAGAAAACTGACACAACTAAGCAAATTGCGGAGACATTTTGTAAAAACATATACAAACTACATGGGTCTCCCAAGATCATAGTCAGTGATAGAGACGCAAGGTTCAAAGGCAATTTTTGGAAGGAATTCTACCACCAAGTAGGAATATCACTCAACATGAGTACAACCTATCACCCCCAAACAGGTGGGCAAACTGAAGTTGTAAATAAATGCTTAGAAACATATCTTCGTTGCTTCGTCACTGACAAGCAAAATAAGTGGACCCAATGGCTACACCTTGCAAAATGGTGGTATAATACCACCTACCATACATCAGCAAAAATGACGCCCTTCCAAGCTCTTTATGGTTACGAACCACCTAGATGGAAGGCCTTTGCAAGTTTGCACTACTTGATTCTAAGGTTCCAGCCGTAAAAAACCACTTGGAAGAAAACCAAAGAATCATTAACTTGCTAAAATAAAATCTAACAGTGGCATGTAATAGAATGAAACAACAAGTCGATCGACATCACACTGAAAGAGAATTCGGAGTAGGAGACTGGGTCTTTGTCAGTTTTCAACCTTATAAGCAATTATCATTAAAGCAACAGGGAAAAAATAAACTATCACCAAAATATTATGGACTGTATCAAATAATCAGAAATATACGCAGTGTAGCTTTAAGCTTATGGATTAAAGCTACCAGATATGTGTCGAATCCATAATACCATTCATGTATCAAATCTCAATAAGGTACTAGGGCAAAACCAGATAGCACAAACAGAAATACCGGAGACCGATGAAGAAGGAAGGATCATCCTAGAACCTGAAGGCATACTCGCTACCGAAGAAAAGGTTTTACGATCCAAGACAATAAAAGAATACCTCATCAAATGGAAAAAGCTACCAGAAGAAGACTCATCTTGGGAGTCGGAACGTTTTCTTCTTCAACACCCATATCTACCTATGCAAAGCATCTTAAGGGAAAGGCAATGTTATGAATTTAAGTTCATAACAATTAAAAATATTGAAGTATTATTTAATTAATTTAATTATTAATGTAATTAATTAGTGAAAGAATTATTTAGTTACGATGAAAAGACATTAGTCCCCAAAGGGCATGTCTCTCTGATTAGGCGTGGCCATTCAACTCCTATTAAAGGAGCACTGCCTCAGCCTTGTAATCATCAATTTAATTTACATCAATAAATATATATATATATATATATTCTTATATCTCATATCAAGTATTTGAGCATTCTTAAAATCTGAGCGTACAAGATTGGCGTTCCATCAGTGCTAGAGCCTTTCACATTTGATGATGGTGATACAGTGGAGGGGTCATCCTCCACACTAACAGATGCAGAGATGACTTTGGATACAGAGGAGGAGGAGGATGCAGCAGAGGAGAGCAGTGGTGACCATGATGATGAGTACAGTGATGCTGATTTTGATGATGAGGATTGATGACTCATGACTCATGAGCTACCTACTGCCTTGAGGCTTGTAGACTTGTAGTAATTTTGTATTTGCTATTTCTATTTACCATCGGCATTGTAGTACCTATCTAACACATTTTGATTTTGATGACTTAATGAGAAAACTACAGTATCTTGTCTTTCTCCTATTGGATCATTGATGAATATGTCACAATTGTATTTGTATGCATAATGTCACTTTGTATCTTTGTAAAACTTACATCTAGATGAAGATCTATGTTTGAATCAATGAATTTCTATAAATTTGTATAAGAAATATCTAATTTTTAATATATATATATATAAAAATAATACATAACGTGTCATGTTCCGGGGGGTCACTGTGTCCGTGTCCAACACTCAAATCCTTGTGTCCTTCATGTCATGTGTCCCTGTGTCAGGTGACTTAGCCTACAGCCCAGCCCTCAAACAGTTCAGGTGTGGCCCTTAGAGCAATAGAATCAACAATGTCAACTTGTTTACTGTGGAAATGGTTTTTCCATGTTTACATTTTAAAGTGCAAAGGCCAATAATCAAATTTTTTAATCAGGCTTATACTTCATGGGTTCCAGAAGAATGTTTCTTTCACACTAGACCGTTAACTTTGATCTGAATATGAAAATCTCAGTTACCCATACATGGGCCAAGCTTCCACATCTCCCCATGATCTTTTGGCATAAAGCCACTATCAACGCTATTGGAATCAAGCAGGGTTGTTTCATTGACAAAGCCAAGATAAAATGGGGAATATACACCTGTGTCAGAATATGTGTATAAGTGGACTTAAAAAAGGGCCTCTCGGAAGTGGTTCAGCTTAATATGGAAGGCATGAACTATCTTCAAGCCCTTGACTATGAGTATGAACAGATTTGGTTCACGTGTAACACTTGCCATAGGCATGGCTACTTCATAAAGAGTTGCCTAGGTAAACAAGAATTACAGACTCCTTTGAAGCAGGTTCCATCTTCACCAAACAACAATGAGCAAGAAACTTTAAAACTAGCGACTAGAAGGTGCAAGAAGCAACAATCCAAGGGATCCCAGCCTATAAGATCAGGACTGTCCAATCCCAACAGCAACAGATTTGAAACCCTTGAAGATCAAGAGGAAATTGAGGGACTGCTTACGCTAGAATTAGGCAGAAAAAGGGAAACCCAACCTGAAACAGAAATAAGCTTTTATTTATGGGCATATCTTAGGTAAAGAAATGATTGACCTTTAGATCTCAGGCCAACCTTGATTAATTCAAATGTTTAAGGAATTAATATTTATGCAATTTAATCTGTAATTCTTGGAAAGAGAAAATATGTGAATTCTGTAGCAAGCAACATTCCACGTTCCTACAACAGACACTAATTTTGACAAGAAAACTAGTGAGGCATACGTTGTACATGTTGAAGGCCAAAGCTGGTCATAGCAAAAGCTTAAATTTAGAGCACCATAGACAAAGTTTACAGGCCAAGCAGAAGGTCATCCACAAACTGTAGTAGAATATGTTACAGGTATCATTTCTAATAGATATGCAAGTCAAACTAGGATAAGTGTAAGTTTGACTCAGCTTACAAGCAAAATGATTGAAAAATGACACAAGGGTGAGTCATACTTGGATCAAACAAGTTTGACTCCTGATTACTCAAGAGTCTAAGTTTGACTAGTGAGTAATTCCAAGTCAAACTAGGTTTGAACTGAGTCAGAATTAGTAAACCAAAGTATGATTATTCACAAACCTTGGGTATAAATAATCTGAAACCATGACATTTTGCTCAATTTGTAGGTTTTTTCCCAAGCTAAGTCAAATAATCAACTCTTCTACCTTGCCAAACTTCTCCCAAGTTGAATCTAGTAACACTGACAGGGATGTAGGGTCAAGTTTGGCAGAAGTGGGCATAGTGGGGTGTTACAAATCATTGTCACAAACTCTGCACCAATGTTGAAAAGTAGGGCACCAAGCCACAACTGAAACTCATCAGAGATTAGGGCGCACAACAGCATTTCAGAGTCTACATGCAGGTTGCAGCGTAGGGGTCAGCAATCTGTACATGCGTTAGAGGAGACAAGTCACCATCTAAGAGAGGCGTCAACTCAAGGTTACTCAACACAAATACAGTAAAACTTCTTAAAAGAAGTCAATATTGTTGCAACACCCCATTTTTTATCTCCATAATAGCAATGTATACTTGTGATATGATGAATGGCTGAGGGCCAAGCTATGTAATTGTTGATATTTGTAGCATCAGACAGGAACTTCTGCACAGGTCCGAGTGTCTAGACGTGTGGAAGTCATTGATTAAAGTAATTGTTTTTTATAAGGAAAAGTGAGTTATTCTAATGAAATGCAAAGGTTATTTGCATTAGTGAATTAGATGAATTTCAACCACTGATCTCAAGTGGGTTGAGATCTAATCTCAACTATCAATCACTTTGGATATTAGGGTTGTGGATTCAGTCAATAACTCAAACTTATAAAAGCAAGGCCAGTTGAAGGGAACAGACACATCAAGTGGGCACAAAACACAGTGATACAAGTGAGCATCTCAGTTATTGGGTGAAGGACTTTCAACCAAGTGTGCAGGCTAAGAGAAGAAGGAAACAAGGCAATAGTGAGGATAATTCCAACAGCGGAAAAGTAGGTGGAGGGAAAATAGAGGCCGCACCAGATTTCGGAGCACACCTTGCAGGAGCCAAAGGCTACAGATTTCTAGGTCATACTCAGCTGGATGAACAGCAGCAGAGAGGGAAGATTATGCACAAGCCGTACATGCTGATGCAGACCATACCAGACCATGCACAGTCCGAGAAGACTGTACACTAACAGAGGCCGTACATGGGCTGTGAGTGTCATACAGGAGTTGAAGTGTGTTTTTACCAGGCCATACGAGGTTCAAACTTCATACAGAACAACAAAAGTACAGATTGGATTTCTTCAGGGGCAGATTTGCCAGGTTTTGTATGATGTAATTTATTCCAGTAAATACTCTACAGGTCATTTTCCCAGTAGGGAGCCCTTGTATGCTGTAAAACTTAAGTTAATAGACAGCAGATTTCAATTAACTATTGGACAATTTTGGAATTATCTGCCCAAGTGAACATACCTGATCTTCTTGAGAAGGAACATGATGTCAATGCATGCATAGAATATTATCTATTGTTTCCACCAAGCAAGGCTAATTCTTCTAGAGTATGTTCATTTCTATTCCCATATTCTGCCCTTACCTTGTTGCTACAGATTTCCTTTTAGAGCTGCTGCCATACTTACATGATAACCATCTCCAAAATTAGCTGTGAATGATGGAGAAAGATCAGCAATTGCTAGGAGCTGGAAATCCATAGTTTCCAGTCGAAGAGATTCCCTTTCCTGCAAAGCACCTGAGAGAAAGGGGATTACTCCAGGGACTGGGCTGGAGAGAAGGGAACTCCTTTCTTGGTGTTTCTTAGCACCAAGAGGGGAAAGTGTGGCCACTTGATGTTGGATCACTGTGCTTGGGAGGAATTATACTGTTTTCACCCTATCTGAGATTTCTGGGTTGAATTGAACTGTGAGATAGAATTCTAAACCAGCCTGCAGAAATTCACCCTTGTGGTCTCATAGCACCAAGTTGGGGTTGGCCTTTGCTTCAGGGTGCATATGGCTGGGTAAAAGAGCATTTGCTTGCAGCCATTTGGTGATTAATTACAGAAAAAATAAGTGTGTTCTAGTTTTCTGTGAAAAATTTGTTGTACATATATGCTATTCATATTTGTTATGATTTATCAGTTGTAATGAGTAACTGGGCAAGATTTATAACGTTTAAACTTTAGACTTAATTTCATGATAGCTGGATAGAGTGACTGCTTTGTCTCTCTGTAATAGATTCGGTGACATTTTCCATTCATATATGGGAATGGAATTGTTTGTGTTCCTAAATCTGTTAGTACCTTCAGTTAAAAGGAATCAAGCTAGTGGTATTTGCTGGCTGTTAATGATGTGCACATATATTTTATCCTGCATTATTTATCTGATGAATGAATTCTGCAAAGGAAGGTAATTCTGAGTGTGAAATAGTATTCAATGTGCATTATCTCTGCCATGGTATAGATCATTTACATCTTTCCCAAGGCGAATCGTTCACTGTTGCTGTTGTAGTAGTGAGAATTTTGAAATCGGTACCTGACAGCAAAGGCAGGCAGGTCCAGGTTCACTACAAAAACGAACTGAACATTCATACTAAATAAATTAAGGATTGCTTTGACAGCAATACTTGTTACTTTCATAAGAAGGATATTTGTATAGTTTATGGTGATTCTGGATGTTGAAACTTAATTTTGTTAAAATAGATTATAAATTGTAATGTTCTAGGGCAAATTTTCCTTTCTAGGGCTTCTTGTTTTTGCCTAGGGTTTTTGCAACAGATTTCCTTATTTTTATTCAACAACGAAACAAATGACTCATTTAATAACACAGTACAAGAATAGTCAATATTGTTCCAACAATACACAGCTCAATTAATAACGTGTAATACAGTAGACATCAACACAGTACTGTAAACCATATAGTATATTAATCCAGAACAGATTTCAGACTAAACAGAGCTAAATGATGAGCAATGATGCTTGTCTACTAAAGACCTTGCACATTTACGTAATCTAAAACAGTACACAACTTGTCACTTAGCAAGTCTGGAATACCAGGTGTTACAGAGCATGTAACCTATGATTCTGGGCAAATCAAGTTCCTGTTTCAACACCTAACTCAAACGGATACTCCGGATACTTCTCAGAAAACTCCTCCGCAATCCTATCTGTGTAATCCGGCTGCTATAGGACTCAACAACCCCTTCAACCTGTCTGTATAGCCCTCTGTTCATACCCAATGTTCTTGACTTTGCTTGAGTGGATTATCATGAGCCAGATTCAGTCTAATTGTTGCATGTGTTCAGCCCAAAGGGTGTTCCTTCTGCCTTCAGTGTGTTTGGCCTCAGACGCTTCACAATCACCCCAGGAATTTCAGCCAACTGACCTGCGGTTACCTCAGAATGGGATTGGGATGGATACCAGCTGCAGAAAAAACTTGGGTTTGCTTCAAGGCCACTCGTTTGTCCTACCTCAGTCAAACCAACATAGCTTCAAGAGAGAATTGGCCTCGGGCCCTTCAATCTGTCCATGACAAAGCTCTAGAAAGTAACATCCAGCCCTAGATGAATAATACGCCTTGCCACAGAGTTATTCGCTCTATTCAAACAGAGTGATTTAGACAAATTTCCACAGGGTTTGACTATCAACGATCTGTCCAAAAATTAGCTTCAAGGAGTTCATTCAGCCTTCAGATTTCACTTGAGATACCTTGCTGTGATGAATCTAGGGTGGAATCTTTTCACCACCGAAATTAGTAGAAAGAAGGGGCCCTAAAACCCTCAGAGCCTCAGGCTCAAAGAAAACAGAGATAATATATCCAATCGAATGATGATCCAAATGAATTCAACCCTACTGTATTTATAGATTTCTTTGAGGGGATTTTTCTCCTTAATTGATTGAGTGAGGTTCACTCAAAACCCCAAATTTTGGTTTCTTTGCCTAGCTTCCCCAAAACTTGCCCAGACATTGGGTACTTTGGGTTTTACCCTTAATCCAGGACTATAGCTTCTGGGATCGATAGGCTACTTCGTCTCTTGAACAATTAATTTCTCAGGAACATGACAGTCCCCCCTTCCTGATATTGTTTGTCCTCGAGCAATGACAAGTCCGTCAAACCAATTACTGGACCCACTGAAAATTATTCTTTGGGATGTCTTGCAAATTTCCAGTCATAGTCTGTTTTCTTGTGTTCACTTGCCCGAGGCTGCCTTTAATGAAACTAGATGACTTTGAATGTGAACTGTAAGGAGAAGATGATGGATTTGGATCATATTGATTTCCTGCCACTGAAGTGCACTACCACTGCCACTTGCTAAGATACTAACAAAGGAAAATCGCCACAGCTGGACAGGCCATTTTTTAACTTCATTCCCAGCTACTGTAAAAATTGCTTTCTGCCATTCTTGGCATTCAAGTTCATAAAAGCATCCAACATGTGCAATCACAATATTCTTTGGTCCGCAACCATCTATCAGGAGTAACTGATAGATATTGGTATCCTTGCTGCAAAACCTTCAATAAAAGACTTTCAAGGTCTTTAGTATCTTGCCACCCACTAACCCCACCAAATGGAAATATATGGACATCTAGTGGTTCTCCACGAGCATCCGTCCACCCACAAACAAGCCATTTCCAACAGCAATGGAGACTCAGTGCCTTCTGGTTCCCAGTCCCAAAAAAATCAGATCTCATTCCTTCTACAGCAGTGCTTGAACCAATATCTCCTGGTCCAATTGAGTTTGGCGGATGAATACTCCAACTTACATCATCAGATATGGTTCTAACTGAATCCGAAGTAGCAACACCAGTCACAAGGTTAGAAGCAATGTTATCCGAGGAACCAGGTTCTTCCAAAATAAACAGTGGCTCAAACAGGTAGGGCACATCATCTTGGGAAGGAAACTCTCCAGACCTGCTGGACCCATTCGTAGCTGACTCTCCTTGACTTGTTTTCCAAGAAGTTTCGCAAGCACTGGGCCATAACCATCCTGTATCAAGTAAGTTATCTCTTGATAATGATGGTGTTCCCCCAGTAGAGCGAGATATACCATAATCATTCCAATGTTCTTCAAAAATTGAGCTCAGGCGCACAGCTCCCGGATGGGCTCTATGTGACATTGTGGATTGTTGTGATGTGTCATAAACAGGAGTCAAGCAAGAGATCCGAGAAACCTTGTTATACACAGTAAAAACTATTTCTTTATGAGTGACTAACTCAGTCACTGGAGTCCTGCTAGCTTTGAGAATCATTTCTGCCATGAGGACTTCTACAACAAGCTTAGGAACACTGAACCCAAATAGAGTAGGAACACTTAAATTCACTGTTTCATTTAGGGTGGCAGCATAGTCTAGAGCCTTCCCAACTTGACTATAATTTAACAGCCTCCTCTATCTATCTGGATTGTTAACTGTTGCTTCAAGAGGACTGCAAGCTCCCATGACAGTCTTAAGTATTGCAGATAGTTCAGCAAAGGGTGATATCACATAAGTACCATGCAAGGGCAACTCTCGGTGTCTTTCTGATTTCCTGGGGTATTTACTATTTATACCAATCTGAAGGTTCTTAAACACGTTTGAAAGAGATTTGCAGTAGTTGCTGTCATCCCAACATTTTTCAAGTGTCATTAAGTAATCACTTACCAAACCAATGAAAAATAAATTGTGGCCTGTCTATCGGAGCTGTGTCTGACATTCTATAGGGTACAACACTAGATGAAGCCCATCCTTCCTGCACATTCATGATACTGCCACTGCCCATTGTCCTTTCGAAACAAAAACCAACCAATTCCTTAAGCAATGAATATTCGATGATCAGAAGGTTTGACACCCTGAAGAAGTTTACGAATCCATTTGTCTGAGGGGGAAGCTTTAAAGCATTGGCCAAATTCCTCTCATGTTTGGACTTAATGTGGGCTTTTTAACTTGTATTCGCTTGCATATCTTTTTCCACATTCTTCGAATGGACAAATATGTTGAAAAGTGTAACTAGGATCAGTCTTCATATTGACTATGTAATTATGTATTTATGTAAAGAAGAAGACAAAGATAATAAAATGTATTTTTGTTATGCTTGCTTCATGGGTTTCACGAGAAAGAGTTTTATTATAGGTCAATAGACTTCTTCTTGATGTCTATTAGGTTTTGTCTTCTGATTGTAAATGTAATCAAGAGTCATGTATATGAAGTGTCTAGTCACAAGGATATGCTCCAAAGACCTTGTCATATAACTGTGAAGCAATGACTCAAGACAACCCTCATATTAACCTCATTAACACTGGAAGATGTGCTCTCCATGTCAGCTTATATACAGTGATGAAGTCGGCCTACAAACATGTTGTAGGGTCGGCCTAAAAACAGAAGTAATGTACCCTATATATAAGGGAGCTGCGGTTCATTTAGTGTGAAGCATTGCGGATACCTCTGAGATATTTACAGCATGATAAAGTATGGTATAAATGCGAGTTAAAGGCAGTGTTCAAGTGTAAGGTGCGGATCTGTTTTGCGTATTGTTTTGATGCAGTGAATGCGGATCAGTGAGAAGAAGTTGTGGTCAAGAGTGCTGTCAAACCTATTATGAATACACCTGCAATCAAAAGTGGAATAAAGTTTGTGCCCTATGCGTTGTAAGGACTGTGCCTAGTCTGAAGAGAAGAATCATTCGGATGATATTCTGCATTGTAATAAGGTTGATGAGCAGTCTAAATGTTATGATAAGTAAACTCTGAATCGCAATGCGAGAAAAGGAGGAAGGTAAATCTGTGATTTACCTTCCTAATCATAGTTTATAAAAGAAAGTAATATATCTCCAATAAATAAAGATTCAAGGATATGCAAAGTGAAAGATAAGATCTCTAATGATCTTGTCTCCAATAACTGAATAAACAAGGAGTGTTTAAAGAAAAACTTAGAGACCGAGTTCTCTAGTGTTGGTGTAGGGCAGTGCAGGTTGGTGCAGAAAAGAAGGATCAAAGTTGGAGGTCGACAAAGAAGCAATGACAAGGTCTTGAAGGCATACATAAGTCAAGGGTCTGAGTCTTGGTCATAGTACTTGTCATCTGAAAGTCTACAAGAAGAATTTCTCGTGGGTTTTCCTCTCCAAGAGGGAGAGGTTTTTTCCTGGCTCGAAGAGCCTAAATTTGTGTCTTGTATTTTGGTAATTGACTTGATGAAAGACTAAATAAGCTAAGAAGAGAAGACATAAGTAAATCAAGTGAGCTCACAAGTAATTATCAAGAAGAGAATTTGAATTAATCACTGCCCCTCCAAATTCTCAACATGGTATCAGAGCTAAGGTGCTAAAAGACAAGGGCTACTTAGTAGGGAGGCACTCAAGGAAGCAAGAATCAAAGTCAAGGTCAAAGTTTGTGTTGAAAGTTCAAATCAGTTTGCAAGGAAGATTCTCAAGCTATTTCAAGAAAGATCTTCAATCTCATTCAAAGGATCAACTCAGAAAATAATCTTTGCCATCAAAGATTTATATTCAAGACATTGTTGGAAGTAGACATCATCTTTTGGAGACATCCTTTATCATCAAGGATCCAAGAACATCTACATTAAAGAATTCAATCTAAGAAGAAGCTCCTGACTTCATCTTCATCATCATCAAAGAAGCTGCAACTAGCCCTACTCAAGTAAGTATCTATGACCTTATTTAAATCTGTCAAAATGACTTATTGTAAACAGAGCAACAAATTGATTGGGTTATCAAACATTAGTGCATGGAGAAGAGGACAGATTTGAATCTAATTGAAGACGAAGTTATGGATTACATTGAAGGATCTACAATTCAACCCTCAAAAGAAGATGCTCCCACTCATGCCAAGTACATGAAAGGAGAAATCAGAGCCCAGAGGATTCTCATAGAATCGATTAAGGACTCACTCATACCCTATGTATCAAAACTGAAATTTGCAAAAGAAATAGAAACTGGTGGAACTATTCTCTGTGAGTATTGCAGGAGAAGCAATCTCTCTGAGACAAGAACTATACAAAATGAAATTGTCAAGAGAGGAAGGAATCATTTCATACTTTACGAGGATTTCTGAAATAAGAGACCAACTACAGGAATTGCGAGAAGTAATGTCCAATAATGAAATGACTACAGTGGTGTTGAATGCCCTATCGGAGGAATGGGGAAACTTCACTTCAAGCTTATATGAGAAGAAAGAAGCAACACCATTCCATGATCTATGGTCTCTATGCAAAATAGAGGAAACAAGATTGAAAGCCAAAACTGATACAGGATCAAGTGAAAGGAATCAAGCCTTTGCAGCCATATCCAGGAAGAAAGGAATATTCATAAAATTTGGTCCTCAGAATAAAAGAAGAAATATGGACAAAGTATGATGCTTTGGATGTAACGAACTTGGGCATTATAAAAGAGATTGTCCTAAATCTGGAAAGGACAAGAGGAAAAAGGAAGAAGCCCATGTCACAGATGAAAGGGAAGAACCTGATACAAAGAAATATAAGAAAGAAGAAGCAAGAGATCTCTATTATGATTGAGATCATCTTCCTCTTTAATTGATCTCTGTTGGTTATAAAATAGTATGATAGGAAGCAATGTATATTAATAGCATCACGATAGAAGCATGGTAGGAGCTATTGGTGAAACAACTCCTAGAAAACCTCACTGATAAACAACATTGATGGAAGGCAGTCATCAAGATCAAGGGTCATCATGGAAACAGGTGCTAACATTTTCTAATGGAGTTCTCTATGGATTCACTGATTAGAAAGAAAGAAGAAAGGTTTCATCAAGAATTCTATGCTACAAAATTTTGGGTTTAGGATGTGATGACATATTGATAAAGCAGGTCGAGGGAATGAAGTTCTTCATTCTAGTAAAATTGCTACAGGATGACTCAAAGGGAAAAGGTATGAGGTATATATATTTATATGCTGACACTAGATGTTGTGAAGTCATGTCATATGGTTGCAGGAAATGGACTTCTATCTTTAGAAGTATGATAAGAGAAAGGAGGATCTCTTCCTTTACACAAGTTGTCATTATCAGATGAAATCAACATAATATGTCCTCATATGGAACATGAGGTGGTTGTATACAATCAAGGAACTGGAAATTGGAAGTTCCTGGGAATGAAGATGTGTGGAGAAAGAAAGGAAGAGATCATGAAGTGCAACTGTGTCAAGAGGCAGTTATCATCCGGAAGCCAAGAAGATGTGACTAGGAGATCTCCTGGGAGGATATGTAGACTCCGATAGAAGTCTGGTAAACAAGAAGACCCTTGACAAAACATATCTTTAGGAAATGTGTCAATCTAAATAGAGGATGTCGATGCCTACAAGAAGATATCATGGTGAAAGATCATCACTGAGGTAACTTTTGACTTAAAAGTTCATATGTATATGTTTATCTGGATGAATTTATGTAGGGCTGCCAATCATGTGAAAGGATGTAAGATCCTTGGGAGATGGTTCGAAGGAAAGCAGCATGGCATAAAGGTGGACCAGATAAGGAAGTATGATGAATCACTTTCTGATAGTTGACATGACTCATGGATGAAAGTGAGAGGGAGCCTGGTGATAAGTTTCCTGCTTGGAAGAAACTTGAAGTATGTCCTTCCTGAGTTAAGAGGGAGTGACGTATATGATTCTCTAATACATGTGTCATGCACTAGACTAGGACTAATAGTCGTAAGTCTCAGTGAAGGCCATGTGGAAAGAATGGATAGACACATCATTCTGGTCTTCACTTGGGAAGACAGAATGGTGGATTGGGTAATCATCTGGCATTCGATACTTTTTGAGAATGTGATAGGGCATTCAAGATAAGAGTAGTCGGGAACCGATATTCTTTGAGGTTTGGCTACCCAAGAGAAGAATAGTCCAAGAAGGTCATACTCTGGGAACACTCGGGTGGAATATGTACCTTGGAGAGACAATGACTATGGTGTCTATAAGTCATGTGTCTTGCCAGCATTGTAGCCCATTGTCTCGTTGAGAGATGGGGTTGTCAGTCAAGGCCTTGCACTAGGACAATGTTGGTTGATATTATGCTATACATATGTGTTTACCAATCTGATTCTTCTTATGAGATTCTTCAGTTTGAAAGTGACCATGTACTTATATGAATACCTCCCTAGTTAAGAGGGAGTGTTGAAAAGTGTAACCAGGATTAGCCTTCATATTGACCATGTAATTATGTATTTATGTAAAGAAGAAGACAAATATAATAAAATGTATTATTGTTATTCTTGCTTCATGGGTTTCATGAGCAAGAGTTTTATTATAGGTCAATAAACTTCTTCTTGATGTCTATTAGGTTTTGTCTTCTGATTGTAAATGTACTCAAGAGTCATGTATATGAAGTGTCTATTCATAAGGATATACTCCAAAGACCTTGTCATATGATTGTGAAGCAATGACTCAAGACAGCCCTCATATTAACCTCATTAATGCTGCAAGATGTGCTCTCCATGTGGGCCTATATACAGTGATGAAGTCGGCCTACAAACATGTTGTAGGGTCGGTCTAAAAACAGAAGTAATGTATACTATATATAAGGGGGTTGTGCTTCATTTAGTGTGAAGCATTGCGGATACCTCTGAGATATTTACAGCATGATAAAGTCTAGTATAAATACGAGTTAAAGGCAGTGTTCAAGTGTAAGGTGCGGATCTGTTTTGCGTATTGTTTTGATGCAGTGAATGCAGATTGGTGAGAAGAAGTTGCGGTCAAGAGTGCGGTCAAACCTGTGATGAATACAACTGCAATCAAAAGCGGAATAAAGTTTGTGCCCTATGCGTTGTAAGGATTGTGCCTAGTCTGAAGAGAAGAATCATTCGGATGATATTCTAGATTGTAATAAGGTTGATGAGCAGTCTAAGTGTTATGATAAGTAAACTCTGAATTGCAGTGCGAGAAAAGGAGGAAGGTAAATCACAGTTTATAAAAGAAAGTAATATATCTCCAGTATATAAAGATTCAAGGATATGCAAAGTGAAAGGTAAGATCTCGAATGATCTTGTCTCCAATAACTGAATAAACAAGTAGTGTTTGAAGATAAACTTAGAGACCAAGTTCTCTAGTGTTGGTGCAGGACAGTGCAAGTTATTGCAGAAAAGAAGGATCAGAGTTGGAGGTCAACAAAGAAGCAGTGACAAGGTCTTGAAGTCATACATAGGTCAAGGGTTTGAGTCTTGGGCACGGTACTTGTCATATGAAAGTTTATAAGAAGAATTTCTCATGGGTTTTCCTCTCCAAGAGGGAGAGGTTTTGCCCTGACTCGAAGAGCCTAAATTTGTGTCTATTGTATTTTGGTAATTGAATTGATGAAAGACTAAATAAGCTAAGAAGAGAAGACATAAGTAAATCAAGTAAGCTCACAAGTAATTATTAAGAAGAGAATTTGAATTAATCACTGCCCCACCAAGTTCTCAACAAAATATGATAGTTCTCTGGTGAATGTGTTCACATATGTGCATGCAAGATAAAATCCAAAGAAAATTCCTTACCACAAACTTCATGTGAACATGAAAAATGTTTTTCTCTCGTATGGATAAGAAAATGTCTCTTCAACTTGGAGCTATCTAGAAATTTCCTGCCACAACCTTCATAATGACAAACATGTAGTCCCTCCTTGTGCACCAGTGAATGCTTTCTCAAAGCATCTATAAAATTATTTCCACAACCTTTATTGCTGTAAATGGAAACCCTTGGTGAAAGATTTGGGCCTTGGCTCGTTCTCTTGCTTCCCTAGAGAGATGATAGCATCTTCATATTTAGTCTTTTCTAGTTCCACTGAATTACAATTTATGCAGTGAGATTGACCAGTCCAAACTTGTTGTCCTGTATCTTTTCCACATCCAGCGTTTGTATCTGCTAATTACTCTGTAGCAGATGTTTGAAGACCGTCATTGAGCATCTTTCCTTCCTTTTCTAAAATTCTGCAAGCACTTGTCTGCTTTTTGTATAACCATGACCAATCATTGGAACGAGCCTTTGTTGTTGAGTTGTGTTCAAGGTGAAATCCTGTCATCACGCTATCAGAGGGGGGACCTTTGTCTTCACTTTCCTCCCTGCCAAGGATACCTTCATTCTTTCCTTCAGTGTTTCGCACCTCTAAAATTTGAATGGCGTTGTTATCAGAAAGGGTGTCCCTTTCCCTCAGACGACCAATCACTTCCCTGATATTTGGTTGTTTTTTATCAGCACCATTCCCACGAGATATGGTTTCATCTTTAGGGTTTCCATTCTGTTTGGGAGGATACATTCATGACCATGCTTTTGCCTCTGTTTTAGTTTCTCTTGTACTTTGTTTTGCGGTCTTGGACTTACCATCAGTGTCACTTGATTTGCTTTTCTTACAGTTAACCCAAAGATCGTCCCATTTCCATATACATGTTTTTTGTTTATGTGTTCTCATCATCAAGTTCAAAGAAAAGATCCTCTTCATTCTCCTTAGATGTTGCAGCCTTTTTGTTAAATTCTTCTAATTTTGTAAGAGCCACTATGCTCCCTTATTGCGATCATTTAATAGTTTTTGTTTGCAGCTCTTTTAGCTTCCGCCAAGACTCTGCAAATTCCTTGCCAAAAATTTTGTCCAGCTGCTCCATCTTCAAACACCATCCAGGCTGGCAGGATTTCTGCTTTGATACCACTAATGTTCCAGGGAAATTTTTCCTTTCTAGGGCTTCTTATTTTTCCTGGGGGTTTTCCCCATACAACTAAGGTTTTTGCAATAGATTTCCTTTTTTTATTCAACAATGAAACAAATGACTCACTTAATAACATGGTACAAGAATACTCAATATCGTTCCAACAATACACAGCTCAATTAATAACGTGTAATACAGTAGACATCAGCGCAGTACTGTAAACCATCTAGTATATTAATCCAAAAAAGATTTCAAATTCAACAGAGCTAAATGATGAGCAATGATGCTTGTCTACCAATGACCTGGCACATTTACGTAATCTAAAACAGTACATAACTTATTTAGCAAGTCTGGAATACTGACTGTTACAGAGTGTATGACCTAGGATTCTGGGGCCTGGGCAAATCGGGCTCTTTTTTCAATGCCTAACTCAAATGGATCCTCCGGATACTTCTCAGAAAACTCCTCTGCAATCCTATCTGTGTAGTTCAACTGCTACAGGACTCAACAACCCCTTCCACCCATCTGTATAACCTTTTGTCCATACTCGATGTTCTTGACTTTGCTTGAGGTGATTATCACGAGCCAGATTCAATCTAATTGTCGCATGTGTTCAGCCCAAAAGGTGTGTGTTCTTCCTTCGGTGTATTTGGCCTCAAAAACTTCAGTCACCCTAGGAAATTCGGCCAACTGGCCTGCGGCTACCTCAGAATGGGATTCGCATGGATACTAGCAGTAGAAAAAACTCCGGTTTGCTTCAAGGTCGTTCCTCTATCCTACACCTCACTCAAACCGTCTTAGCTTCAAGAGAGAATTGGCCTCATCTCCCTCGCTCTGTCCAGGACAAAGCTACAGAAAGTAAAGTCCATCCCTAGATGAATAATACACTTTGACACAGATTTATTCGCACTTTTCAAACACAGAGATTTAGACAAATTTCCACAGAGTTTGACTACCAACGATCTGTCCAAAAATTAACTTCAAGGAGTTTGTTCAGCCTTCAGTTTCACTTGAGATACCTTGTTGTGATGAAATAGAAGAAAAAAGAAATAAACTAACTAGGGTGGAATCTTCACCACCGAAATTAGTAGAAAGAAGGGGCCCTAAAACCCTCAGAGCCTCAGGCTCACAGAAAACAGAAATAATTGATCCAATCCAATGATGATCCAAATGAATTCAACCCTCTTGTAATTATAGATTTCTTTGAGAGGATTTCTCTCCTTAATTGATTGAGTGAGGTTCACTCAAGAGTCAAAACCCCAACTTTGGGTTTTTTGGCCCAGCTGCCCTAAAGCTTGCCCAGACATTGGGTATTTTGGGGTTTTTCCCTTTATCCAGGACTATAGCCTACGGGGATTGATAGGCTACTTCATCTCTTGAGCAATTAATTTCTCGGGAACATGACATAAATCCATTGCAAAATACCTGCAGGTCTGCAAAGGAAGTCTAAAATACCATTTTTACAAACAAAAAAAATTATAGAAATTCAAGCTTGCATAAAAGTTGTACAACTATTGCTTCTATTAGCACTTAGACAATTATCCATGCATACACAAAGGTTATACACACAATTTCTTTCCCAAGTTCTGTAAGTAAATTTACAAAAAGAAAAAAGGATTTTTTATTATATACTCAATATCCCATTAGACTGAATCATCAAAAACAGATTTGACAAAGTGTGCTGTAACCTAAAGTCAAACAAACCTCAAAAATCAATGGATCTTATTATAATGAATATTAAAAGACAAGATTTTAAGTTTTATGACAGCGCAGAAGTGCTTCCATGCTAAAGACAAGTATTAAATTCCTTCGCTTAAGTTTTGCTTGACTAGTAAATGTAGATCACAAAGTTTTATTTACAAAATAATGAGTTTAAAATATAATATCCATTAGATAGTGCAATCCATCATTTCTAATGGAATTGCATTGCATGTGGCTGTCTTGTATAACTACTAATTGGCATTGGACACATGACTAATACTCCATCACCTTAAGCACTAGGGTTACCATATAACTTCTATCTAATTACCCTTTCAATAAGAATATATGCAAAAGGCCCTTTTATCCTTTCATTGGACTGCAGAAGAGCTACATAGGCCAAGGATCTTCCATTCATTTAATGTCAATAACCAAACCTCCAGGGCAGGCAGCCCTCTGCTTGTGCAAGCTACATGACTGCTATTAAACCAAAAATCAACTCCAACTATTGTTGGTACTGGGATTACTGACAACCTTTAACTTCAAATACATTCTAATAGGATCTTATGAGATACTATGATAGTAAACACATTTCTTATCCCTTTTTATTCAGTTAAAGTGGAGATGAAAAGAGGACAATACTTAAAGTCATTAAAAATGAGCTTCCAAACCTTTGAAACTGTGAATTTGAAAACTGAATGGACTGTGAGGTAAGGAAATACTCTGCAACATATACTTCTTATAAGATCTCCATCCTGTTTCTTCGGAGTATTGCAGAAGAATATATCTTCATTGTTCCAAATTATGGATATCCTCCTCATTCAAATTCACAACATTTTAGGATAGAAATTATATCATTTCTCTATCCCTAATTGTGTGCTTAAATTCACTCTGAATTACATGCCCTACTTGTAGACAGTTCAATGCCTGAATTGGACAGAATATTTAAACATATGCACAATAAAGAGGGATACTTTATATTCTAGTGCATAATCTTAATTCACAATTCAGAGGGATAGTTAATATTCTGATTCATAATCTTCATGCACAATTCAAACCATACAGCATATGAAACCTACTTTCAAAGAGAACAGTTGTGGCATCCATACTGTTCCCATCTATTCCTGCATGCATATAAATTTTTATAAACTGTTTAGCCACCAGTGGCACTACACCAGTTTGAATATGTACAAACCAAATGAGGCATACTAGACAGGTGAATCAGACATACATCAATGTTTCAAATAGTCATCTCCAGACCATATCTATTAGAGTGGCAGTTAGCTATACATAATTAGCAATAAAGAAATGATATTGGCTGGAAGTTGATATAAACTTACCCTGGATGGCAGCAGCAAAGACACAGTTCTCGACAAGGCTGTGCTAAATCACTACGTACACGTCGGTCATAACAGGTTATGAAACAACCAGAGAGTCCTAACAATGCAAAAAATAATAGTGCACCTGCAGCCATCAAATAACAGTTATTAGTATGCATCTCAGAATCCAAAGCATCCAAGAATAAAAATGCACAACCCTCTATAATGGTTGGACAAACATGCCTACAGGACACTAAAAACATCAAACATAATCACACTAATTTTTCTTTCCTTTTGAAAGACCCCACACTTCGAGGGAAGGGGGCACCTGGGGAAATATTTCCCCACACCCCCTTTTGAGGAAAACTCAGGAAAAAATTCCCTAGTGCGGGAGATACCATTCCCCAAAAAGGAGGCATCTGGGCACCCCCCAACCAGAAGGGGAACAGCCCTTCCCTACAACCAAGTAGATGAGTTCTCATTTCTATCTGTACATCTAATGTTTTGTATTGTATAAGTTTTTTTAAGAAAAATAAAAGCATTAATATTTTTCACAAAATAAATGGAACTTAGTGCATCAAATTCTTAAACTCTTGAAATATTTTTTTAACCTTTTACTTGGATAAAAGATAAGAATATATAAAACTTCAGCTACTGCCCTGTACAGAAGATGTAACAGTAAAATTTGGTGCTATACATATTACATACACTCCTGCTTGACAATGGAGTCATATATAATGCTTGCCTCCATCAAGCGCATAGCCCACTGGATTTGTACACCTTTCTATATACCTCCATTAGGGTCTTGCATTGTCTCTTAGCTTAATATGCAATTTTTTCTGCTTACTTGACCTTGTGACCTCTCAAATCCAGACATGTGAGTCTTCTGGCCACATTGTTACACACTCAAGGTCCCACCTCAACCCCCAGTCAACCCTCTCATGTCCTTGCTACCACCTCAAGAATCCAATGCAGAGCACTCCCCTTTGATGATGCCTAACCATGCCTTGTCTTCCATGTGCGACATGATCGGGATTCAGAACATTGCTCTACGCTACAAAGATTTGCTCTGGACAAACTTGTGTGTAGCAAATGACATGACACAACTCTGAACATTAACTATAAAAATAAGAAGTCGGTCATCATTTTGGGGGAACTCTCTGGCACGCCTAGACCAATGCTATTAGAATCGAAACCAATTGAGGGTCTAATCAGACTAGAACTGGTTGAAGAACAAGTCGATGAGGCATAGATGAGGGTTGGATCAATGAAACTAGCCCAAATCAGTGACTTCAGGACAGAAACAGCCAACCAGTCCAGTTCAAAAACCCATTTGGACACTATTGGGAGTGAAGCAATTCCAGATCAACTATCCAATTCTGATAACAAGTGGTTTATACTTCTATGGTGCATATATGATACTAAGACATCTGACACGATGACACAAGACATGGAAATATGAGTATCCAACACGTGACACAACAACCCCCAGAATAGGACACTGAGGACACATTATATATATATATATATATATATATATATATATATATATATATATATATATGGAAATTATCTTGTATGTTTTCCATCACACTTGGTGTAATATCCATGATATAAAAGGAAGAATCGGCTATGCGGCTTCAAGCCTGAGCTCTCGCATACTCTGACTCCTCTACAGCGCCCTCCAGGGATGGGGAAGCCTAGGTTCTAGTTAGGGCTTCCAGGGCTTTTCACAGGTCTTTTTTGCGGGCTCGGGTTACACATCAGTAGGGCAATCATTAGACAACAAAACAAGGTTTCGTATGGGGCTACATTTGCAGGAACGATACGCACCATAATGCTTGAAGCTCTAGAGGATTATAGCTTGAGTCTTGACACAGGATAAATCTTTTGAGCCCTGCATGTACCTTTCTCCCGGCCAAAGCTTCCAATCAGCACACGCTCGTCTGGGACCCAAATGAATGAGGTGGAGGCTAGGGGCAGGGTCCAATTATGTCGACATTCTCAACATGATTACACCAAGGTTGATACACAGGAGCAAGGAACACAAACCTCCGCACAGTCGGCATGAAGGAGGGGTATCAGAATAAAAAATATGGAAGATCCACTACTAGTAAGAAATGGTATAGCCATAGACAACATTCCAGCATATTTGTCACTGGCTCTAGTTGGGCGCTTCTACGGGAAAATTGTTGGCAAAGAAGCCACAAGGAACTGGATATGTGATAATTGGGAACCAGTGATCAGATACTCTGCCGCTTTTCACCAGTTAGCAAGAGGTTGGTTGTTGTTCACAATGCAAGCAGTGGCAGACACAACAACATTGTTGGAGCATCAGTTGTCATTGGGACCCTCAGGGCTAGTACTGCAGAGGTGATTTGTCCATTTCGATCTGCAAAGAGAGACATTTGCTTGCCAAAAATTTTGGGTGAAACTCCCGGGCCTTCCAATGGAGTTTTGTGAGGATGACACCTTCAAGGCAATTGGTAATAAGGTGGGGGTGTTTGTAAAGATGGAGGATGACAAGAGGTCCAAGGTGGACCGAAGATGGGCCTACAACCAGGTGGAAGTGGATGTCAGAGATGGCTTGTTGGCAGAAGTTAGAATTGCTTTTCAAAAGGGGACAAAAACAATGGCTCCAAAAATTAACTTATTGGAAGGTCCCCCCTTCTGATGCTACAAGTATCATGAGACAGTCCACTTGGTCGACGCGTTCCCTCGTAAGGGGACAGTAGGAGGTCCCCCCAAAAATTCTTGGAAATTATACAAACGAACCTTAAACAAATGAACGCAAAGCGATAGACACGAAAGAGAGGAAGATGTCGGTCTTCCATGAAAAATTGGTCGACGATCCTCTAGTGGTAGGTAAGAACTCATCCTCCCCCCTAAGTTATCAAAAAATCCATTAGTTCTATTGTCAAAAGAATTGTTGAAAGGGGGCACTACCAATCCTAAGATTTCTTCGAAGAAGTCTAGCCAAAATACCCATGGCTCTTCTTCGGCCCTCTCCCCTCAAAGAAGTACAGAGTCGATGTCCATCCCCCAAAAGCCACCAAAAAACCTTTGTTCTCCTGGGCAGCCTATGGCTTGCGATATTTGGACAAGGCCAAAGAGGGTTGCCTGCCCTCCAAGGGCTCAAAACCTGCCTCCTACAATAAAATTTGGTAGAAAGAGGCTCAGGAAAAAGCCACTTTAGACATTAAATTTGGTCGTCAATCAACCATTTACGAGGCCCTTATAGCAAAATCACTTTATAGGTTTTCCCCGTGAAAGTCCTCTCCTTCAATGTGAGGGGGGTAGGGAACACCCCCAAAAAATGCACCTTGAAGGGGCTCGTTCACGCCCAAAATCCTGACATTGTACTATTACAGGAAACTATGGTGTCAGGAGAAAAAGAAAAGGAAATTTTATGAGTGCCTTCAAGGTTGGTCTTTTGGCACCTTGGACGTATGGGGGCGTCAGGAGGGTTAGTCACAGCGTGGAGCCCCGCTGTCTCTGCACTTTCTTCCTCCTTCAGTAGGATAGCTATTGTGTGGATTTCGAATTTCTGAAGTTAAACACAAAGATCTGGATGGTGAATGTTTATGCTCCCTATGTGAATCGAAAACAGTATTGGGAAGAACTTCGAGCCCAAGGGATTTTGGAGGCTCCAAAAGTAACTATGGGGGGGACTTAACCTCACCATGTCTACAAGAGATGTATGGGGGACAGAGGCAAGGAGGGACCCCCTGGGTGATTTTTTATTGCATTTTTTCGAGGACAACATGTTGGCAGATGTAGAATGTGAAAATTCGTAATCCCAAATCCCTACTGCAACAATGTGATATTACTTCTCCTACTTGTTAATTCCATGCAAGTTATTTACTGTTTTACACTATAAATATCAAAGTAAATACAACTGCAGTCTTCACTAATTAAATTATATGCAGAAACAAGAACTGGGCAAGAAGAAAATAAACACACACATAATTGACACCGTTATTTTTGGACTAAGTCCCTGGAAAAACCCAATGCGGGAAAACTCGTGCAGCAATTGAGGGTTTGTATTATTAAGCAGTAGTTTTGAATACAATCTTGGATGCCTTATTGGCCATCCAATATAGATCTGAGTGACAGAAAAATTAGTGAGAAATATGTCACACTATCACTGTCGATCTCGCACTGATCCAATCCCGAAATGGCTAGCCCCAAGCTGCTTCAGCTCTGCGCTACCCAACGTGGCACTGTGCAGCCTCTCTTGATCTCTCTCTGCCTTCTCTGCAATGTATCCCCGGATCAGGAAACCTCCAACCAGAAAACTATCCCTGCCCCTCACTGCAAGAAATCTCCTCGATGACTTCTTTGGCAACTGATGCGCTGCTCACTTGATAAATCGATCTCTTGATCTCACTTCATGTGTTTTCCAAAGTCCTTATAATATTCTCGTTGACAAATCAACGATCCAAATTAGATTCTAATCAATGGCTCAGATCATATTGACTTGATCTCTGTCTTTTTCTAGAAGTTCCACACCCAGTTTAATTAATTCACTTTAATTATTTTAATTTCCAAAGTTTAGACTTAGGCATCCATTAAAAATAATTAATAAATTTAATTAAACCTCCTCTGGGTGGAATTTCCCAAGACAATTTCTCAGTATTATGGAATACATGTGTCATAGCCTCCCTGCAAATTTAGAGGTTTAGAGCACATCCGATGCTACCAAAAATCAACACTCCCTCTTAGGAAGGAATGTGTTCAAGTAATGCAACCTGCTGAAGCATCACCCTGACTCTATAACATCTCCCTCTGCGCTGCTGGTCCCTGACATCACTGCCCATCAACTACTGCAGAAATGTTGCATCTGTGTCGTCGTTGACTCTGCATGTTGCTGCCAACTGCATTTGCACTACAACTCTATCGTTGTTGCAGCAGAAAAAAAAAATCCAAAATACTAAACCAAGTGTTTAGCATGATGCATCTGATACTGGAGATCTGACTATTGCTAGTCTTTGTGCTGACCCTTTGAAGCCTCTGCGTTGCTGTTGACTCTACGTTGTGCCAACTACACTTGCCAACTCTGCTCTGCGTTGCTCAATCTCTGGCGCTCCTAGCCACTGCAACTGTCACTCCAGCACTTCTCTGCACCAACTAACACTGGTCCATCCTGCTACTTTTGATTTGGGCTCCCATAGCAAGGTATTGATCCAAGAGGTGGACTCCTCAAGGATCCTACACATCTGCAGCTCTTTCGAACTATAGTATTAGATCACCCCAACTCTCCCCTGGAGGTATGTGGGCAAACATGGAAAACTCCTCCTCTTCAATCCTTGGGGTTGCAGCCTGTGGATCATGTTTCTCTTCCTTGTCCTTCTTCTTGAGAGGACACTGCGTAGCGTAGTGACCAAGTTCACCACACCGGAGACATTTAATCTTTGAGACGTCTTTCTTCCGCCTCTGCTGCTTCTGTTGCCCCTTTGATGCAAGGGTTGCATTCTCCTCCTCCTCCTTGGGCTTCGTCCCACTGTTGTTGTTGCCATCAAGTTTGCACTTGACAAAGTCTCGCCTCATCTCTTCCTGTTGAAGAGCAGCCCACATTCCTTCCCAATCCAACAACTTTTCTCTGCTCAGGATACTTTAGACGAAGACTTGTCATTCCTCTGAGACTAAATTCAGGGCCAACCTCACCATCTCTGTAACCTGAGGCATTGACCCTACAATTGTCACCTTATCTCGAACTTCCTGAAGCTTTGAAAGGAATGAATCCATGCGCTCCCCCTTCTGCATCCTTGTAGATCTCATCTTTGCCTCCAAGAACATCTTTCGTTGTTCGGAAGATCCCTCATACAGCGTCGCCAAAGAATCCCACATCTCCTTGGCAGTCCTTTTGCCAGATATGTGTGAAACAATGTGATCCCTCACTCCGTCGAGAATCAGTCTTTTGGCTTTTGCCATATCTTTCTTGTAAGCCTTCAATGGATCTGGATCTGCGGGGACAGGTACTACATTATTGATAAATGCCTTGAGATCATGCTCATCCAGAAGGAAGGAGATCCTTGCCTTCCAAATCACATAGTTGGAGGCACCCTCCAAACGATCTTGATCTCTTAGCCCATTTGTTGCCATCTCACCCAAACAAATGTCGAATGATGCCTCTAACCCTCTGTGCAACTGGCTCTATGCACTCCCTACTGAAGTGAGCAAAATTAATCTCGATTACTGTTGCTTCTGGAGGGAAATTAGAATTTCTTGGGCAAGAAATTCACTGAGGTCAGAATCCCCTCAGTATGCTCTTTCTTCCTTCTTCTGGCACTTTTCCACACTAGCAAGTTGCTGCAGAAAATTTGCGTCCCAGCTAAAGACTGCTCTGCGTTGAAGCTACTACATTGCTCCCTCTACTACTGGCAAATCTCAATCTGCAAAATCTTCCTCTGTCGACTCACTCAGAGAGAGATTTTTCCTTGAGAATCTTGCCATGCTGACCTGGACTGCGCAGCCCCTCTGGGGATTCGATCTGATGCCTACGTCGCTCTTCGATTTCCCTCTTCTGCTCAGTGTTGGGTTCTCCAGCTCTGCTCTCCTGTTTCACCTGCGCTCTAAAACCATGTGAAAATTCGTAATCCCAAATCCCTACTGCAGCAATCCGATATTACTTCTCCTACTTGTTAATTCCGTGCAAGTTATTTACCATGTTACACTGTAAATATCAAAGTAAATACAACTGCAGCCTTCACTAATTAAATTATATGCGGAAAACAAGAACTAAGCAAGAAGAAAATAAACACGCACACAATTGACATCGTTAGTTTTGGATTAAGTCCCCGGAAAAACCCAATGCGGGAAAATTAGTACAGCAGCTGAGGGTTTGTATTATTAAGCAGTAGTTATGAATACAATCTTAGACATGGACAAGGACACTTGACATAAACCCTTGAGGTCTACAATGGAGACCTTGACCTAATGTTATGAAACCAGCTCACAAAATAGAAGAAAAGAGAGATCAACGACTTAGAAATCAGCCTCTTCGAGGGGGTAACCTCCTTTACATTACATAAATGAACAATTCTTGGATGATACAAATGACAAAACCTCTTCTCTATATATAGGAGTCGAATAATAATAGTGGGCTTCTATGGGGCACAATAATAACAATATGAGGACTACATGGGCACAACAATAATAATAAGGGGGCTACACTAACAATAACAATAAGGGGTTATACTAGTATTATAGGGACCTAACATACCCCTCTCCTTCAAACAAGTGTTGTCCTCAACGTTTGATTATTTTTGAATGCTTCTGTATAAAATTCTCATCCTTCCATGTGAAATGTTCAGCGGGTAAGTTCTTCCACTTGCTAAGATACTCTGAAATTGATCGATTTCGTAGTTGTCGAGTTCTTGTTTCCGTGACTGCTTCAAGTTCCAATATGATTTTTCCTTCCCCTTCAAGTTCTGGAAATACTGTTTGAACTAGTATTTTGTCATGTATAACCTTCTTTAACCATGAAACATGGAAAATTGGGTGCACTCGGGAAGATGCAAGAAGCTCCAATTTGTATTCCATAGTACCAATCTTTTGCAACACCTTGTAAGGACCATAGTACTTTAGCGATAATTTATTATCCTTCTTAGCTTGCTTGAGGGACATTGGTTTGTATGGTTGTAGTCGTAAAATTACCCAATCGCCTACATCAAAACTTCTTTCGTTGCGATGTTGATATGCCTGTTGTTTCATTCGATTTTGCACCAAAGTTAAGTTATCCTTTAAGAGTTGGAGACTTTTTGTTGATGCTCGATGTGATATTGCACTGCTTGATCATCCATATTAGCTTTCATTTCATCCTTCAAACCATCCACCTTAGCCTCCATGTCTGCTTTTAAACCATCTATGTCATATTTGGTTGCTCTTTGTGAGATCAAAATTTGTTGCACTTGCTACCGTAATTTTGATATATCATACTGCAATTCTTCCTCTTCATGCGTCATAGTAAAGTTTTTTTATGGCTTAGTGGGTGTATAATTCCTTTTGGAAGGCATTATAGAACCCAATACTGATAACAACGCTTCAATATGCCCTTGGAATCACTCCAAACTGATTTTTTAAACAAGACCTACATAATTTAAAAAAAAATACACACCTTTTTCTTGCTTTTGAGGAGCTCGATATTGAAATTGATGTATCTCTGTAATTTCGGATCTTCAAGATCTGATCTTCAGTCCTGTTGTAGAAATTTGAGTCGTCTTTTCAATGCCACAGATCAAACCTAATTTGGATTCTTTAAGACAAAGTTATGCCCAATCTCCCATAATGACCTAATTACGGACTGGTTCAGTAAAGCAAAATTCTACAGCGTGCCACGTGTCACTGTTTCCTCCTTCAGCTCTGAAATCGATACACAAGAAACTGCAATCTGTGCACTTTTGCCACTTTTTACAGAATTCCAATACAATGCTCAAAGAGAGAGATATGACGATTTTCCCAAGGCCTCCTCTTTGAGATGAAATTCGGGAGCCTGCAAAAACCCTAACTTCCACACAGATCATATCTCCGAAAATATTGCGAACCAAGATCAATAATTTTTACACGAAGTTCCTCGGGATTTCTTCGCAAATTCCCTTTTTTTAGCTTCTGAACCTTCGTAGAAAAAAATTTATAGCGAAAATGCCACGATGACCTATTTGAAGCAGCGCAACCTTAGAATCCAAAGCTCTGATACCAAATGTTATGAAACTGGCTCATAAAATAGAAGAAAAGAGAGATCAACGACTTAGAAATTAGCCTCTTCAAGGGGTAAACCTCCTTTACATTACATAAATGAACAATTATTGGATGATACAAATGACAAAACCTCCTTTCTATGTATAGGAGTCCAATGGGTCACAATATAATCCTCGCTGACATAACAATAACAATGTAAAGGCACAACAATAACAATAGTGGGCTTATATGGAGCACAATAATAACAATATAGGGACTACATGGGCACAACAATAATAATAAGGGAGCTACACTAACAATAACAATAAGGGGTTATACTAGTATTATAGGGGCCTAACACCTAAAAACAATTGACCCAAGCATGAAACCCAAGCTTTAATAAGTCAATTTATATAATAATAAAATTTATTTTGATAAATACATATCATTATGACTCAAGTACAATTATGAAGACCAAACCTAGTTACATTCTTCAACACTATTTTCATCACATCATAACGAGCTTCAACCTTCCTGGATCTTTGTCAACCTTCGCGTAGCTTCAACATGTCATCAAGTAGTTCAGCAAATATCTTATGGAGCCAAACTTCTTCACAACTAATTGCACAAGCTTTCGCATCTTCTTCCTTCGCATCAGAATTATGCTTTCACACTTTTCCAAGAAATTATATTTGCTTCCAATCATCAGAAGTATTTCTATCAACATCAATATTGTCAATCAATGTGTTCCTAGATCGAACCCATCAGTCATTGGTACAACGATATCAAAACTCTTCAACTTCCTAGATTAGTCATCTTAAGCTTCAATGGTTTACTGTTAGACTTCAATTATTGTATCCATCCAAGATCTTGCAAATCCCTCTTTCTGGCTGAGGTAAGTAGCCTTCTTGCCATCTAATCGACTTCTTTGATGCATACGTTAAATTGCTTAGTCTTCATGCTTTTCCACGTTCTTCCAATTCTTCTATCTACTTAATCAAGCTTAGATAAATCTTGTTTTGACTTGCAACCTTTATTAGAAGACTCTGAAAGAACAAAAAGCAAAATACAAAGATAAAATAGCAATAGTAGTAATCAAGGAAATGTAGAGTACTTATCTTTGAGGAAGGGCAGCTCCCTCTTAATCTTGGACCTATACACCAACCTTGTTCCCACATTAGCATGATGTCATTGTCATCAAGGGTTAGATCTACCTCTTATAGTGGACACAATAAGAAAGGGTTTCTTGTTCCTAGGGTTCCAAGGGTTCCTTTTAATCCAAACTATGTTAGGGTTTACAAACCCTAGTTTTCAAAGTCTTCAAGACCTGCAACCTTATAAATTGCAAGCTCTATACACAAACCCTAGCAATATCATTACCATGCTTTCTATATATAAAATTCATTTCATTCTTAGTCTTTATATGCAAGGAAAAACTTTTAATTGCTAATGATTTCTAAAATATATGTACACAAACCCTTTCAAATGCATTAATTGTTAGAAAATCAGAAAGGCAGAAAGATTTTCTTGTTCTTGATAATTTCCTTGTGATGTTCCTGTATTCTTATTAGTTCCTTATTATCTTCTTTTCTTTAAGTTCATCAAGCAATTACCAAAGCAATAGCACATAGATCAAGGACACCAGATATAGGCGGATAACCAGGGCAAAACCTCACTCTATGGGAAAACCCAGTCAATAATTCTTCCTTCAATAGTTTTCCTTAGATAATCCAAGACTCTAGACCTTGAATCACACTTCCTCCACACCAAGTCAACCTTCTTCTTGATCCTACTTTCGACCAGACAGCAGCAGCAGCAGCAGCAGTAGCACTATGCAGCACTTTCTTGGACCCAAAAACTTTGACCTTACTTTAGAGACTTTGATCTCGGCGGAAAGAGTTGGAAACTTCGATTTTGACCCAATACACCTTCTTGAGGCAGCAGCTTTCAACAACAACAACTTCGACCTATACTTGTCTTGTCCCGGCATCAAGAAGCAACTGGCGGCATCAAAAGAGAAACTTCGATATTCCAAATTAGGGCACGAGAGAGAGAGATAGTTGCACCAAAATTTCGATTTTCCTTTCTTCTATCAACTTGAACAAACTCGGACTTCTTTTGCCTTCTTCCTTCACTTCGCACTTTTTATGGATTCCACATAGATATCGAACTTGCTTGAGATGTTCTCCACCAAATGAATTTGAACTGCTTCTTTTATAGCCTTTAGATGAGGTCGAATAGCCCTTCTTGAGGCCAACTTGATCATCTTGAAGTCGACCTAGTGTGGAGGTAACATAAATCATATTTGACTCAATACTAAACCTTTTTACATGATTCAAAAGCCCAAGAAGGGTCTTTTTAAATGTACAATGACTCTATAAACTCAGAATAAATTCTAGAAGTCCTCAATGGGGACTTTGACCTAAAACATAATGACCCAAGCATGAAACCCATGCCTTAATAAGTCATTGTAACAATAATAAAAATTCTTTTCTTTATTCTCTTGACAAGTACATTACATAGTGACTCAAATACATTAATGAAGACTGAACCTAGTTACATTAACACTCCCTCTTAACTAGGGAAATATTCATAATATACAAGTACAAGGAATATCTCCAACTATGTGAACTATGAAGAATTTTTAGGCACCTCAATGCCATGGACTAGATTCCTGACCAGGGCAATCTATCCAAGGTATCTCAACAATTTAGGCACTGCAATGCCATGGACTAGATTCCTGACCAGGGAAATCTATCTGAGTGGGACTTAAGATGGACTCAAGCTTTCAGCATCTCTAGGTACAATCAGGCTAACTTACCTACCATCAACCCAAGGATCCAAGTGTGTGTCAGAGCTCAATGACCAACGCCAACTTTCCTACTAGACATCAACGCAAAGTGTCAGCCAAATGTCCTCCCACACAATGCTTCACTCACAAAGCCTCAACAACAAATCTCTCCCAATCAAATTGTTTGGTAACCAACATACTATCAAAACTTCAAGAGATTTACCTGTACAAAGACAACCCCAATTAGTAGTACACTTTCAAATGTACATAATCAAATACAAACCTTCGGGGTCTTCCAAACAACTAGATGTTGCTTCTCAACTCATCATAGTAGGACCATCAATCGAATCTTTGACAAAAGATTCCTCAATCATATACTTTCCTTTCCTACTTCACATGTAGCAACATATCCTTCAAAATGCATTCTCCAATCAAAACTATGATATGCCCTCCTTCTCAACCAAGGAGTTTTCTTCTATCCAGGCTCCCTCTTAACCTAGGGAGATCAACTTCTTCTTACGATATTGGAGAATCTTTCATGGCTTCCATCCTTCTCATCATGCTTATCATATTAACTTCTCTTACGGACATCTTCACCATTTTGAAGATGATGTACCTGCTCAACTTAGATAGCAAGTACAACCAAATCTATAGAAGCATGAAGTTAGTTATATCATAATCTTATAATAACGGAAGCATTAGACTTCACAAACATAATCGGCAAGATTCTATACATCAATACTTCAACTTATTGCCCAAGTTTTGTTACAAACCCTAATAACATCAATAGCTCAAACAGAATATCAAACTCATTACATCTAGGGTCTTAACATTACTTTCAACAATATCACAAGTCCTTTCAAATATCAAACCCTAGATAAAAATTGGATTGATGCATCTAACAATTTTTCAAAATTCCTATGTTAGACTTACTACTAGGATATCATATAAACCATAGATTTCATACATGAGCTCTAACAATCAAAACCAATCACATCTCAATCAACAACATGAATAGCTTCTACTAGGGTTTGATGTAAACCCTAGATTTTTTTCATCTACAAATTCCCATCAATCACTATATAGATTCATAAATTCTAGATGGTTATACATACTAGAGAATTTAACTACTACTAGGGTTTAGCTACAAAACCCTAGATTTTCCAAGCAATGTCATCCTAGAACTTCAAACTTTGACTAGGGCTTGTTTCCAAAACCTAGGACATATGACCAGTAATAATTAGGTCAACACATATATCAAGGAATTCATCATCAAACATAAGCATAACATATTAGACATATACTGACCTAGAACAAGCTAGGGTTTCAACCAAATGAACACATATCGAGGGTTTCATTCCTAGGACTTTAAATACATAATAAGGGTTTTTCTTATAGACCTGACAAAACCCTAAGATCTAGGGTTTTACTTCATAACATAGCAAACCCTACTTTACCAGAAACTTCAAAGGCTCAGGATTTCAGGCAACACCATTTCAACCCTAACAAGTTAGGGATTTCATGATCATACCAAAACCCCAAACATGACATCATCAATATATCAAATATAATAGCAATTTTTTTAGACTCCATCAATAACCCTAAGTAGGTTATGGCTTCATTCATTGTTAGCATACCCTCAGGTTAGGGTTTTCCAGAGAACCTTTCTAGGGTTCTTATACAAACAATCAAGGATATGAGGTTAGATTTATCAGATGATTAATCATCCCAAACAAGAATATTTATGATTCAAGAGAGTTAGACACAGAAATTATTAGTAATGTAGAATGGATTATCAAAGAGAATGATTATGAAAAGCTTGTGGTCTAAGTCATACCTTTGATTTTTAACAAACCTTTAACTCCAAAGCTTTGTCCTGTGGGTCCTTCTTTCATAATCCTTGAGCATTCAACAAGTTATCTCCTAAACAAGGAAATAGAGGTAGAAAGGTGATTAGTATTTAATATAGACAAAACTTAAATAAGTATATGAAACCAAGAACTGAGAAGAAATTGGATACTTATCTTTGGGAGTTGTTGAGGGCTCCCTCCAAAGCTTGAGGGATACCTAAAAACTTATAAAAACCAAAAATGTATTTTTCAAAGAATATGTTAAACCTACAAATACTAAAAATCAAAAATATACAAATGAAATATCTAAAGCTAAGAGTAAAGGGCTTAGTAGTGTAAGTCCCTTATGTTAGATTCTTCAGGTTTGACTTTTTTAGGAGATCCTTCTTCAGCAACATTTGCATGATCTCTTTCTCTTGTCTTATTTCTCGAATTGTCGGGACAGTCACTTTTATAGTGACCCATTTTATGGCATTGATAGCATTCCACCTTGGACATGTCTACCTTCTTTCTTGGTCCCTTTGATTTCTTGAAGTTTCCTTTCTTGTGTTGAGCGGCGTAAGCACTTGCAACGTCTTTA
Organism: Pinus albicaulis; assembly: GCA_034641835.2. Lineage (NCBI taxonomy): Eukaryota > Viridiplantae > Streptophyta > Pinopsida > Pinales > Pinaceae > Pinus > Pinus albicaulis. The sequence goes on from CM076577.1 coordinate 390,354,367, forward strand.
TTGTTGGATACTAATGAGATTCTCAATTCCTCTTCGCTGCAGGAAGTTCGTAATTCTTCAAAGGTGGGAGCTTATTTCCAGTTGTTGAGTCCTGAAGCAAAAGCACTCCAAGAAGGTGGCAACCCTAATAATGCAGTGATCACAAGTTCCTTGTCTGGTACAATTTCATCAATGGCAAGAAGATCATCTCTTATTCTTGCTATCCTCACAAGGAAGGTAGCCACAGTATCATCTTTAGTCATCTTTCTGGTCCTTGGTTCATTCTTCAAACTTGCTACTTGACCAATGTTCTTAATAGTGAATAGTTTTGACAAGGCCTCGTACATTTCTTGAGCATGGTCAATTTTGGCTATGTAAGGGACAAGAATGTCCTTTATGCCTTTTACCATTAGAGTCATGGCCATCAACTCTAATTCCCTGAATTTCACCTTATCTGCATCACTGGAGTCTTTTGTAGGCTTCTTTACTTTTCCTCTAACCAAATCTAACACTTTGTTGTTTTCAATAATGAGGTAAATCCTCTTCTTCCATGACCTGTAGTTAGATCCTCCTTCAAGCATGTTCTCTCCCTTGATTGAGTTAGACATTTTCTTTGAAGATAGTGGACTTCCTTCCTCAAAGAATTTCCTTTTATGAATCCTTGATCAACTCCTTGAAACTGCATTTTTCTTCTTTCTTCACCAAAGCTCTGATACCATGTTAGAAAATCAAAAAGGCAGAAACATTCTTCGATCTTGTAGGCATTTTACTTCTTTATTATTTTATCTTTCATCCAGCAATTACCATTTTATGTGTGTATGAAGATCAAAAACAAGAGACACAAGATATAGGCACTATGCCAGGGCAAAACCCCCCTCGAGGAGAAAACCCAGTCAAGATAATTTTTCCTTTCAATAGTACTCTTTTAGAATCTTCACCCTAGACATGAGCCAAACTTTCCCTCCACACCAAGTCAGCCTTCCAGATCTTCGACCCAAAAGCAGCAACTTGTCCTCCAGCAGCTTCGACTAGGCAGCAGATTCAGCACCAGCAATAGCATCAAACCTTAGAAGACTTCGATCTCTCAAGAGAGGGCACGAAATGCAGAGATTCCTTCACCAAAATTTCGACTTTCTCTTCCTCTTGCTTCTAGACCAAACTCGCACTTCTTTCTGTGTCTTCCTTCCACTTCACACTTTTTCCCTTGATGCAGTAAATATCGAACTTGCTTGAGAAGTGATGATGCAAATGAATTCGATCTCCTTGCTGTTATAGGCTCCAGACGAGTTCGAATTTCTCCCATTGAGGCCAACTTGATCTCCTTAAGGCCGACTTGATGTGGAGGGCTTCTAAACCATTTTTGACTCAAAAATAAACCTAATTACATGATTCAAAAGCCCCAAGAAGGGTCAATATAAATCTGTAATGACTAACCTAGAAGTCCACAATGGAGACCTTGTATAAAAATGAACCAAGCATGAAACCCATGCTTTAATAAGTCATTTAATAATAAAAGTAAATGTCAAATGATAATATAAATTCTTTTTTTCTTTAATTTTTTTGATAAGTACAATAAATATAAATTATGAAGATTGAACCTAGTTACAATCGTCAACACTTTCTCTTAACTAGGGAGGTATTCATAATATACAACGGGAAGATCTCAAACTATGTGAAACTATGAAGAATTTTAGGCACCGCAATACCATGGACTAGATTCTTGACCAAGGCAATCTATCCATTTCGTTACTCAACGGTTTAGGCCCCGCAATGCCATGAACTAGATTCCCGACCAATACAATCTATCCTATTGAGACTAAGGTGGACTAAAGCTTTCAGCCTCTATAGGTACCATCAGGCTTATTTACTAACCACCAACCCAAGGAACTAGGTGCACATCCACCTGATGCCACCCTCCCTACCAAACATCAACATAAAGTGTCAGCTCAATGTCTTTCTAGGCAATGCTTCACTTGCAAAGCCTCAACATCTCTTCCAAAATATTATTATCAATACAATTAGCAATATTTACCAGACCAAGCTTGTCTCTTAAATACTCAGACTTCTTGTTAGGAAGAACCTTCGTCAGTATGTTTGCTACCTGTTCATCTGTCAGGACATACTCCAGTTGCACGACCCCATCCTGTACTAAGTTCCTAATGAAATGGAACTTATTGTTGATGTGCTTCGTCCTTGGATGAAACACGAGATCTCTAGACATCTTCATGCAACTTTGATTGTCACAATTGATTATAGTAGGACTTAGAGAACTCTCAAACAAGTTTGTTAGGAGCTTCCTTCACCATACAGCCACCTTTCCTACTTCACATGCAGCCACATATTAAGCTTCAGCACTACTTACAACAACGGGACCTTGCTTTCTACTCATCCATGATACCATAGCAGACCCCAGACTGAATGAAGCATCCACCAGTAGTACTTCTTCCATCAGACTCACTGCCACCCCAGTCAGAATCTGAGAAGCCAATTAGATTGACTTCCTTACTCTCGTATTTTAGGCAGTGGTGTATAGTACCACAAAGATATCTTAATATGTGCTTGGCAGTTATCTAGTGTTCATGACAAGGTTCCAACTGAAATTGACTAAGGATGTTCACTGCATAGCATATATTTGGCCTAGTGTTTACCAGATACATTAGGGAGCCCACCAATTGTCGATAGGAGGTAGGATCGACGAGATCTTAGTTAGAACCTTGTAACTTCTTGAGATTGGTGATCATAGGAGTAGTCATGGGCTTGGAGTCCATCATTTCAAATTTCTGCAATATCTTGATGATGTACTTTCCTTGCCCCAAGTATATCTCCCCAGGTTTTTGCCATACTTTGAGACCCAGGTAGTATTGCATGAGTCCTAAATCCTTCATCTCAAATTCGGCTACCAACATCTTACATTCTTCAATTCTTTACTCACATGTGATGAATAGATCATCCACAAATAATAGAATAATGACGGGCTCATTATTCACGACCTAGATGTAGAGGTTTGGATCAGTAGTACCTTTCACGAACCCATTCCTTAGGAGATATGCATCCATTCTCGTGTACCATGCCCTAGGAGATTGCTTCAAGCCATATTATTGAGTTTCCAAACGTAAGATTCCCTGTTACTTACTTTGAAACCTTTGGGTTGTTCTATGTATACTTCCCCATCAATGGTCCCATTTAGAAATGCGGTCTTCACATCCATTTGATGGATATTCCAACCCATTGTAGCAGCCACTGAAACCAAAGATCTAATGATAGTATACCTTGTTGTAGGTGCAAAGGTTTCTTCATAATCGATTCCTTCCTTTTGAGAGAAGCCCCTTGCAACGAAACTTGCTTTATACTTGTCTATGCTTCCATCACCAGCATGATTGATTTTGTAGATCCATTTGGATGTGAAAACTGATTTGTCACTAGGTCTGGGAACGATTTCCCAAACCCCATTCTTCATAATGGATTAGTATTCTTCTTGCATCGCCTTCTTCCAGACATCCTGTTGAATAGCCTCTTCAAATGTAGATGGTTCAGCTTGAATGAGCTTTGTCATATATGCAGCATAGCCAGAGTATATCTTTGGTCTTTTACTTTCCCTGAAGGTTCCTATGGGAGCTTCATGTCCTTCGGCATCTTATAGTGTAGATTTTAACCAATTTGGCCTTTTCCTTGTGATCGGGATGATCACAGGTTGAATAGGCTCACTTGATCCTTCTTCTTCTTCTTGATTTGTAGGAGGCCCTTCATGATGTGGTTCTTCTTCTTTGAATATAGGAGATTCTTCACCATCGGAATCTATGGGAATATCCTTGGACTTCTTGTAGGCTTGGCTCTCATCAAATATGACATTTTTGCTTACTTCGATTTGCCTTCTTTCTTTGATGTAGATTCTATATTCCTTTAAGGAGAAACTATATCCAAAGAATATTGTTTTGATGCTTGTAAAATCCAGCTTCTTTCGCTTGTCCTTTGGAACATGGATGTAGGCAGGGCTTCCAAAGATTCAGAGGTGATCCACACTCGGCTTCCTTCCTGTAAATGCTTCTTCGGGAGTTATGTTCTTGAGACTTCTATCGGGACTTCTATTTTGTATGTACACGACTGTCATGGTTGCTTCTCTCCATAAGAATTTTGGTAGGTCCGGTTAAGGAGCATTGTATTAATGGCTTCTTCAATAGACCTATTCTTTCTTTCAGCAACTCCATTTTTTTCGGGATAGCGGGGAACAATGAGCTCCCTCTTAATTCTTGCTTCCTTACAATATGCAATCAATTCCTTGGAAGTGTATTCCCCACCATTGTCGGATATTAGAGTCTTTATCTTTCTTTCGGTGAGGTTTTCCACTTTAGCTCGAAACTCCTTGAATTTCTCAAATACTTTGTCCTTTTTCGTGAGAAGGTAGATCCATGTCTTTCTACAATGATCACCTATGAAAGTCACATAATAGAGATGACCTCCAAGAGATTTATCAGACATGGGCCCACACACATCAGCGTGAATAAGATCCAAAATTTCTTTGGCCCTAGATTCACTATTTGAAAATCCCTTTCTTGTATGCTTTCCCAAACAGCATCCCTTGCACACACCTTCATGATCTGCTTTATATTGGGGATGCCATTAACCAATTGGTTAAGAGAGGGAATGATCATGTAGTGTAGATGACCTATCTTCTATGCCATAGCTCAATAAGACTAATTTCCATATGAACTAAAGCTTGAGGAGATGGTGTAGTAACCCTATACAAACTTCCTTCACGAACTCCAATAACTCTAGCTTTGTCAATGCTAGAGTCTTTGCCCCAGACCAATACTTTTCCATCAAAAAAAGCAATTCTTTCACCTTTATCTTCTAAACAAGAAATAGAAAGCAAATTATTTTTCAAACCTAGAACATAAAGTATGTTGTTGAGGTGTAGCTTCGATCCACTTTCTAATTCCAACGAGGTTGATCCCAGGCCTTTCATAGCATAGCTTTTGTTGTCACCCAATTTCAATGCATGAGAGGATGATTCCCTTGATAGTGTATGCAATTGTTTACTTTCTCCTGTCACGTACCATGATGCTCCACTATCAATGATCCATGCATTGTCATCATGGAGAGATCCTGTAAGGGCAGCCAAAAATCCTTGACTTTTGACTTTGATGAATAAGTAATGGATGAACTTCTTGATCCATCTTCTAGTAGTGTTGATACCCATCCTTATGTAGTGTTGAATCTACGCCAGGGAAAAAACCCCCTCGAGGGGAAATCCCAGTCAAGATAATTCTTCCATTCAATAGTATTCTTCGAGACTCTTAACCCTAGACATGAGCCAAACTTTCCCTCCACACCAAGTTAGCCTTCCAGATCTTCGACCCAGCAATAGCAACAACTTGTCCTCTAGCAACTTCGACTAGGCAGTAGATTCAGCAGCAGCAGCATCAAACCTTAGAAGACTTCGATCTCCCAAGAGAGAGCATGAAATGCAAAGATTCCTTCACCAAAATTATGATTTTCTCTTTGTTAAAATTGGAAACTAGGGCGAAACTCCACTTTGGACAGCTCATATGATGGAGATGATATTTTTGTTGGATTCCTCTCTCCTAGAGGTGCAAGATTGATCTAAAAATCGTCTTGTTTGGATGAGAAAAAGTTGGATTTTGAATTTATTTTCTCTCTCATGTGCAATTGTCAAGGTCGGCTAGGAATGTAATGTAGGCTCATAAGCCCCAATAGATGTGTCTCCGCCCCTCATTGAAGGATATAAATTAGAGAGACCCTCTCCTCATTTTGGACATCACTCATCACATCATCTCTCTCTCTCTCATTGGTTCGTACAGCATCAAAGGAGTCTCTCTCTCTCTTCGCACGTGTGGATGTTTGACTGGAATTTTTGAACTGTTCTTGGGCCACAAAACAGAGCGTTGACCAGCGTTGACTTTGGGTCAACCTCACTCAAAAAAGTGTGTTTTTCAAGGCAGAATTTCGATCTCTTTAGGCCGCACTCATTGGCATAAAAACTGAGGAATTCTGGGCAGCGATGACTACAACATTTGACCGCATAGTTGACTGAGTTTGATTGTGTTTTTCGGATCTATTTTGGGCTGATTTGGATCACTGTTGGAGGCCGCATTGACTAAAAGGTTGACCAAGCTCATTTGGTGAAGTCTTCTTGCTGGTTAGAACAACATTGACTTTCAAGTTAAGGCATCTTGTTGACTACTGTTTGACTGAAGTTTTGGGCAAGTGTAATTTTTATATTGCACTCTCTCTCTCTCTTTGTTGAAATTTTCAAGAATAATAAGAAGATTTGAGCAAAGGGTTTTTCCCTGACATCTGCCAAATATTGTGTCCTCTTAACTTGGCTTGACTTTTGTTTATTGTTTATGTTCTATCAGCATTTACTGTCAATGTTAAAGTGATTGCAAATCTGGAAATTGATATTGGGCTAATACGAAAAGATAGAAGTAAATTGCTCTAAGGACAGAGCATACCATTGTTATCTAAAAATTAACATGGTATCAGAGCTCAGGTGAAGACAAAGCCCAAGCAAGAGTGAGAAGAGCAATCACTGAAATATGTTGGACAAGGACAAGGGTCAATAGCTTCCACATCATACTTCAAATTTGATGACAAGCTCAACGATAAGTCTAATTATCATGTTTGGAAAATGTCCTTGGACTTGACTTTGGAGGAACAAGAAGTTATCGACTATGTACAGGGAAAGATTACTAAGTCTCCTTCTAATGCATTGGTTGCCACTAAAACAAAGTACAATAAAGGAGAATTCCAAGTGAAAAAGATCATCAGGGATTCTATTCACAAGCATTTGTTTGCTTATAACTCCAAGATGTGCACATCTAAGGAGATGTATGACAAGTTGGCTGGCATGTTCAAGGCTAGCAATGCAAATCAAATTCTCTTTCTGAAGAACAAGCTGAAGGACATCAAGATGGATAAGGGAGAATCCATCCAATCCTACTTTATGAGGATTACCAAAATCAAAAATGATCTCTTATCTGTTGGAGAGGTCATAGCTGACCGAGAGCTCACTCTTATTGCTCTTGGAGGTCTTCCCCGGGCATGGTATGTATTCAATACCACTATTCTCAACAATAACACGATTCCTGATTTTGATGAATTGTTGGCGAGATGCACTCAAGAGGAGACGAGGATGATGGAAAGAGACAAGCCCTCAAATGGAAATGATCCTACTGCTTTCTCCACTCATGCAAAGAAGAAGAAGAATGTTGGTCCAAGATATCAAGGTCAAAGAAGATCGGGATTCAAAGAAGGAAGGAAGGGTAGATGTTCCAATTGTAATAGGTTTGGCCATTTTGCTAGAGAGTGTCCCAATAAAAGGGATACACCTCGAGATGATGACTACAACAACAACAACAACAACTTCAAGGGAAATGGAGATCATAGGAACAACAGGTTCAACAACAAAGGAAGGAGAAAGGCTCCCTCTTCACGAAATGGAAATGGTCAACCTTTCAAGAAGTCAAGAAAATCCAGGTATGATGAATCTAATGTTGTAAACAACAAGTAAAAAGAATTTCTTCTTATATCTGCCCTCTCTGTTGCCTCTCCTCCCAACACCCTGGATAATTGGTTGATTGATAGTGGTGCCTCAAGGCACTTCAATGGTTACAAAGAGGCCCTCTCACATTTGATCGAAAAGGAAACAAATTTGGAGATTATACTTGGAGACATTTCAACCTATCCTATGAAAGGGACAGGCACTGTTACTCCTCATCTAAATCAAGGTCAAATCCTCATCTACAAGATGTGTTATATGTACCTGACTTGAAGAATAATTTAGGGTTTATTTCGGCGATGGAAGACAAAGGATTCAAGTTAGCATTCATTGAAGTAAAGGTACGTGTTTGGAAGAGGAATTTCAAAAAAGCATTCACTCTTGGTTTCAAGGTTCATACACTTTATCAGGTTGGAGAAAAACCGTTGGCAGCCATGACATGCAACACAACTCTTCAATCCGAACTATGGCATTGGAGATTTTATCACCTTCATTATAAAGCTCTTCCCAAAGCAAGGAAGATGGTCAGAGGTATGCTCGATTTCAAAGTTGATCATGAAGGTGTGTGTCAAGGTTGTGCCAAAGGGAAACATACAAGGGGACCATTCCCTCAAGTGATAGCAAGACTGCTGACATTCTTCAATTGATTCATTTTGATTTATCTGGTATGTTGCCTGTAACATCCTTGGGAGGATATTTGTATTTTCCAATTTTTGTGGATGACTTCTCTTGCAAAACTTGGATATACTTCTTGAAGAAAAAGGAAGAAGTATTCAAATGGTTCCGCTCTTTCAAAGCCTTGGTTGAAAATCAAACAGGAAAGAAGATCAAAATTTTGAGGACCAATAATGGAACAAAGTACGAGTCAAATGAGTTCAATGACTGTTGTAGGGAAGCTGGCATTAAGAGGGAGACCACTACTGCTTATACTCCCGAACAAAATGGAGTTCCCGAAAGAAATAATAGAACCATCATTCGAGCCTCTCGTGCCATGCTTCATGACTAAGGCCTACCGAAGTTCCTATGGGGAGAAGCTACCAACACTGTAGTGTATTTCCAAAATAGATGCCCACATCAAGCATTGGACTCCAAAACTCCCTAAGAAATCTTCACTGGTAAGAAACCTGGTGTATCTCATTTTAGAATTTTTGGAAGTCTCGTATATCTTCATGTGCCAAAAGAAAAGAGAAGCAAGTTTGATGCTTCTGGAAAGAACAAAACATTTGTGGGCTACAGTGAAACTTCAAAGGAATATAGAATCTATGTGCCTGGTCAAAGGGAAGTGGAGATAAGTCATGATGTCACGTTCGATGAAGATGCTGCCCTTGGGAAGGTCAGAGATCTTCCTATCTCAAAGGAAGAAAAAGATGAAGATGCAGTAAAGCAGGAAGAACCGAAGGATGATCCGATGCCTGATGTTGAATGTTTGATCGATCCCATTGATCCACCTCCTAGTGAGCCCTCTTCTTCTAAAAAAAGACCCTCATGTCTTAGAGATACTCTCGCAGATGCCAAGAGACATATTGCACCAAGGGGAACATTCTGTGAAACTAAGAAGTCGAATAAGTACCAAGGGTACTTAGTAGCCATGAGCACCATTGTCCAATATGAGCCTAGAACATTTGAAGAAGTGGTGAAGCACCAAGTTTGGAAAGATGCAATGAATGAAGAATATGAGTCAATCATGAAGAATGATTTATGGGATGTGGTCCCTAGACCAAAGGACAAGTTTGTTGTCTCCTCGAAATGGCTCTAAAAAATAAAACATGGAACCGATGGAAGTGCTAAAGAGTTCAAGGCCAGATTTGTTGCCAGAGGCTTCTCGCAGAAAGACGGTATAGACTATGATGAGATATTTGCACCGGTTGCCCGTTACACCACCGTCTGTTTGATTATTGCCCTTATTGTTTCACAAGGACGGAGTCTACATCAGATGGATGTAAAGACTGCCTTCTTGCATGGTTCACTTAAGGAAGAGGTCTATGTGGAACAACCTTTGGGGTTCGAAGTTCGAGATTGGGACACACATGTATGCAGGTTGAAGAAAGCCCTCTATGGGTTGAAGCAAGCTTCCAGGGCTTGGTATGAGAGGATCGAAAGCTACATGATGAAGTTGGGTTTTACTCGAAGTGAAGCTTATCCAAACCTTTACATCAAGGTTGATAATGACAAGCCTCTCATTTTGGTACTCTATGTGGACGATCTCTTCCTAACAAGTACAGACCCTCTCATTCATCAATGTAATAGGGAGTTGGCTTCTGAATTCGAGATGAAGGACCGAGGACTGATTCACTACTTCCTAGGCCTGGAGGTCTGGTGTTTGGGCTTCAAAATGTCATACAAATATCACTCATTACCATACATTTTTCACCTATGCTTCCATTATATCACTCATTATTCACTACCATTTCACTTCATTTTCCCTATTATTCATCATTAATGGGTCTCATTTATATTTTCCAAATATTATTTATTTTCAAGCATTTTTGAGAGAAATTCTTGATTAAATATTAAAAAATAATATGTTTTACTTCACATATGGAAAGTGGATTGTTTTTGTGACATGTGTAGGTTCCAAGGAAGCTTCCAAGACACCTTTATGTGGCCTTGAATGATCAAATTCGAATTTGATAAGATAAACCTCATGGAGAAGAGCATGATCTCATGGAGAAGATCAAGGACAAAAGGGGGTTATGTATCTAGATGGTTGAGAGATGTATGGAACTAAAGAGAGATTAGTGGATCATCATTATGAGTTTGTTACTCATCCCATTGTATAAATAGGAGTACAATCTCCTCCATTTGTAATCTTGGAAGTTTTTGTAATCTTAGAATTTTGGAGTATGTAATCTTAGAAGCTTAGAGTTGTAATCTTAGAGTTGGTTTGTAATGGAGATTTTGAAATTTAAAAAAAAAAATCATACTTTGGTTTTGCCTCTACATCTGAGTCTCCTTTGAAGTGGTGTGCTTGTGGAGTTATGGAGCGCCCCCATGGCCTCACTTGCATGCTTATTTGCTTATTTTAGGTATAACTTAATTTATGTTTTTGTTTGATTTCAACTTTTAAGTTTTGTTAAATGTTTTAATATTGGAAGGATCTTATTTGAAAGTGTTTTTGTAAGAGAACCATAAGATCTCAAACAATTATTAGATCTAGGTTTATTTCATTTCAGCTTTTAAGTTCTTATTAGATGTTCTAATGTTGAAAGAGATCTTGTAGAATATGTTCTTGTAAGAGAACCATAGATCTCAAACAATTATTAGATCTAGGTTTGTTTAGTTATTGGAAGAGATCTTGTCGTATATGTTCTTGTAAGAGAACCAAAGATCTCGGACAAATAAAGAATCTTTCTAGACCTATAAGTGGCACTTCTAAGTTTACCTTCCCGAGTTGACATTAAATGAACTCTGATTGACATCATCAATTAGAACCACACATCTGGCGAAAGCCAGGTGAGATTTTCCTTTCTCAAGGAAAATATATTGTCAAGATTCTGGAAAGATTTGGGATGGTGGACTGCAAGTCCGTGACTACTCTGATGGAACTCAACTTTAAGAAACTATGCAGAGGTGTTGTTGAGCCTGATTTGAGTAATCCTACCGAGTATCGTCAACTCATGGGGACCCTAATGTTCTTAGTGAACTCTCGTCTGGACATATGTTTTGCAATGAATACGTTGAGTCAATATATGGTCTCGCCTCATCACATTCATTGGATTGTTGCCAAGAATCTTTTGAGATATCTCTGGGGCACAATCAACCATGGATTGAGATACACTGTCGCGAATGTGAGGCTCCATGGGTATACTTAATGCTGACTAGGTTGGCAGTGTAGTGGATCGTAAGAGCACATCTGGATGTTGCTTCACTCTAGGTTATGCTTCGATCTCTTAGATGAGCAAGAAGTAGAAATCAGTTACTTTGAGCACCACCGAGGCCAAATACATTCCAGCAAGTATGGCATGTTGTGAAGTTGTTTGGTTGAGGAAGCTCTTTAGTGAGTTGTTTAAGCATGTGCTAGATATCACCGTGATCTATTGCGACAACCAAAGTGGGATTCATCTTTCAGAGAATCCTCCACCATAAGGCTCCATCACATTGGGACTGTTGAGCAGGTCGCAGATCTTCTCACGAAGCCCCGGGGGAAGGTCAAATTCTTAACCTTTCGTAAGAAAATTGGCGTCGTGGACAGACCCTCCTATGAGGGTCCTACTTGAGTTGGATTTTGAGCTCTGGTAGCTCCAGGGGGCCTCGGGTAGCTTCTTGGAGCTATAAGCAACCATAGGGCGAGGTTCACCTTTCCTTATTGGTGCACTATTCCCCATCGTTATGATATTGAGTTGGTTCACCCTCTCTTGATCTATGCCCCACATACATCCTACCCATGTAGTCCGGGACTCATGGGAAGTACCTCTCATGTAGCCATTGAGTTGGGAAATGACGATAGAGACCATAGCACTACTGGCGGATGCATCGTGTATTGTCGTACTCTCTATGCTAGGATGGGTTGTGTCCAACAACTTGATCTGGGATCAAGTCTGGTTGAGGTTTTTACCTCTAGATTGACTTTGGGTCAGTGGAGAGTGGCAAGGCCTTGTGACTCACTCTCAATCAAATATTCTTCATTATTTCTTCATGGTTCAGTAGAACAGAGTACAGGGATGGTAGAATGACACAGGATGACAGGATGGTACAGGATGACAAGATTGCACAGGTTGACATATGGATTGGCGGGTGGAGTTCACCCTAGTTGAGAGGGAGTGTTAAAATTGGCAACTAGGGCCAAACTCCTCTTTGGACAGCTCATATGATGGAGATTATATTTTTGTTGGATTCCTCTTTCCGAGAGGTGCAAGATTGATCTAAAAATTATCTTGTTTGGATTAGAAGAAGTTGGATTTTGAATTTATTTTCTCTCTCATGTGCAATTGTCAAGGTCAGCCAAGAATGTAATGTAGGCTCATAAGCCCCAATAGATGTGTCTCCACCTATAATTGAAGGATATAAATTAGAAAGACTCTCCTCATTTTGGACATCATCTCTCTCTATCTCATTGGTTCATACAGCATCAAAGGAGTCTCTCTCTCTCTTCGTACACCAAATACATTTTATTATCTTTGACATCTTCTTTATATAAATACATTATTACACAGTCAACATGAAGACCAACCTAGTTACACTTTTCAACACTCCCTCTTAACTATGGAAGTATTCATACAGGTACATAGTTACTTTCAAACTGAAGAATCTCATAAGAATAATCGGATTAGTAATTGCATCTGTATAGCATCATATCAACCAGCATTGTCCTAGTGCAAGGCCTTGACTAACAGCCCCATCTCTCAACGAGAAAATGGGCTACAATGCTAGCGAGACACATGACTTATAGACACCATCGTCATTGTCTCTCCAAGGTACATACTCCACCCGAGTGTTCTCAAAGTATGACTTTCATGGACTATCCTTCACTTGGGTAGCTAGCCCTCAAAGAATATCGGTCCCCAACAACTCTTATCTTGAATGCCCTAACACATTCTCAAAGAGTATCGAATTCCAGATGATTACCCAATCCTCCATTTTGTCTTCCCAATTGAGGACTAGAATGATGTGTCTATCTCTCCCTCTCAACCCTCTCCCTCTCAACCAGGGAGGACTAATTCCACAAGGGAATGTACTCATTCCTATACAAGGAATGTACCTACGCTCATTCTTAGGAATTACCCAGTTTCTTCCAAGTAAGAAACTGATCACCAGGCTCCCTCTCGATCAGGGACCTACAGCAGCAATGGTAAGACACCCCGCTGCTCATGAAGAGTTCCTCCCTCGATGTCATGGATTTCGATATTGAGGAATATTCAACTTATAGCTTCATAGGGCACAGATCATCCATCACTTTCATCCTTGAGTCATGTCAGCTATCAAAAAGTGATCCATCAGACTTCCTTATCGGGTCCACCGTTATGCCATGCTACTATCCTTCGAATCATTTCCAAGGATCATACATCCTTTCTCATGATTAGCAGCCCTACACAAATTCATCCAAATAAACATATACAAAGGTTACCTTAGTGATGATCTTTCAACATGACATCTTCCTGTAGGCATCGGCATCCTTCACATAGATTGACACATCTCCTAATGATATGTTTTGCCAAGGGTCTTCTTCTTTGCTAGACTTCTGTCAGAGTCTACATATCTTCCTAGGAGATCTCCTAGTCACATCTTCTTGGTCTCTAGATGATTACTGCCTCTTGACATGGTTGCATTTCATGATCTTTTCCTCTCTGCACATTCTTCATTCCCAGGATCTTACAAATTTTTCAATTTCTTGTTTATGTATAACCACCTCATATTCTATGAGGGCATATTATGTTGATTTCATTTGTTAGTGCACCGAGAGATCCTCCTTCATAGATCATACTTCTAAATATGGAAGTGTATTACCTGCAACCATATGACATGACTTCACAGCATCCAATATCAGCATATATGTTTGCATACCTCATATCTATTTTCCTGAGCCATCCTGTAGCAATTTCTCTAGAATGAAGAGTTTCATTCCTTTGGCCTGCTCCATCAATATGTCATCACATCCCAGAATTATGTCTCCATGATGACCCTTGATCTGATGACTGCTTTACTTTAGTAGAGAGGTTTTCCATAAGTTGTTTCACCGAGAACTCCTTCCATGCTTCCATCGAGATGCTTCTTAATGTACATTTCTTTCTATCATACAATTTTACAATCAATCAGAGATCACTTAAAGAGAAAGATGATCTCAATCATAATAGAGATCTCTCACTTCCTCCTTCTTAGATCTTTTAGCATCAGGTTCTTCTCTTTCATTTGTGACATGGGCTTCTTCCTTTTTCCTCGTCCTTTCCAGATTTAGGACAATCTCTTTTATAATGCCCAAGCTCATAACATCCAAAGCATTGTACGTTGTCCATATTTCTTCTTTTATTCTGAGGGCCAAATTTTCCAAATCTTCCTTTCTTTCTGTATGAGGTTGCAAAGGCATGATTCTCTTCACTTGGTCCTGTATCATCTTTGGCCTTTAGTCTAGTTTCCTCTATTTTACATAGAGACCATAAATCATGGAATGGGGTGGCTTCTTTCTTCCCGTATAGACTAGAAGTGAAGTTTCCCCATTCCTCTGGTAGAGCATTCAGCACCACTGTAGTTATCTCGTTGTCAAACATCACTTCTCCTAGTTCCTGCAGTTGATCTCTTATTTCAGAAATCCTCATGAAGTATGGAGTGATTCCTTCTTCCCTTGATAATTTCATTTTGTATAGTTCTTGTCTCAGAGAGATTGCTTCTCCAGTAGTACTCACAGTGAATAGCTCCACCAATTTCTCATATATTTGTTTTGCAGTCTTTAGTTTTGATACATAGGGAATGAGAGAGTCTTTGATGGATTTTATGAGAATCCTATGGGTTCTAATTTCTCCCTTCATGTACTTGGCATGGGCTGGAGCATCTTCTTTTGGGGCTTGAATAGTAGATCCTTCGATATAGTCCATTACTTCGTCTTCAATTAAATTCAAGTCTGTCATTTTCTTCCATGCACTAAAGTTTGATGACCCAACCAGCTTGTCGCTTTCTTTACAATAAGGCATCTTGACAGATAGGGTCATGAATACTTACTTGAGTGGATTGGCTTGCAGCTTCCTTGATGATGATTGAGAATAAAGTCAAGAGTTTCCCTTCTTTAGTGTACTTGAACACTTGATTATAAAGAATATCTTCAGAAGTTGAGGTTCTCTTCAAATAATGTCTTGAGTGCAAATCTTTGATGGCAAAGCTTATTTTCTTGAATGAGTTGATCTCACTTGAAGTAGCTAGATAGTCTTTCTTGCAAACTGATTAGACTTTCCAACCCAAACTTTGATCTTCGCTTCTTTGAGTGTCTTTGTTGACAAGCAGCGCTTGTGTTCAGCACCTTAGCTCTGATACCATGTTGAGAATGTGGATGGCTGGAGATTAATACAAATTCTCTTCTTGATAATTACTTGTGACCTTACTTGTGATACTTACGTCTTCCCTTCTTTAGTTTAGTTAATCTTTCATCAAGTCAATTATCAAAATGCACAAGACACAAAAGTTAGGCTCCTAGAGCCAGGGCAAAACCTCTCCCTCTTGGAGAGGAAAACCCACAAAGAATTCTTCTTATAGATCTTCAAATGACAAGTACCATACTTAGACCCTTGACCTAAATATGCTTCCAAGACCTTGATTCAGCTTCTTCAACCTTGAATTTTCTTTTCACCAAATTACTTAGTTCAACATCAGCACTAGAGACCTTGATGTTCACCTTGCATATGCTTGTAGTTGAATTGCTTTAACAGTAGGAAGGTAAATCATAGATTTACCTTCCTCACAATTACTTCTCCTTATGATAATTGTCTCAACCTTTGCTAATTCTATCTTGTTATCAAAGCCCTTAACAATGTATATCAGCAACTTAAGTCTGCTCCTTAAACTTCAGAGATATCTTAATTGTACCTTGTTATTGCAAACTGTCCTTGAATATCCGCAGATTGTCCTTTGACTATCCGCAAACTTCCTTCAAATCTGCATTCACATGTCATCCTTTATCCGTACTTTTGTGTTGCCCTTACTGCACTTGTCCGCATTCAAAATGCTGCCCTAATTTACTATCCTGTCCGCACTTATTGACTGTAGTATATCCGCAATCTTCCCTAAGGTTTATTTGCACTGAAGTCCTCCTTGTATCCGCACTCTAATCTCAGAGTTGTCTGATTATCTCCTTTCACAAGAACAGTCCGCAAACTACCTCAGACTTGTCTGCAATTTCAGAGGAATCCGCATTAATTTTTGTGCTTATTAGCCGCAAGAACAGGGGTATATATAGTGGACTATTCACATCTTTTAGGCCGACCATCCAAATATAATTAGGCTGACTTTAACACAGTCATGTAGGCCGACATAAAGAGTTGTACTTCTGAGGTATTTTCTTCAGTAGCGTTTGGAGATTGTCTTCACTCTATTATGGAGTTTGTCTTCAACATTGTATGAGGGATGTTGAGAGCTTCTTCACAAGGTCTTTGGAGCACAAACTAAATCCTTCATGAATATGACACCTAATTAAATTTATTCCTAGAAGACGTAAACCTAATAGACATCAAGAAGAAATCTATCTACATAATAAAATCTTGCTCAAGAAACCCGTGAACAAGTACACCAAAAATACATTTTATTATCTTTGACATCTTCTTTATATAAATACATAATTACATAGTCAACATGAAGACCGACCTAGTTACACTTTTCAACATCTCTCTCTAATGAACTTTTGAAGAATAATAAGATTTGATCAAAGGATTTTCCCCACATTGGGGTTTTTCCCCGGCATCCACCAAATATTGTGTCCTCTTGTCTTGGCTTGTCTTTTGTTTATTGTTTATGTTCTATCAACATTTACTGTCAATGTTAATGTGATTGCAAATATGGAAATTGATACTGGGTTAATAAGAGAAGATTGAAGTAAATTTCTCTAAGCATAGAACATACCATTGTTATCTAAAAATTAACACTCTTCCTCTTGCTTCTAGACCCAACTCACACTTCTTTCTGCCTCTTCCTTCCACTTCGCATTTTTTCCCTTGATGCAGTAAATATCGAACTTGCTTGAAAAGTGATGGTGCAAATGAATTCGATCTCCTTGCTTTTATAGGCTCCAGATGAGTTCGAATTTCTCCCTTTGCGACTGACTTACTATGGAGGGCTTCTAAACCCATTTTCACTCAAAAATAAACCTAATTACATGATTCAAAAGCCCAAGATCTGTAATGACTATCCTAGAAGTCCACAGTCGGAACCTTACACTAAATATGGCCCAAGTGTTGTGGCTCATTTGCATTTACCTTTGAAATATTTTTCAAAACACCAAAAAAGCATATATGTTAGAAAATGTAAAAGTTTGTGTGTCATTGAATCATTTTCATTTATATGTTGGTACATTTAACATTACGTGATGAGATGTGAAGATGGGTCGAGTCGGGCTCGGTCACATGCAGAACAGATCAAGAGCCAGACCGATGGGCGCATTTAGGACATTGCACACCGGACAGGGTCGAATCGGGCTCATTCACAAGCTCATGAGGGACTAGCGCGACAGAACACCGAATAAGTTCGGGAGGGTTACACCGTGGAGTAAACGAACTAATTTTCCAAAGGCAAAGGAAGGACGCATTTCCCTTAAAAACTTAAGAGTTCCAAAGAAGGCGCAAAGGGGAAAACAGATGGTCGAGATCAAAGCACAGAACCAGAGCAAAGAGATGGATGGCGAAGATTAAATCGCAAGCCGCAAGCCCCAAATTTCAAAAGACAGGGGCGGGAGGTAAATGATAAAGTTGTCGAAGTGCGATGTGCGATGCCCGATGGGACCCGACTGCATAGCGCACATCACTAGTTTTAACAGTTACGGGCTAAGGTAAATGTTATACTCGTTGAAGCGCGATGTGCGATGCGGTGGGGCCCAATCGCAAAATCGCAAATCATGAATTTTAAAGGATAACCGTGGGAGGTAAGTGATAAAGTCTCTGAAATCTGATGTGCAATGCCCGGTGGGACCCAATCGCATAGCGCGCATCCCGAGACTTAGAAGATAAGTGTCAAAGACAAGCCAAAAGCAGCGAAATACGATGTGCGGGCGGATGCAACACGGTTTCAAAAGTGAATTCCAAAGGTTTTCAGATCCGGAAGTAAGGCATTTTTGTGTGTTAAACCGTGTCAGAGGAAGAAAAGAGGGTTATAACGTGAAACTGGTGAAACGCCTTGGCAATGAAGAAATAGGCAGAATGCGGCAGACAAACTCGGGTAAGTGACCCGACGCAGAACAAAGGAGAAGAGGCAGAGTCGGGTAGCAGATGATACGAGTGACAATGTTTGAAGCATAGGGGCATAGGTAGAGTCGGGCAGAAAAGCGTATAGTGGCACCGTTAGGAGCACGACCGCTGGGTCAAGTCGGGCATGGAGGCGTCGTTACATAGTTGTGCAGCCACTGCATCATGACCCAAAAGGCCACCTCGGCACTTCGGGAGGACGCATCAGCAACATTAGATTCAGCAAACAAACAATGTTTCTAGTTTGAATTTGCTCTCTCAAGTATGATTGCACAAGTTATCTTAACAGTTTAGGTAGTCGAATAGTTTCAAGAAGTGCACCAGTTACGAACCACTGTGATGTCTTTAAGTAGATAGAAATAAAGAAAACGGGTTCCGAGTTTTGGACCTCTGGATGACTGTTAGTTTATGACTGAATTCTCTTAGAAATTAATGAAAGAAGATCAAGCTTCCTACACCTGTTGATGTTGATACGTTTGTCCTGTTTCGCTCTGTGGCTATTCCTCTTTGAATGAAGTGAAGTAATGTAGCAGTCGGTCTCTTAATTACATCTGTGAGTAAGAGTTAAATAACCTTAATTTGCGCTCCTTCACCTCATCTCTTCTCTCTTCATAAACTCCTGATAGAACTTTAAAGTGATAGATTCTGTGTTTACAGCATATTATTTTAAGTTCTGTCTTTCTCCATGAATTTCCTCTGAAACTTAAAAGTGGTAGATTCTGTGTTTTCAGCATATCATTTTGAGTTTCTCTTGCAGTTCTTCTTTTCATTCCATTCAAACATCAGCAGTTTATGGCATTGTGAAGGCTTTCATTATATCAGATTATTGAGGGTATTAAGTAACTGAATTCCAAGGGTGTTAAATAGAGGGCATTTGATATGGTAATTATGACATACTTTTATAAAATGTCTTAAGCACTAATTCCTTACCACGGCCAAGGGATTGTTTCTTGAGATACAACATTTTCTGGCACCATTGTCGGGGACGAAGAAACAAAGTTTATTTTTCCCTGGGTTTTTCACATTATTTCCTCTGGTTGTTCAGTGAGGAGGAAATATTGGGTTGTATTTGTTATTTTCAAAATTCTGGCTTTCAAAAGACCTCACACGAGGTCGGATACCTCACAGCAGATAGTCCATGCTTCGTCAGATCCAGAAAGATTGGTTTCCAAAAGGGCTCATAAACATCAAACTCCTTCAACACTTGATCCTACATTTTCTACTCCTGGTAGCAGTTCTCATAACCCTTTGTTTGAAGAAATTTCCGAGGAACCCTCTTTCTTGGAACAAGATTCTCCTTCCGCCCATTTATTCTCAAGGACCTGATTGAGAAGAACATTCTTTTGAGTCTGTTTCTTTTACCTTCACTAAAGCTCAACCAAATATAGTTGTTGGTTCTTCTACCATTGTTCATCAACCCACTCCCATATCAATTTTACCTCCAGCTTCATTCACTTTCACATCAGGTTCATCAGCCTCAACTGCCCAAGGAGCAGTTAACCAAGGTGTAAATATGGCAACACCAGCCTTTTTGTTGAATAGATATGCTCCACTAAATCTTGCACAACCAATGACCACCATGCCTCAAGAATACCTCAAATTACTTCCTCGTTTCACTGGAGAAAATGAAGTAACTGCAGAACAACATTTACCTTTGTTTTCCACTTTTGCTGAGAATTTGAATGTAGAACACCTGGATGTTGTGATGAGACTATTTGTGCAGTCTCTAGATGGAGAGGCTAGAAAATGGTTCAAAGGTTTACCAAATGGTTCAATAAATAACTGGGAAGAGTTAGAAAGTAGATTCACTCAGAGATGGGGAGAAAAGAGAGATCATGGTTACTCATTGACAAAGTTTAATGCAATTAAAAGAAGGCCTAATGAAGACATTTCTGAGTTTTTTTAAAAGATTCAACAAATTGTACAGTAGTTTACCTATAGAGATGAAGCCCACGCCCCCCCCCCCTGTAGGAGCAAAGGTAGTTTTTGTTGGGGCTTTTGAAGCTGATTTTAGCTTTACATTGAGAGAAAGAAGAGCCCCTACTCTTGAGCAGATACAGACAGACGCTTTAGAGATTGAAGCTAATATGACTGCAGCTGGAAAGGCAAAAGGGAAACAGCTAGTCCAAGAGATGGGGAAAGAAAAAGAAGAATCATCGCAAGATCCGAGGATAGAAGATATGGCAAGGGTGATAAAAAAGCTGACAAATAAGCTATCTAAGATAGAAGTGGAAAATAAAAACTCCCAAAGGCACGTACAACAACAACAAAACTGAGGGGGGTTCAACCCTCAATTCAGAAGACATCCCCTACAAATTTTGCAGAGGGAAAGAAGAGATCAAGACCAGGTTCAAGCACTGTTGTATATAGAAGTAGCACCCACAGAGCCAGCAGAAGATGACCAAAGGGAGGCCGAGGATCATGTATCTGCTGTGTACGCAATAGAAGAGGATGAAGAGGAAGATTATGAGGGAGAATATGCTAAAGCCGAAGTATCTTTTGATCAAGATGAGATGGATGAATACTGTAAACAATTCACAGACTTCATGCAAGCTGAGTTACATAAAAAGTATGAGTTAAGGTCTAGAAAGAGATCTAGAGTGCAAGATAATGCAGTTGAACAACAAGGTTCCATTCCTCCTCCACTGGCGACTCCACAACAAAAGGACCCTGTGAAACAGGTCAGTAATGGGAAACAACCTACAAGCTCACTTAAGAGAACAAATGTGCAACAGGCTGAATCTTCCCAGGACAAATCAGTTAACACTAATATTTTGGAGAGAGTTGTTCTTATACTCGAACAAGCGGCAGATTCTAGAAAGAGTGAAGAAGAACCTGAAAAAGTTGTTGAGCAAACTCATGCCTTCAGTTTGGCAAAAGAGTTGGAGAAGGTTAAAATTCAGGTACCTCTTCTAGAATTGGCTAAAATACTAGCTTACAAGAAAGAAATTTCCGAGTTTATTAATCTCACATAGGTGGAAGATATAAGTGACACGGTGAACCTACAAGAAGAAAAGCTAGTGGTCACCTTTCACCCTCATGTAGAAGAAGTAGATCCTTCTATTCCACCCTTCTATATTTCTCTGTTGCTTCATGATTTTACTCTACATAATTGCATGATGGACTCGGGAGTGTCCCATAACCTCATGTCATTCTCTGTTATGAAGGAGCTTAACCTGCAGATTACCAAACATTATAGGGATCTGTATTCATTCGATTCCAAAAGAGTGAAATGCGTTGGGTTGATTAAATATGTAGTAGTTTCGTTGGCACAAATCCCAGCAAAGAGTATAGTCATGGATGTAGTGGTTGCAGACATCTCAACCAGGTTTGGAATGCTCCTTTCAAGGTCTTGGGGAGCTAAGTTGGGAGGTGTACTAAAGTTAAAATTCACTTATGCTATCATTCCGGTTTTTAATGGGAAAGAAAGGAGATTGTACAGGGAAACAAGGTTTGTGAAGACCACCTCTAAGAAAGATGCAGGAAATTCCCCCATTTATAGTCAAGAAACAGAAGATCTTTCTTGTTTCATGCTGCATGAAGATGCAGAATTTGCTGAAGACACAGGGAAGTAGCTCTCTTCAGCAACTGTAAATAATGAGCTACAATCAAAGAATATTTGGAAGTGCTACTTTGATGGTGGCTACTCCAAGGAAGGCGCAGGTGCCGGATTCTTGCTAATATCACCAAAAGGTAACCTCATGCCATTCTCTTTTAAACTAGAATTTGATTCGACAAACAATGTGGCTGAATATGAGGCCTTAATCTCAAGCCTTCAAGTAGCTAAACAGATGGGGGTTCAATGTATTTCAATTTATGGTGACTCTGAGTTGATAATAAGGCAGATCAAGAATCATGGTCAAACCAAGCATCTGAGATTAAGGTCGTACAGAAATGAAGCTTGGGATCTGATAGAAAACTATTTTGAAGCCTTCAATCTTCAGTGTATTTCGAGGGAGGAGAATAGATTGGCCAATTCTTTAGCAATTGCAGCCAGTAACTTCAAACCTCCCATAAATCCCAGGCTAAGGTAAGAAATTGAAGTTAGACATAGACCTTCTATCCCTGACAATGTGAAACATTGGCAGGTGTTTGATGATGATGAACAGATAAATCAGTTCCTGACAATGATTGGAAACTTTGAAAATGTTGAGATAGACCAAGAGGAAGAACAAACAGAGCAGAGAGCAAAAATAAGAAACCTCAAGCAGTCAATAGGTGAATAGAAGATTATCCAATTGAAAGATAATGTGCTCCCTAGAGGGTTGGTTCCCCTTGAAATATTATTCGATGCTAATGATGTTGCTGTTGATTCGAAGAAAACACATCAAGAAGAAGAGATGGAAGATTGTAATTTGGGAACTCAGCAGGAGCCCAAAATAGTGAAATTGTTCAAAGGGGTTCCCAAAAACTACAAAGAAAGATACATTGATCTCTTTAAGAAATATATAGATGTCTTTGCCTGGTCATATGAAGACCTGGAAACATATGACAAAGGTGTAATTCAACATAATATTCCCTTAAAAGGACTCAAACCACACAGACAGAAGCTCATACAGATCAATCCATTGTTGCTAGCTCCAATCGAAAAGGAAGTGAAGAAACTGTTGCAGGCGAAAATTATAGTCCCTCTCTATATTCAGACTGGGTTTCTAATTTGGTCCCTATAAGGAAGAAGAATGGAGAGATAAGATTGTGCGTAAACTTTAGAAATCTGAACCGAGCATCTCTAAAAGATAGTTATCCTTTGCCAAAAATGGATTATGTCTTACATAAGTTGACAGGAGCTCACAAGTTGTCTATGGTTGACGGATTTTCTTGATATAATCAGGTAGCGGTAGAAAAAGAAGATCAGAAGAAGATTGCTTTCATGACGCCCTGGGGCACCTTCATGTATGCGAGGATGCCATTTGGCCTTATGAACGTGGGTGCAACATTTCAGAGGGCCATGGACATAGCCTTCGTGGGTGACACGTTTGTAGTTATATACCTGGATGATTTAACTGTTTTCTTAGGGTCGAATGATGAACACTTGGAGCATTTGCAAAAAAAATTTCAAAAGTGCAGAAAGTTTGGTCTATCATTAAATCCCAAGAAATCTTTATTTGCCTTAGAAGAAGGTAAATTATTGGGTCACATAGTTTCTAAACAAGGAGTGAAGATTGACCCAGCAAGGGTGGAGGCCATTCAGGAGATTCCTTTACCCAGAAGCAAGAAAGATATCCAGATATTCCTGGGAAAAATAAACTTTATGAGCAGATTTGTGCCCAATTATGCTGATATTGTGAGGAGTATAACGGATATGGTGAAGAAAAATGCAGAAGTGAAATGGGATAGGGAAGCAAGACATGCATTTGCTAGAATAAAGGAAGCACTGCAGGAAGCTCCAGTTCTGATTAGTCCAAACTATCAAAAAGCCTTTCAAGTATTCTCATTTGCATCCCCCACTACTATTGTTGTTGTGTTGTTGCTAAAAAATGAAGATAGTAAGGAGCAGCCAGTTGCATTTTTCAGTAAAGTCCTCCGAGATGTTGAGCTCGAATACAATATTCTGGAGAAACAAGTATACGCCTTAGTCAAAGCACTGAAATCCTTCAAGACTTATGTGTTACAGTCTCAAATAACTGCTTATGTTCCTAATTCTGTTGTGAAAGACGTGCTGGTCCAAAGTGATGTTGAAGGAAAAAGGGGGAAGTGGATAGCAAAAATTCAAGAGCATGATTTGGACATCAAACCCACCAAGCTGGTCAAGGGACAGGGGTTCGCGAAGTTGTTAACAGAGACAAATTTTCAAGCCTTGGGAATTACTATGTTGGCACCAGTGGATGGAGTTGTTAGTGAAGAAGGTCAAAGCAAGTCCAAAACAGGTATTCAATATAAATTTTTGTGCTCTGACTGGTATAAATATATTGTACATTACTTGTGTTTCTTTTCCTTCCTGACTTCACTAAATAGAACAAAATACAAAGCTCTCAAGCTCAAATCTCAGCCATATGTTATAGTAGAAGCGAAGCTATATTGGAAAGATCCTGTTGGTATTTTTTTGTTATGTTTGATCGAAGTAGAATCTGTTGAAGTCACCAAACAATATCAAAAAAGTCTGTGCGGAGGACACTATAGCTGGAAGGTCACTAGTCATAAAATTCTCAAGTCATGTTTCTATTGGCCAACCCTATTTGCAGATGTTTACAGACTGGTCATAAGTTTTCCTAAGTGTCAGTTGTTTGCTGAAAAGAAAAAACTTGCTCCATTACCTCTCATCCCTGTATTTATTGAAGAACCTTTCAGGCAATGGGATTGGATTTTATTGGAGAGATCAATCCACCATCAAGTGGACAGTTCAAGTGGATTCTGACTGCCACTGATTATTTTACAAAATGGGTGGAAGCAATACCCACGAAGAAGGCAAATGACCAAGTAGTGATTAAGTTTATGGAGGAAAACATCTTCAGCAGATTCGGGTGTCTAGTCAAAATTGTGACTGATAATGCCCAGGTATTCAACTCTGCATGTTTCATTAATTTCTGTCAAACATATAATGTAATATTATCACATTCCACAGCATATCACCCTCAAGGGAACGGATTGGCAGAGTCCTCAAACAAGACATTGGTCAGGATCTTGAAGAAGACAATCGCTAAAATCAGAAGGATTGGGAGATGAAGTTGAAGTTTTCCCTTTGGGCAGTTCAAGTCACTACCAAGAGATATACTAGAAAGTCCCCCTATGAACTGGTTTATGGAACTCCAGCGTTGTTTCCTACTCAGCTGGCCAAACCAGTAATTTCTTTCCTTCAAGAAGCTCATGAAGAGCCTAATGCTCTGGTAAGGAGATTGAAAAAAATAATTGAGTCAAGTGAAAACAGAAGCAAAGTCAAGGATAATTTGATTACTTGTCAGGAAAAGATGAAGTCTATATTCGACAGGAAAGCAAAATAAGTTCTCTTTCAAGCAGGAGATATGGTACTAAGATGGGACACCAGACGAGAAGACAAGGGGAAGCATGGTAAATTTGATCCTCTATGTTATGGTCCATTCCGAATCTCTAAGGCAAGGTCAAATAACACATTCATTTTGGAAGATCTAGATGGAGAGCCAGTACAACTTCCTGTGAAAGGGTAGTATCTGAAGCATTACTTCCAGCATTAAAAGTCACCACTCCACCATTGTAAATACCAGATTGCTCATAGTTCATATGTCACCAAGCAATATTTGACTCCATGCCCAATGGATAAGGCACTAGTCTGCGGTTCTTAGCGCTTCCGTGGAAGAAAGCACTATCCCCAGGTGGAGCCAGATGTTGTGGCTCATTTGCATTTACCTTTGAAATATTTTTCAAAACACCAAAAAAGCATATATGTTAGAAAATATAAAAGTTTGTGTGTCATAGAAGAATTTTGATTTATATGTTGGTACATTTAACATTATGTGATGAGATGTGTAGGTGGGTCAAGTCGGGCTCGGTCACGTGCAGAACAGTTCAAGAGCCAGACCGATGGGCGCGTTCAGGACATTGCACACCGAACAAGGCCAATTAGGCTGATTCACAAGCTCAGGAGGGACTAGCGCGGCAGGACACTGAATAAGCTCGGGAGGGTTACGCCGTGGAGTAAACGAACTAATTTCCCAAAGGCAGAGAAAGGGCGCATTTCCCTTAAAAACTTAAGAGTTTCAGAGAAGGTGCAAAGGGGAAAACAGACGGTCGGGACCAAAGCGCAGAACCGGAGCAAAGAGATGGACGGCGGAGATTAAATTGCAAGCCACAAACCGCAAGTTTCAAAAGACAGGGGCGGGAGGTAAATGATAAAGTGGCCGAAGTGCGATGTGCGATGCCCGGTGGGACCCGACCGCATAGCGCACATCGCTAGTTTTAACAATTAAGGGCTAAGGTAGATGTTATACTCGCTGAAGCGCGATGTGCAATGTGGTGGGGCCCGATCGCAAAATCACAAATCGCAAATTTTAAAGGATAACAGCAAGAGGTATGTGATAAAGTCTTTGAAATCCGATGTGCGATGCCCGGTGGGACCCGATCGCGTAGCGCACATCGCGAGACTTAGAAGATAAGTCTCAAACACAAGCTAAAAGCAGTGAAATGCAATGTGCAGGCGGATGCAACGCAGTTTCAAAAGTGAATTCCAAAGGTTTTCAGATCCGGAAGTAAGGCATTTTCGTGTGTTAAACCGTGTCAGAGGAAGAAAAGAGGGTTATAACGTGAAACCGGTGAAACGCCTTGGCAATGAAGAAATACACAGAACGCGATAGACAAACTCGAGTAAGTGACCCGACATAGAACAAAGGAGAAGAGGCAGAGTCGGGTAGCAGGTGATACGAGCGATAGCGTTTGAAGCACAGGATCATAGGCAGAGTCGGGCAGAAAAGCGTATAGCAGCACCGTTAGGAGCACGACAACTGGATCAAGTCAAGCACGGAGGCGTTGTTACAAAGCTGCGCAGCCACTGCATCATGACTCGAAAGGCCACCTCGGCACCTCGAGAGGACGCATCAGCAACATCAAATTTAGCAAACAAACAATGTTTCCAGTTTGAATTTGCTCTCTCAAGTATGATTGCACAAGTTATCTTAACAGTGTAGGTAGTCGAATAGTTTCATGAAGTTCACCAGTTACGAACCACTGTGATGTATTTAAGTAGATAGAAATAAAGAAAACGGGTTCCGAGTTTTGGACCTCTAGATGACTGTTAGTTTATAACTGAATTCTTTTAGAAATTAATGAAAGAAGATCAAAATTCCTACACTTGTTGATGTTGATACGTCTTTCCTGTTTTGCTCTGTGGCTATTCCTCTTTGAATGATGTGAAGTAATGTAGCAGCCGGTCTCTTAATTACATCTATGAGTAAGAGTTAAATAACCTTAATTTGCGCTCCTTCACTTCATCTCTCTCTCTACATCAACTCCCGATAGAACTTTAAAGTGATAGATTTTGCGTTTACAGCATATTATTTTAAGTTCTCTCTTTCTCCATGAATTTCCTCTGTTCTCTGTGTCTATTCCTCTTTGAATGAAGTGAAGTAATGTAGCAGTTGATTTCTTAATCACATCTGTGAGTAAGAGTTAAATCACCTTAATTTGCGCTCCTTCACCTCATCTCTTCTCTCTTCACAAAATCTTGATGAAACTTTAAAGTAATAGATTCTGTGATTGCAACATATTATTTGGAGTTTCTTCTTTCTCCATGAATTTCCTCTGAAGCTTAGAAGTGGTAGATTTTGTGTTTCCAGCATATCATTTAGAGTTTCCTTTAGAATTCTTCTTTTCATTCCATTCGAATATCAGTAGTTTATGGCCTTACGAAGGCTTTCATTATATCATATTATTGAGGGTATTAAGTAATTTAATTCCAAGGGTGTTAAACAAAGGCCATTTGATATTGTAATTGTGACGTACATCTATATAATGTCTTAAGCACTGATTCCTTACCACAGCCAAGGGATTGTTTCTTGAGATAGAACAGTATGCATCATTTTTATTATTACTTTTATTTATTTAATTATTTGTTTGAATAGCTACATCCATAAAGTTTTAAATTAGTAACTTTTATATAAAAAGTATTCTTTTTAAAAATAAACAATTAGAATTTGTATTAATATAATAAAAAGGTCAGAACAATACATTTTCAAAAAGCCAATAGACCAGAAATTCTTGTAGAAATGTGTTAGGACGCACAGGGACAACCTAGAATCTTGAATGATTACCATTTATTGCTTGGCTATAGAAACTATTTTATTTGTATATTTTCCAAAAAAATCCTAATATCCATATTAATTTACAATACATTCCAATTTAAGATTTTTTTGTGGTTGTATTTTCACCTTTCTTGGATAATATTTCGATTTATTTTTGACCTTGGTCCAATCCTCATTTTCTACTACTTTTACAATGTCACCCATGCTCGATGGAGTATGATTATATATATCCAACTTGAAATATATTGGAGAAGGAGCCGCCTCCACCTGGTTTCCCCATGAAATAAACTTCCCATGGTTGACTAGTGAAGGTATGAGCCTTATTGGATCAACCAA
Organism: Pinus albicaulis; assembly: GCA_034641835.2. Taxonomy (NCBI): domain Eukaryota; kingdom Viridiplantae; phylum Streptophyta; class Pinopsida; order Pinales; family Pinaceae; genus Pinus; species Pinus albicaulis. Next base: position 390,382,779 of record CM076577.1, read on the forward strand.
ATTTTCAGCTTTTTCCAGGGAGATGGGAACTCACGCTAAAGACTACAATTTTTTTGGTGTCTTTGGGGATGTGAAGGGGGCATATGTTTTTTTTCGTGACATTCATATCTAAGTCAGAGTTACCTGCCTTAAGTAGAGATTCATATGGGACAGAGATTGCTTGAGGCAATCCTCCTCATGAATCGATAGATTTGATTCGTTCTTAGCACCACACACTTTGTGAGAAACTATAGGTGGAGCCTCAAAGGAGATTGAATATTTATCAAAGGTGGCACCAACCCACCACTTTGGCTTGTGGGAAGAGAATTTTTTCTTTGATTTCCTTATATTGGGACAGGTCTTGAGGGAATGACTCGTCTCGTAGCAATCTTTGCAACGAAAGGAAATATTTTCATAGTATAGGGATTGGACCCAAGAAAATTCGGGGCTAGTAAGCTTGATTTTACAACAGAAGCCCTTATTGAAGTCCATATCCACACATATGCGAGCATATGTTGGTTTTAAATAAAGTTCGGTGTCTTTGCTACAAAAATTAAATCTACCTAAGACATTACCGATTGAAGTTAAGGTAGCAAGAATTTATACAAAAAATATTTTAACACTACAATACATCCTTAATTACTTTTATCTCCCATATATATATATATAGATTAAATAAAAAAATATTTTTATATTAAGTCAACTGGTTTGCAAGCCAACACCTTTACAATCAGAGAAAGCTCTTCATCATCATTGTTCCAAAATTTTACAAAAAGACACATTTTTCTACCTTTCCAGTTACTAACTGGGATTCCTATAACACTTATTTTATAGAGTCTCCAAAATACTCCTTGATACACTCTATACTTGTAAAACATAGAAAAGACACCTAAAAAATAACCATTTCCATCTTTGGCATATCCATATCTTCCATCTTGTTATGTCTGAACGAATTCCATGTAATGTTCCAAATTTTGCAATAAGCTAACTGGAACATTAAATTTTTATTTTATGATAATAAAAGGAATAAAATGGGTAAGGGATCCCATTTAGCAGCACAATAAACTCTCCTAAGGTGCAAAGAGTCATTTAAGTGGCTAAATATGGCAGTCCCTAGTGTGAAAAGGGCTAAAAGCAAGTAAGCTAGGCCATGGTTGTTGGGAAAAATACTGAGAGGGGGGGGGGGGTGAATCGATTATTTGCGCAATCGAAATCTTTTTACTTTTCATTCCTTAAAACCCATACGCTACTTTACTTCGATAAACTAACGTATATACGTGAGATCCCTTTGTAAACAGCGTATACACAGAGATCTAATTATGCCATTAGTTCTTCACTTATATCATTCCATCATTCATTCATTAGATGTTCTATAAACAGTAAACATGTGCAGTAAGAACAGAATAAACCATCACACAAAGCATCACACATGAACACCGGGATTTTTAGGTGGAAACCCAAGTCGGGAGAAAACCACCGCTGCAGTTGCTCGGCCTTCAATATTTTATTATAGAGAAAACATCTTACAACATATGTGCTGGCGCAGACTTGACCAGCACGCAGGCACCCACCTGCGCTCGTTTACCAGCCTCTCCTGGAAGGGAGCTCCAACCCCCTGACTCGTTTACCGGCCTCTCCTGGAAGGGAGCTACGACCCCCCGATCTCGTTTACCAGCCTCACCTGGAAGGGAGCTACGACCCCCTGACTGAAGGCTACAACCTTCAGCACCACCTTGGACCACGTTTCATCAATTTTCACACTGGATCCACCAACTTCAATAGAACAACACTTGCAGGCCACATTTCATCATATTTTCATACTGGACCCTTTCCATACTTTTAAGCACAACCATACATCATCAACAGATACATATCAACACAGATCAGATAGCATAAACACAGCAGAACAGCTCAGATATTTCATACCCCTTGCTTCGGCAAACCCTAGTTTTCATACGCGCTTTCACTTCACTGATGTCGCGTATATACGCGCTTCCGTCCACACAAACCAGCGTATACCTCGGTGTATATTTTATTGCGCATACGCGCTTTCTCTTCGCTGAAGCCACGTATATACGCGCTTACTCCGCGGTGAAGTAGCGTATATATCTTCAATCATTACAGAGTAGCATACTTCATCAGATCAGGTATTCAGTTCAGATCTACCCTTTTGCTTCAGACAGATGTTCGCCTAGATGCTCGCCTCATCACAGATCTAAGCCTTCCATAATGAGATCTAGCAAATACAAGAGCAATTCAGATCTAGATCCCCTTCTTCATCATTGGTGCATCATACATTCAGATTTATCATTCAAGTGTAACCCTTTCCATTCAGATATACTTTAGAGAGAAGTATTCATTCAAGCTCAGACATCTTGCACCCACACTCATGTTTTGCACAATGAATTTCTTCTCCTTATATAGGTTTACCCTTTTACAATACCATGAGCCCCTTTTTCAATACCATGGACCAAAACAATACCATGAGCCCAAAACTACCTGGACGGGGTCAATTAGGCGGATCATTACCCAATACAATGGGTCAATACCATAGTGGTTACCCCTGGTTTTGCACTTTTTGAGCGCTTTAGCCCATACGCTACTTGGCACGTTCTTTTCCGCGTGCATACGCGACTTCCCCTAGGCCAATCCGCGTATACCAAGAGACATACTCTTTTTCATCATACTTTGAGTACATTCTGAAATCCTTTCTTCATAGCCTTCTGTACACACTGTAGAAACATCATATTTTCTTCATCGGGAACACATTCTCTTAAGCACAACTTCATCAAGTAAGTTTTCATCATCTTCATCAAGTGGGTTGCCTTTCAAGGATTTGAGCGCTTTAGCCCATACGCGACTTGGAACGTTCCTTTCCGCGTGCATACGCGACTTCCCCTAGGGCGATCCGCGTATACAAAGAGACATACTCTTTTCATCATATTTTGAGCACATTCTGAATTCTTTTCTTCATTGCCTTCTGTACACACTGTAGAAACATCATATTTTCTTCATCGGGAACACATTCTCTTAAGCACAACTTCATCAAGAAGTTTTCATCATCTTCATCAAGTGGGTTGCCTTCAAGGACAACACTAGCATCATAAGGTAAACACACCGATTTACATCATTTACTAAGTCCATCAAGTCAAGCATAACTTCATCAGGTGGATTGCCATCAAGGACAACACATGTCAACAGTCAGATGTCTTCATCTTCATTCAGTGGGTTGCCATCAAGGACAACATCCTGCATCATATTTCCAACAATCCCCCCCTTTGGACTTGATGGCAACCATGATGGTGTTTGGTTACCACAACAGATAGATACATTAAGAATACAATGACACCATGTCACTCTCCCTATTTTTACCATGTCACTCTCTCCATTTGTGACACCATTCTTTTTCTTCATTCAAACACCATGTCATTCTCCCCCTCTGACATCAAGGGCAAAGGGTAAAACCAGCGGATCAAAACCAACACACTCTCCCCCTTTGACATCAAGGGCAACGGGCGGATCAAAACCAACACACTCTCCCCCTTTGACATCAAGGGCAACGGGCGGATCAAAACCAACACACTCACCCCCTTTTCTCCTCATGTAGAAGAAGCGTTCTGCAGACCTGATGTATACTGAAGTGACCAAGCTCCCCCTGAGTTCATGCTGAATATTTTTCAATGAAGTACATGACTCTATGAACTTCCTATCACCAAAAGACTCATACTTACATCAAATATCCAACCAAGTGGATTTACATATAAGACTCAAGTACCCAACCAAGAGGGTTTACACATTTCAACTCAGCTACCCAACCAAGTGGGTTTACAAACATGACTCAGCTACCCAACCAAGTGGGTTTACAAACATGACTCAGCTACCCAACCAAGTGGGTTTACAAATTGACAATTCCTTACATGACTGAATATTACAATTTTACAACATGGGTCTCAACAAGACCTTTTCATCAAACTACAAATATAGCTTTTAAGACCAACACCAGAAAGTCCTCAAGAAAGAGAACATATTTCAGAACCATCATAATGCCAACCCTGCATTATAGTCAGCAAAGCTAATGCTCCCCCTGAATCTGTGCAACCAAGCAATCTTTTCAAATGACTAAGGCTCCCCCTTAGTTTGTGCATCCTGAAAACTTCCACCAACAAATCATCAAGGCATCTTCATCAAAACATTAGAAATAGAATTATGAGAACTGGAACACCACCAGAGATACCAAACAGTATCAGAGATACCAAGCAGCACTGCAGCTGTGCTGAAGAGAGCTGACTCCAAACAAAAATTGTCAGCAATCAGACATACGCGGTTTTCTGTGCAGGAACTTGCGTATATACGCGACTGTGTTTCAGGAAACCCGCGTATCCCAAGACATCTTCTAAATTTCAACCAGATCTGATTCTCTGTGAGGCAAAGACAGTGTTCAGCTTCTTTCTGAGACATTTGAATGCTTCCCTGGACTACAGATAGATAGAACAGTGTAGTTGTGTCTTCAAGCGTCATCCAATGGTTGTAGCAAAGGCACATTAGTAACCAAGTATTCAGATTCTTTGCAACATCAATACAATCTTTCCAAGAAAGTTTATCATACCAGAACAACAACTTCTCATAAGTGTCAAGCAATCATTCATGTGGTCCACCACCATCCTACATCACCATGACCTTTAAGATTTAACATGAAGTAACATATGTAGGAATAGATCTCAGCCATAGTAACGACTATGCATGAACTATTCTTATCTCTGAATCATAAGACTTCCAATTTTATCCAACAGATAAACTTCAGCAAGCAGTAAACATAGTTCATCTCATCATCATAAACCATGTACCAATTCATCATCATTTGAGCATGAGTATCACAAAAACCAAAGAATAAGCAGTCATATTGCCAACAATGCAATCATTAGTATTCAACCTGCTGCTCCCCCTAAACCAGTGCTCTTCCTTAGCTTGTGCAATCTGAAGCACCTTCAACAGCAAGTCGTCAGCAACAATCTCTGCATGATCTGTCCTCATCTCTGAATTATAAGACTTTCATCTCAACAACGAATTCTCTTCATCATAAAGCAACCAGGCTTCATTAGTATTCAACCTGCTACTTCCTCTAAACCAGTGCTCTTCCTTAACTTGTGCAATCTGAAACACCTTCATCAGCAGGTCATCAGCAACAATTTCTGCATGATCTGTCCTCATCTCTGAATTATAAGACTTCCATCTTACCAACGAATGCTCTTCATCATAAAGCAACCAAGTTTCATCCATAATCTTCAACACAAGTACCCATGTATCATTTCATTATCATGAGTATAACCAGAATAGTGCTAACAGTGCAATCATCAGCAGTCAGACTGATGCTCCCCCTGGACCTCTGCTCCAGATCTTCAGCTATCAGATAAATTATCTTATCATCAATGAATACGCGATTGTGTCTGCTGGAACTCGCGTGTATACGCGACTTTGTTTCATCGAACCCACGTATGGAAAGTGAAACATAGAAATTTTTCACATTCCTTTATCTCCCCCTGCAAATTTACCTTCTGTTCCTGTCTTTTCTTCACACCAGATGCACTGTCAGAAATACATATAACCAGAATAATCAAATCAACCATGACAGACATCATACATTGCTCCCCCTGTGACGATACATTACTAAATCTCATAATGTATCCCACATCATTCCTGCAGTCAATAAGAGAAGTCAGCTTCATAAGCGGATGACTGCAGTAGGGTCAGAATTCCCTACGTTTCTGATCGGTCCTCCTTCTTTTTCCAAATTTGCTTGAGCTTTCCAACTGTCTGCTGGAAATTGTCCACTTTCCCAGATCTGTTCATCCTGCATTCTTTTTCTACATGTCCATACTTGTTACAAGTATAACATCTCATGTGGCCAGAGAAATAAACATAAGAATCATAATGAGTATTTCTATTCTTCCTCTTTTTACAATCAGCTACTTTATGTCCATACTTGTTACATGAGAAACAATATCCCCTGAAGAAACTAGAGTACCTTTCTGAGTAGAACCTGTTTGTTTGTGGCTGAAATGATCTGCTCCTGCAATTTGCTGCAACATGCCCATAATTATGACATTTAAAACATTCAACGTTCTTGAATGAATTTCTTTGAGAATTCATGATTGTTGGTCGATCTTTTATTTCTTTCAACACTTCAGGTTTTGCATTGACATCCTCTAAATTTTTAGCACTTTCTTGTGAGCTAGATTCACCTTTAACAGTTTCATGGAAACCAAGACCAAGTTTGATAGCAGGAGACCTTTGATTACTTAGAATTTTGTCCAAAGTGTTAGTACTATCTTGAAACCTTAAAAGTTTAACCTTTTCTTCTAATTTACCTTTGAGAATGTTTACCTCAACCTCCAAGGCTTGACATTGCTTTGTCATGCTTTCTTCTTTCCTTCTTTCATCTTCTACTGATGATCTAATTTAGAATTTCTTCTTCAACCTCTTTTCTTGTTCTTCAAAAGTTTGTAAGAGTTCTTCATTCTTCTTGTTTGATGCTTCGAGATCTTCTTTGAGGGAGACGATTTCTGCTTCAAGTCTTGCATTCTTCTTGTTTGATTCTTCAAAATCTGCTTGTAGAGATTCTTCCATGACAGACCAGATTTTTGCTCCAAGTTCTTCATATTCAAATGGTTGTAGAGGTTCGTCACTCTTCTTACTTGATGTTTCAAGTTTTGTTTGTAGAGTGATGATTCCAACTTCAAGACCTTTATTCTTCCCTTTTGATTTTTCCAGATCTGTTTTTAGAGAAACGTTTTCTGCTTCAAGTCCCTTACATTGATTGGTTACATTGTCATACAACCTTTGATACTTGTTCATCTGTTCTTTATGTGCTCTTAGTTGATCTTCAACTCTGATCTTGATAGCTTCCTCTAGATCCAAAACTTTACTTACACTATCTTCATCATTGCATGCATAAGAATCACAAGAACAATTATCAATACCTGTTTTCTCTTCTTCATTTTCTGTTGCACATGTTTTCTGAGACATCTCCTTGTTTTGAGTAGCCTTCTTCTTTTGCTTCTTCCCATTGTTACGGATCTCCTTCAAGCGATCAAGCTTCTGCAGAAGGACCACCCTCTGATACCAATTGTTGGGAAAAATACTGAGAGGGGGGGGGGGTGAATCAGTATTTACTGCATAATCAAATCTTTTTACTTTTTCATTCCTTAAAACCCATATGCTACTTTCCTTCCGTAAACTAGCGTATATACGTGGATCCCCTTTATGAAACTAGCGTATACACAGAGATCTAGATATGTCATTAAATCTTCACTTCTATTATTCCATCATTCATTCATCAGATGTTTAATAAACAGTAAACATGTGCAGTAAGAACAGAATAAACCATCACACAAAGCATCACACATGAACACCAGGATTTTTAGGTGGAAACCCAAAACGGGAGAAAACCACCGCTGCAGTTGCTCAGCCTTCAATATTTTATTATAGAGAAAACATCTTACAACATATGTGCTGGCGCAGACTTGACCAGCACGCAGGCACCCACCTGCGCTCGTTTACCAGCCTCTCCTGGAAGGGAGATATGACCCCCTGACTCGTTTACCAGCCTCTCCTGGAAGGGAGTTACGACCCCCCGATCTCGTTTACCAGCCTCACCTGGAAGGGAGCTACAACCCCCTGACTGAAGGCTACAACCTTCAGCACCACCTTGGACCACGTTTCATCAATTTTCACACTGGATCCAACAAATTCAATAGAACACCACTTGCAGGCCACATTTCATCATATTTCCAGACTAGACCCTTTCCAAAATTTTAAGCACAAACATACATCACCAACAGATACTTAACAACACAGATCAGATAGCAGAAACACAGCAGACCAGATCAGATATTTCATACCCTTTGCTTCAACAAACCCTAGTTTGCATACGCGCTTTCACTTCACTGATGTCGCGTATATACGTGCTTTCGTCCACACAAAACATCGTATACCTCAGTGTATATTTTATTGCGCATACGCGCTTTCTCTTCGTTGAAGCCGCGTATATACGCGCTTCCGCCGCGGCGAAGTAGCGTAATAGATCTTCAATCATTACGCGTAGCAAAGATACTTCATCGTATAAGATATTTAGTTCGCATCTACCCTTTTGCTTCGTACGTATGTCTTCAGATGCTCGCCTCATCGCATCTAAGCCTTCCATAATCGCATCTAGCAAATACAAGAGAAATTCGTACTCCAGATCCCCTTCTTCATCATTGGTGCATCATACATTCAGATTTATCATTCAAGTGTAACCCTTTCCATTCGATATACTTCGTAGAGAAGTATTCATTCAAGCTCGTACCCTTGCACCCACAATCACCTTTTGCACAATGAATTTCTTTCTCCTTATATAGGTTTATCCTTTTTCAATACCATGAGCCCCTTTTTCAATACCATGGGCCAAAGCAATACCATGAGCCCAAAACAACCGGACGGGGTCAATTAAAGGATCATTACCCAATACAATGGGTCAATACCATGGTGGTTACCCCTCGGTTTTGCACTTTTTGAGCGCTTTGCCCATACGCGACTTGGTACGTTATTTTCCGTGCATACGCGACTTCCCTAGGCCGATCCGCGTATACAAAGAGACATACTCTTTTCATCATATTTTGAGCACATTCCCCGAATTCCTTTCTTCATCGTTTTCCGTACATACCGTAGAAACATCATATTTTCTTCATCGTGAACATATTCTCTCAAGCACAACTTCATCAAGTAAGTTGTCATCATCTTCATCATGTTGTTTTCTTTTCAAGGACAACACTCAGCATCATATGGTCAACACACATCAGATTTACATCATTTACCAGGTCCATCAAGTCAAGAATAACTTCGTCAGGTGGTTTTCCATCAAGGACAACACATGTCAACATTCGCATGTCTTCATCTTCATTTAGTGGGTTGCCATCAAGGACAACACTCTGCATCATATTTCCAACAATCTCCCCCTTTGGACTTGATGGCAACCATGATGGTGTTTGGTTACCACAACAGATAGATACATTAAGAATACAATGACACCATGTCACTCTCCCTATTTTTACCATGTCACTCTCTCCATTTGTGACACCATTCTTTTTCTTCATTCAAACACCATGTCATTCTCCCCCTTTGACATCAAGGGCAAAGGGTAAAACCAGCAGATCAAAACCAACACACTCTCCCCTTTGACATCAAGGGCACCCATGATCAAAAACCAACACACTCTCCCCCTTTCGACATCAAGGGCAACCCGGCGGATCAAACCAAATACACTCACCCCCTTTCTCCCTCATGTAGAAGAAGCGTTCGCAGATCCGATGTATACCGAAGTGACCAAGCTCCCTCCGAGCTCATGTCAATATTTTTCAATGAAGTACATGACTATGAACTTCCTATCACCAAAAGACTCATACTTACATCAAATATCCAACCAAGTGGATTTACATATAAGACTCAAGTACCCAACCAAGTGGGTTTACACATTTCAACTCAAACTCTACCCAACCAAGTGGGTTTACAAAATTTGACTCGCTACCCAACCAAGTGGGTTTAAAAAATGACTCAAATACCAACTGCGGGTTTACAAATTGACAATTCCTTACATGATCGAATATTACAATTTTACAACATGGGTCTCAACAAGACCTTTCATCAAACTACAAATATAGCTTTTAAGACCAACACCAGAAAGTCCTCAAGAAAGAGAACATATTTCGTAACCATCATAATGCCAACACCGCATTATAGTCAAGAAAGCTAATACTCCCCCGAACTGCGTGCAACCAAGCAATCTTTCCAAATGCCTAAGGCTCCCCCTTAGTTTGTGTATCCGAAAACTTTCACCAACAAATCATCACACTTTCATCAAAAATAGAAACAGAATATGAGAACTGGAACACCTCACCAGAGATACCAAACAAGACGAGATTCCAACATCATCAAGTAGCTCAGGTCAGTGCGCTCGAACCAACCAAAAATTGTCGTCAACCAAACATACGCGGTTTTCTGGTGGCAAGAACTCGCGTATATACGCGATCGTGTTTCAGAAACGCGTATCCCAAGCCATCTTCTAAATTTCAACTAGATCTGATTCTTTGTGAGGCAAAGACAAGGCAGTTCTACTTTCTTTGAATGCTTCCCTGACTACGTATAGATAATGTAGTTGTGTCTTCAAGCGTCATCTAATGGTTGTAGCAAAGGCACATTAGTAACCAAGCCTTCGCATTCTTTGCACCATCAATACAATCTTTCCAAGAAAGTTTATCATACCAGAACAACAACTTCTCATAAGTGTCAAGAAATCATTCATGTGGTCCACCACCATCCTACATCACCATGACCCTTTAAGATTTAACATGAAGTAACATATGTAGTGAAATTGCATCTCACTCATAGTAACGACTATGCATGAACTATTCTTATCTCGAATCATAAGACTTCCAATTTTATCCAACAGACAAACTTCAGCAAGCAAAAGAAATATAGTTCATCTCATCATCATAAACCATGTACCAATTCATCATCATTTGAGCATGAGTATCACAAAAACCAAAGAATAAGCAACATATTGCCAACAATGCAATCATTAGTATTCAACCGTTTACTTCCTCTAAACCAAATACTCTTCCTTAACTTGTGCAATCTGAAAACACCTTCATCACAGTCATCAAGAACAATTTCTGCATGATCCGTCCTCATCTCCGAATTATAAGTGACTTCCATCTTACCAACGAATGCTCTTCATCATAAAGCAAACCAAGTTTCATCCATAATCTTCAACACAAGTACCCATGTATCATTTCATTATCATGAGTATAACCAATAGTGCTAATGGCAATCATCATAGCCGACTTCCATACCCCCCCGGACCTCTCGCTTCTCCTGCATCTTCAGCTATCGATAAATTCTCTTATCATCAATGAATACGCGATTGTGTTCTGCCGGAACTCGCGTGTATACGCAACTTTGTTTCATCGAACCCGCGTATGGAAAGTGAAACACAGAAATTTTTCACATTCCTTTTTATCTCCCCCCGCAAATTTACCTTCTCGTTCGTCTTTTCTTCACACTAGATGCAATCGTCGTAAATACATATAACCGTAATAATCAAATCAACCATGAGAGACATCATACATTGTCTCCGTGACGATACATTACTAAATCCTTATAATGTATCCCACATCATTCCCCGCAACCAATAAGAGAAGTCAACTTCATAAGCGGATGACCGCGTAGGGGTCGAATTCCCCTTACATTTCTTGATCGGTCCTCCTTCTTTTCCAAATTTGCTTGAGCTTTCCAACTATCTCTGGCCGGAAATTGTCCACTTTCCTGCATCCGTTTCATCCCGCATTCTTTTTCTACATGTCCATACTTGTTACAAGTATAACATCTCATGTGGCCGTAGAAATAAACATAAGAATCATAATGAGTATTTCTATTCTTCCTCTTTTTACAATCGCTTTATGTCCATACTTGTTACATGAGAAACAATATCCTCGAAGAAACTAGAGTACCTTCGAGTAGAACCGTTTGTTTGTGGTCGAAATGATCTGCCCTCGGCAACTTGCTGCAACATGCCCATAATTATGACATTTAAAACATTCAACGTTCTTGAATGAATTCCTTTGAGAATTCATGATTGTTGGTCGATCTTTTATCTCTTTCAACACTTCGTGTTTCGTATTGACTATCTCCTCAATTTTTTGCACTTCCTTGTGAGCTAGATTCTCCTTTAATAGTTTCATGGAAACCAAGACCATGTTTGATAGCGTGAGGACCTTGATTACCTTTAATATTGTCCAAGATATTAGTACTATCATGAAACCTTAAAAGTTTAACCTTTTCTTCTAATTTACTCGAGAATATTTACCTCAACCTCCAAGTCTTGACATTGCTTTGTCATGCTTTCTTCTTTCCTCTTCTTCCATCTTCTACTTGATGATTCAGACTAGAATTTCTTCTCTCAACCCTTTTCCTTGTTCTTCAAAATTTTGTGAGAGTTCTTCATTCTTCTTGTTTGATGCTCAAGATCTTCATCGAGGGAGATGATTTCGCTTCAAGTCTTGCATTCTTCTTGTTTGATTCTTCAAGATCTCGCTTGTAGAGATTCTTCCATGACAGACTGCATTTTTGCTCCAAGTTCTTCATATTCAAATGGTTGTAGAGGTTCCTCACTCTTCTTACTTGATGCTTTAAGTTTTGCTTGTAGAGTGATGATTCCAACTTCAAGACCTTTATTCTTCCCTTTTTGATTTTTCCGTATTTGTTTTTAGAGAAACGTTCGCTTTCCAAGTCCCTTACATTGATTGGTTACATTGTCATACAACCTTTCGATACTTGTTCATCTCCGTTCTTTATGTACTCTTAGTTGATCTTCAACTCTGATCTTGATAGATTCCTTCTTAGATCCAAAACTTTACTTACACTATCTTCATCATTGCATGCATAAGAAGCACAAGAACAATTATCAATACCCGTTTTTATCTTCTTCATTTTCTCGTTGCACATGTTTTCCGAGACATATCCTTGTTTTGAGTAGCTCTTCTTCTTTTGCTTCTTCCCATTGTTACGGATCTCCTTCAAGCGATCGAAGCTTCGGCAGTATGACCACCCTTCCGATACCAATTGTTGGGAAAAATACCGAGAGGGGGGGGGTGAATCAGTATTTACCGCATAATAAAAAAATTTACTTTTCATTCCTTAAAACCCATACGCTACTTTCCTTCAATAAATAGCGTATATACGCGGATCCCCTTTGTAAAACTAGCGTATACACAGAGATCTATATCCGTCATTAAATCTTTTCTTATATTATTCCATCATTCATTCATCGTATGTTCAATAAAATGCGTAAACAAAAGAAGAATGGTAATAAGCCATCACACAAAGCATCACACATGAACACTGTGATTTTTGTGTGGAAACCCAAACGGGAGAAACCACCGCCGAAGTTGCTCACCAATATTTTATTATAGAGAAAACATCCATAAATATATGTGCTCGCGTACTTGACCAAAGACGTTGTGCACCACCTCGCGCTCGTTTACCAAATGCCCTCTCCCCGGAAGGGAGCTACGACCCCCCGACTCGTTTACCTACCCCTCTCCCCGGGAAGGGAGCTACACCCCCAATCGAAGGCTACAACCTTCAAAGACCACCTTGGACCACATTTCATCAATTTTCACACCGGATCCAACAACTTCAATAACACCACTATGTGCCACATTTCATCATATTTCCAGACTAGACCCTTTCCAAACTTTTACACAAACATACATCACCAATGATATTTACAAACACAAACATCGATAGCAAACACAAGACACTGCATCGTATATTTCATACCCTTTGCTTCAACAAACCCTAGTTTGCATACGCGCTTTCACTTCATCGTATGTCGCGTATATATTTCGTCCACACAAAACAGATACCTCGTTGTATATTTTATTGCGCATACGCGCTTTCTCCGCCGAAGCCGCATATACGCGCTTCCTCCGTGGCGAAGTAGCGATAGATCTTCAATCATTACAAGAGCGCATACTCATCGCATCAGATATTTAGTTCAGATTCACTCCTTGAGCCGTACGTATGTTCGCCGTATGCTCGCTCATCACGCATCTAAGCCTTCCATAATCGCATCTAGCAAATACAAGAGCAATTCGTATCTAGATCCCCTTCTTCATCAGTCAGTACATCATACATTCGCATTTATCATTCAAGTGTAACCCTTTTCCATTCGTATATACTTCGTAGAGAAGTATTCATTCAAGTCGACCTCTTGCACCCACAATCACCTTTCGCACAATGAATTTTTCCTCTTATATAGGTTTATCCTTTTTCAATACCATGAGCCCCTTTTTCAATACCATGGGCCAAAGCAATACCATGAGCTCAAAAAACTTGACTGGGTCAATTTCATGGATCATTACCCAATACAATGGGTCAATACCATGTGGTTACCCTCGGTTTTGCACTTTTTGAGCGCTTTTTCCCATACGCGACTTGGCACGTTATTTTCCGCGTGTATACGCGACTTCCGCTAGGCTTATCCGTGTATACAAAGAGACATACTCTTTCATCATATTTTGAGCACATTCCGAATTCCTTCTTCATTGCCTTCGTACATACCGTAGAAACATCATATTTTCTTCATCGTGAACATATTCTCTCAAGCACAACTTCATCAAGTAAGTTGTCATCATCTTCATCAAGTGAGTTGCCTTTCAAGGACAACACTCAGCATGATATGGTCAACACACATCGCATTTACATCATTTACCAGTCCATCAAGTCAAGAATAACTTCACAAAATGGTTTTTCCATATCAAGGACAACACATGTCAACATTCGCATGTCTTCATCTTCATTTAGTGGGTTGCCATCAAGGACAACACTGCATCATATTTCCAACAATCTCCCCCTTTGGACTTGATGGCAACTATGGTGGTGGTGTTTGGTTACCACAACAGATAGATACATTAAGAATACAATGACACCATGTCACTCTCCCTATTTTTACCATGCTGCTCTCTCCATTTCAGACACCATTCTTTTTCTTCATTCAAACACCATGTCATTCTCCCCCCTTTGACATCAAGGGGCAAAGGGTAAAACCCTGCCGGATCAAAACCAACACACTCTCCCCCTTGACATCAAGGGCAACGGGCGGATCAAAACCAACACACTCTCCCCTTGACATCAAGGGCACCCGGCGTATCAAAACCAACACACTCACCCCCTTTCCTCAGAAGAAGCGTTCCAAGCAGACCGATGAATTAAGTGACCAAGCTCCCCCGAGTTCATGTCGAATATTTTTCAATGAAGTACATGACTCTATGAACTTCCTATCACCAAAAGACTCATACTTACATCAACTATCCAACCAAGTGGATTTACATATAAGACTCAAGTACCCAACCAAGTGGGTTTACACATTTCAACTCAACCTACCCAACCAAGTGGGTTTTACAAAATTGGATCACTACCCAACCAAGTGGGTTTACAAAATGACTCAACATCTAACTAAGTGGGTTTACAAATTGACAATTCCTTACATGATCGAATATTACAATTTTACAACATGTGTCCTAACAAGACCTTTCATCAAACTACAAATATAGCTTTTAAGACCAACACCAGAAATTCCTCAAGAAAGAGAACATATTTCGTAACCATCATAATGCCAACACTTCATTATAGTCAAGAAAGCTAATGCCCCGAACTGGGTAAACTGCCAATCTTTCCAAATGCTCTATGCTCCCTTAGTTTGTGCATCCCGAAAACTTTCACCAACAAATCATCAAGGCATCTTCATCAAAACATTAGAAACAGTAAAATAATGAGGAACCGGAACACCACCGTAGATACCAAACAAGACGTAGATTCCAACATCATCAAGAACAGAAGCGAAAAGCGCTGAACCAACCAAAAATTGTCGCTTGTAACCAAACATACGCGGTTTTTTGTGCAAAGCATCCTCGCGTATATACGCGACTCCGTGTTTCCCCGTGAAACCCGCGTATCCCAAGCCATCTTCTAAATTTCAACTAGATTCGATTCTTTCGTGAGGCAAAGATGTTGTCACCTTCTTTTGAATGCTTCCCCGGACTACGTATAGATAGAACAATGTAGTTGTGTCTTCAAGCGTCATCCAATGGTTGTAGCAAAGGCACATTAGTAACCAAGCCTTCGCATTCTTTGCACCACTAATACAATCTTTCCAAGAAAGTTTATCATACCGTAACAACAACTTCTCATAAGTGTCAAGCAATCATTCATGTGGTCCACCACCATCCTACATCACCATGACCTTAAGATTTAACATGAAGTAACATATGTAGGAACAGCATCTCAGCCATAGTAACGACTATGCATGAACTATTCTTATCTCTCAATTACAAGACTTCCAATTTTATCCAATGTATAAACTTTAAGCTAGTTAAAGTAAAACATAGTTCATCTCATCATCATAAACCATGTACCAATTCATCATCATTTGAGCATGAGTACTTTCACAAAAACCAAAGAATAAGCGCTCATATTGCCAACAATGCAATCATTAGTATTCAAATCCTGCTACTCTCTAAACCAATGCTCTTCCTTAACTTGTGCACCGAAACACCTTCATCGCCAGGTCAATGCTAGCCACCCCTCGCATGATCCGTCCTCATCTCTCCGAATTATAAGACTTCCATCTTACCAACGAATGCTCTTCATCATAAAGCAACCAAGTTTCATCCATAATCTTCAACACAAGTACCCATGTATCATTTTCATTATCATGAGTGGCAACGGAATAGTGCCAATGCTGCAATCATCGCCAGCCGATCGATGCTCCCCCGGACCTCGCCTTCCGCATCTTTAGCTATCGATAAATTCTCTTATCATCAATGAATACGTCGATTGTGTCTACCGGAGCCGCGTGTATACGCGACTTTGTTTCATCGAACCCCAGACACAAGTGCTGAAACACAGAAAATTTTCACATCTTTATCTCCCCTCGTAAATTTACCTTCTCGTTTCATTTTCTTCACACCATGCACCGTCGAAATACATATAAATCAATAATCAAATCAACCATGAGAGACATCATACATTGCTCCCCCCCGTGACGATACATTAATAAATCTCATAATGTATCCCACTTCATTCGCAACAATAAGAGAAGTCAGCTTCATAAGCGGATTAGCAGTAGGGTGAATTCCCGACGTTTCCATCGGTCCTCCTTCTTTTTCCAAATTTGCTTGAGCTTTCCAACCTGCTCCGCCTGAAATTGGTTCACTTTCCCGCATCTCGTTCATCCTCGATTCTTTTTCTACATGTCCATACTTGTTACAAGTATAACATCTCATGTGGCCAGAGAAATAAACATAAGAATCATAATGAGTATTTCTATTCTTCCTCTTTTACAATCGCTGTTTTATGTCCATACTTGTTACATGACAAACAATATCCCCCACAAAAACTAGGAGTACCTTTCCGAGTAGAACCTTGCTTGTCGGGCTGAAATGATCTGGCTTCCCGCAATTTGCTGCAACATGCCCATAATTATGACATTTAAAACATTCAACGTTCTTGAATGAATTCCTTTGAGAATTCATGATTGTTGGTCGATCTTTTATCTCTTTCAACACTTCTGTGTTTTGTATTGACTATCTCTCGAATTTTTCGTACTTCCTTGTGAGCTAGATTCTCCTTTAATAGTTTCATGGAAACCAAGACCATGTTTGCTAGCAAGGAGACCTTTGATTACTCGATTATTGTCCAAGATATTAGTACTATCATGAAACCTTAAAAGTTTAACCTTTTCTTCTAATTTACCTTTGAGAATATTTACCTCAACCTCCAAGTCTTGACATTGCTTTGTCATGCTTTCTTTCTTTCCTTCTTCCATCTTCTACTTGATGATCTTAATTAGAATTTCTTCTCTCTCAACCCTTTCTTCCTTGTTCTTCAAAAAAAAAAAAAAAGTTTGTAAGAGTTCTTCATTCTTCTTGTTTGATGCTTCAAGATCTTCTTTGAGGGAGATGATTTCTCGCTTCAAGTCTTGCATTCTTCTTGCTGATTCTTCAAGATCTCGCTCAGAGATTCTTCCATGACAACCAGATTTTTGCTCCAAGTTCTTCATATTAAAATGGTTGTAGAGGTTCCTCACTCTTCTTACTTGATGCTTTAAGTTTTTCTTGTAGAGTGATGATTCCAACTTCAAGACCTTTATTCTTCCTTTGATTTTTCCGTATCCGTTTAGAGAACGTCGCTTCAAGTCCCTTACATTGATCGTTACATTGTCATACAACCTTCGATACTTCTGTTCATCTCGTTCTTTATGTGCTCTTAGTTGATCTTCAACTCGATCTTGATAGCTTCCTCTAGATCCAAAACTTTACGACACCATCTTCATCATTGCATGCATAAGAATCACAAGAACAATTATCAATACCTCGTTTTCTCTTCTTCTGTTTTCCACATGTTTTCTTCGAGACATATCCTTGTTTTGAGTAGCCTTCTTCTTTTGCTTCTTTCCCATTGTTACGGATCTCCTTCAAGCGATCAAGCTTTCGCAAGGACCACCCTCTCGACACTAATTGTTGGGAAAAATATCGAGAGGGGGGGCGGGGGTGAATCAAACATTTACCGCATAATCAAAACTTTTTACTTTTTCATTCCTTAAAAACCCATACGCTACTTTCTTCAAGAAACTAGCGTATATACGCGGATCCCCTTTGTAAAACTAGCGTATACACAGATCTAGATCTGCCATTAAATCTTTACTTATATTATTCCATCATTCATTCATCGTATGTTCAATAAACAAAAGAACAAAGAAGAACAATAATAAGCCATCACACAAAGCATCACACATGAACACCAGATTTTTAGGTGGAAACCCAAAACGGGGAGAAAACCACCGCTCGCAAACTTGCCACCTTCAATATTTTATTATAGAGAAAACATCTTACAACATATGTGGCCGGGCGCAGATTACCCACACGGGCAGCACCCACCGCGCTCGTTTACCAAACCCTCTCCCCGGAAGGAGCTACGACCCCCTCGACTCGCTACCACCTTCTCGGAAGGGAGCTACGACCCCCGATCTCGCTTACCACCTCACCGGAAGGGAGCTACAACCCCCCGACCGAAGGCTACAACCTTCAGCACCACCTTGGACCACGTTTCATCAATTTTCACACCGGATCCAACAACTTCAATAGAACACCACTGTGCCACATTTCATCATATTTCCATACTAGACCTCTTTCCAAACTTTTTAAGCACAAACATACATCACCAACAAGATACTTAACAACACAGACGATAGCGTAAACACAAACAGACTGCATCAGATATTTCCTACCCTTTGCTTCAACAAACCCTAGTTTGCATACGCGCTTTCACTCCGATCGATGTCGCGTATATACGCGCTTTTCGTCCACACAAAATGTGTTGTATACCTCGTTGTATATTTTATTGCGCATACGCGCTTTCTTCGTTGAAGCCGCGTATATACGTCTCCTCCGCGGCGAAGTAGCGGTGAGGATCTTCATCCGTCGCGCAGCGCATACTTCATCGATCGGCATTTAGTTCGTATCTACCCTTTGCTTCGCATGTATGTTCGCCTAGATGCTCGCCTCATCACAAGAGTATCTAAGCCTTCCATAATCGCATCTAGCAATACAAGAGCAATTCGCATCTAGATCCCCTTCTTCATCATTGGTGCATCATACATTCGCATTTATCATTCAAGTGTAACCCTTTCCATTCAAAGAGTACTTCGCAGAGAAGTATTCATTCAAGCTCAGACCTCTTGCACCCACAATCACCTTTTGCACAATGAATTTCTTCTCCTTATATAGGTTTATCCTTTTTCAATACCATGAGCCCCTTTTTCAATACCATGGGCCAAAGCAATACCATGAGCCCAAAACAACTCGGACGGACACTAGCGGATCATTACCCAATACAATGGGTCAATACCATGGTGTTACCCTGTTTTTGCACTTTTTTGAGCGCTTTTGCCCATACGCGACTCGCACGTTATTTTCCGCGTGCATACGTGACTTCCCCTAGGCCGATCCGCGTATACATAGAGACATACTCTTTTCATCATATTTTGAGCACATTCCGAATTCCTTTCTTCATCGTTCGTACATACCGTAGAAACATCATATTTTCTTCATCAGAACATATTCTCTCAAGCACAACTTCATCAAGTAAGTTGTCATCATCTTCATCAAGTGAGTTGCCTTTCAAGGACAACACCTCAAAGATCACATGGTCAACACACACGATTTACATCATTTACTAGGTCCATCAAGTCAAGAATAACTTCGTCGTGGTTTGCCATCAAGGACAACACATGTCAACATTCGCATGTCTTCATATTCATTTAGTGGGTTGCCATCAAGGACAACACTGCATCATATTTCCAACAATCTCCCCTTTTGGACTTGATGGCAACCATGATGGTGTTTGGTTACCACAACAGATAGATACATTAAGAATACAATGACACCATGTCACTCTCCCTATTTTTACCATGTCACTCTCTCCATTTGTGACACCATTCTTTTTCTTCATTCAAACACCATGTCATTCTCCCCTTTGACATCAAGGGCAAAGGAAACCAAATGGATCAAAACCAACACACTCTCCCTTTGACATCAAGGGCACCCGGCGGATCAAAACCAACACACTCACCCCCTTTTCTCCTCATGTAGAAGAAGCTGCTATAGTGATCTGATGTATACCGAAGTGACCAAGCTCCCCGAGTTCATGCTGAATATTTTTCTGACGAAGTACATGACTCTATGAAATTCCTATCACCAAAAGACTCATACTATCAAATATCCAACCAAGTGGATTTACATATAAGACTCAAGTACCCAACCAAGTGGGTTTACACATTTCAACTCGTGTACCCAAATCAAGTGGGTTTACAAAATTTGACTTACCTACCCAACCAAGTGGGTTTACAAAAATGACTCAAACTCTTACCTAACCACAAGTGGGCTTGCTGCATTGACAATTCCTTACATGACCGAATATTACAATTTTACAACATGGGTCTCAACAAGACCTTTTCATCAAACTACAAATATAGCTTTTAAGACCAACACCGAAAGTCCTCAAGAAAGAGAACATATTTCGTAACCATCATAATGCCAACACCGCATTATAGTCACAAAGCTAATGCTCCCCCGAATCCGTGCAACCAAGAAATCTTTCCAAATGCCTAAGGCTCCCCTTAGTTTGTGCATCCCGAAAAAATTTCACCAACAAATCATCAAGGCATCTTCATCAAAACATTAGAAACAGAACATGAGAACCGGAATGAAGACTCGCAGATACCAAACAAAAGATCGTAGATTCCAAACATCATCATAGCTTGTGCTCGAAAAGCGCTGAATCAACCAAAAATTGTCAAGAACCAAACATACGCGGTTTTCTCGTGGCAAAGAACTCTCGTATATACGCGACCGTGTTTCAGGAAACCCGCGTATCCCAAGCCATCTTCTAAATTTCAACTAGATCTGATTCTTTGTGAGGCAAAGACAAGTATCAAATTTTCTTGAATGCTTCCCCGGACTACAAACATAGATAGAACAAATGTATTTGTGTCTTCAAGCGTCATCCAATGGTTGTAGCAAAGGCACATTAGTAACCAAGCCTTCGCATTCTTTCGCACCATCAATACAATCTTTCCAAGAAAGTTTATCATACCAACAACAACTTCTCATAAGTGTCAAGCAATCATTCATGTGGTCCACCACCATCCTACATCACCATGACCTTTAAGATTTAACATGAAGCAACATATGTAGGAACGTATCCTTGCCTCCATAGTAACGACTATGCATGAACTATTCTTATCTCTGAATCATAAGACTTCCAATTTTATCCAACGTATAAAACTTCAGCAAGCAAAGAAACATAGTTCATCTCATCATCATAAACCATGTACCAATTCATCATCATTTGAGCATGAGTATCACAAAAACCAAAGAATAAGCAACATATTGCCAACAATGCAATCATTAGTATTCAACCTGCTACTTCCTTAAACCAAGGCTCTTCCTTAACTTGTGCAACTTAAACACCTTCATTAAGTGTCATCGCCATCACCGCATGATCCGTCCTCATCTCTCGAATTATAAGACTTCCATCTTACCAACGAATGCTCTTCATCATAAAGCAACCAAGTTTCATCCATAATCTTCAACACAAGTACCCATGTATCATTTTATTATCATGAGTATAAATCCTTGCATTAGTGCAAGTACGTTGCAATCATCACCGCCGACCGATGCTCCCCCGGACCTCTCGCTTCCGCATCTTCACTATCAGATAAATTCTCTTTATCATCAATGAATACGCGATTGTGTTCCGTCGGAACTCGCGTGTATACGCGACTTTGTTTTACTTCCGCGTATGGAAAGTGAAACATAGAAATTTTTCACATTCCTTATCTCCCCCCGCAAATTTACCTTCTCGTTCCTCGTCTTTTCTTTCCGTCACCCGTATGCACTCGTCGAAATACATATAACCGTAATAATCAAATCAACTATGAGAGACATCATACATTGTTCCTCTCCGTGACGATACATTACTAAATCTCATAATGTATCCCACATCATTCCCGCAACAATAAGAGAATAGCTTCATAAGCGGACGACCCGCAAGAGGGGTCGAATTCCTACGTTTCTCGATCGGTCCTCCTTCTTTTTCCAAATTTGCTTGAGCTTTCCAACCCGTTCGGAATTGTCCACTTTCCCGTATCCGTTTTATCCGCATTCTTTTTCTACATGTCCATACTTGTTACAAGTATAACATCTCATGTGGCCGCAGAAATAAACATAAGAATCATAATGAGTATTTCTATTCTTCCTCTTTTACAATCGACCGTTTTATGTCCATACTTGTTACATGAGAAACAACATCCCCCGAAGAAACTAGGAGTACCTTTCCGAGTAGAACCTCGTTTGTTTGTGGCTGAAATGATTTGCTCCCCGCAATTTGCTGCAACATGCCCATAATTATGACATTTAAAACATTCAACTTTATCAATGAATTCCTTTGAGAATTCATGATTGTTGGCTTTACCTTTACTCCTTTCAACACTTCGTAGTTTTGCATTGACTATCTCCTCGAATTTTTTGCACTTCCTCGTGAGCTAGATTCTCCTTTAATAGTTTCATGGAAAACCAAGACCATGTTTGATAGCAAGTGGAGACCTTGATTACTCGAATATTGTCCAAGATATTAGTACTATCATGAAACCTTAAAAGTTTAACCTTTTCTTCTAATTTACCTTTGAGAATATTTACTCAACCTCCAAGTCTTGACATTGCTTTGTCATGCTTTCTTTCTTTCCTTCTTCCATCTTCTACTTGATGATTCGTAATTAGAATTTCTTCTCTCAACCCTTCTCTTGCTCTTCAAAATTTTGTAAGAGTTCTTCATTCTTCTTGTTTGATGCTTCAAGATCTTCTTTGAGGGAGATGATTTCTCGCTTCAAGTCTTCAGATTCTTCTGCTTGATTCTTCAAGATCCGTTTGTAGAGATTCTTCCATGACAAACCGCATTTTGCTCCAAGTTCTTCATATTCAAATGGTTGTAGAGTTTCACTTCTTCTTACTTGATGCTTTAAGTTTTGCTTCGTAGAGTGATGATTCCAACTTCAAGACCTTTATTCTTTCCCTTTTGATTTTTCCAGATCTCTGCTTAGAGAAACGTTTTCTCGCTTCAAGTCCCTTACATTGATTGGTTACATTGTCATACAACCTTTCGATACTTGTTCATCTCGTTTGCGTTCTTAGTTGATCTTCAACTCGATCTTCATAGCTTCCTCTAGATCCAAAAAACTTTACTTACACTATCTTCATCATTGCATGATAAGAATCACAAGAACAATTATCAATACTTGTTTTCTCTTCTTCATTTTCTTCGTTGCACATGTTTTCCGAGACATCTCCTTGCTTTGAGTAGCCTTCTTCTTTTGCTTCTTTCCCATTGTTACCGATCTCCTTCAAGCGATCAAGCTTCCGGCAGTAAGGACCACCCTCTCGATACCAATTGTTGGGAAAAAAATAATCGAGGGGGGGGGGGGGGGGTGAATCGTATTTACCGCATAATCAAAACTTTTTACTTTTTCATTCCTTAAAACCCATACGCTACTTTCCTTCGCAAACTAGCGTATACGTTTGATCCCCCGTGTAAAACTAGCGTATACACAGAGATCTAGATCTCTGTCATTAAATCTTTACTTATATTATTCCATCATTCATTCATCGTATGTTCAATAAACAAGAAATTAAAAAAAGTAAAAGAAGTACCTAATAAGCCATCACACAAAGTGTCACACATGAACACCAGGATTTTTAGGTGGAAACCCAAAATCTGGGAGAAAAACAATCGTCGTAGTTGCTCACCCTTCAATATTTTATTATAGAGAAAATATCTTACAACATATGTGTCAAGGGCAGACTTCGACCAAAGACGCATGCACCCACCGCGCTCATTTACCAAATGCCTCTCCCCGGAAGGGAGCTACGACCCCCTCGACTCGTTTACCTACCCTCTCCCCGGAAGGGAGCTACGACCCCCGATCTCGTTTACCACCCTCACCCGGAAGGGAGCTACAACCTCCTCGACCGAAGGCTACAACCTTTCAAGACCACCTTGGACCACGTTTCATCAATTTTCGACCGGATCCAACAACTTCAATAACACCACTTGGCAGCTACATTTCATCATATTTCCGTACTGGACCCTTTCCATACGTTTAAGCACAAACATACATCACCAACAGATACTTATCAACACAGATCAGATAGCAGAAACACAGTAGAACATATCAGATAATTCATACCCCTTGCTTCAGCAAACCCTAGTTTGCATACGCGCTTTCCCTTCACTGATGTCGCGTATATACGCGCTTCCGTCCACACAAACCAGCGTATACCTCAGTGTATATTTCTTTGCGCATACGCGCTTTATCCTCACTGAAGCCGCGTATATACGCGCTTCCTCCGCGTCGAAGTAGCGTATAGATCTTCAATCATTATAGAGCAGCATACTTCTTCAGATCAGATATTTAGATCAGATTCAACCCTTTACATCAGACAGATGTTCGCCTCATCACAGATCTAATCACTCCATAAACAGATCTAGCAAATACAAGTACATTTCAGATCTAGAGATCCCGCTTCATCATTTCTTCATAAGTGCATCATAGATTCAGATCAATCATCAAACCTTTACCCTTTCCATACAGATGTACTTCACAGAGAAGTATTTTATTCAAGTTCAGACATCTTGCTCTCACACTCATGTTATGCACAATGAATTTCTTCTCCTTATATAGGTTTATCCTTTTTCAATACCATGAGCCCCTTTTTCAATACCATGGGCCAAAACAATACCATGAGCCCAAAACTACCTGGACGGGGTCAATTAGGCAGATCATTACCCAATACCATGGGTCAATACCATGGTGGTTACCCTTGGTTTTGCACTTTTTGAGCGCTTTAGCCCATACGCGACTTGGCACGTTCTTTTCCGCGTGCATACGCGACTTCTCCTAGGCCAATCCGCGTATACCAAGAGACATACTCTTTTTCATCATAGAATTAGCACATGCTGAATTCCTTTCTTCATTGCCTTCTGTACACACTGTAGATACATCATATTTAGTTCATCAAACCATATTCTATCAAGCACAACTTCATCAAGTAAGTTGCCATTATCTTCATCAAGTGGGTTGTCTTTCAAGGACAACACTCAGCATCATATTGTCAACAAACATCATATCACATCATATTTACATCATTTACCAAGTCCATCAAGTCAAGAATAACTTCATCAGGTGGTTTGTCATCAAGGACAACACATGTCAATAGTCGCATGTCTTCATCTTCATTTAGTGGGTTGCCATCAAGGACAACACTCTGCATCATATTTCCAACAATCTCCCCCTTTGGACTTGATGGCAACCACGATGGTGTTTGGTTATCACAACAGATAGGTACATTAAGAATACAATGACACCATGTCACTCTCCCCATTTTTGACACCATTCTTTCTCTTCATTCAGACACCATGTCACTCTCCCCCTTTGACATCAAGGGCAAAGGGAAAAACCAAATGATCAAAACCAACACACTCTCCCCCTTTGACATCAAGGGCAAAGGGTGGATCAAAACCAACACTCTCTCCCCCTGTTCTCCTTATTTAGAAGAAGCATTCTGCAGATCTGATGTATACCGAAGTGACCAAGCTCCCCCTGAGTTCATGCTGAATCTTCAAACATATTTTTCAATGAAGTACATGACTCTATGAACTTCCTATCACCAAAGACTCATACTTACATCAAATATCCAACCAAGTGGATTTACATATGAGACTCAACTACCCAACCAAGTGGGTTTACAAATTTGACTCAACTACCCAACCAAGTGGGTTTACAAAATTTGACTCAGCTACCCAACCAAGTGGGTTTACAAAAATGACAAGTCCTTACATGACTGAATATTACAATTTTACAACATGAGTCTCAACAAGACCTTTTCATCAAACTACAGATATAACTTTTAAGACCAACACCAGAAAGTCCTCAAGAAAGAGAACATATTTCAGAACCATCATAATGCCAACACTACATTATACTCAGCAAGGCTAATGCTCCCCCTGAATCTGTGCATCCAAGCAATCTTTCCAAATGACTAAGGCTCCCCCTTAGTTTGTGCATCCTGAAAACTTCCATCAACAAATCATCAAGGCATCTTCATCAAAACATTAGAAACAGAATTAAGAGAACTAGAACACCACCAGAGATACCAAACAGTATCAGAGATACCAAACAGCACTGCAGCTGTGCTGAAGAGAGCTGAACCAACCAAAAATTGTCAGCAATCAGTCATACGCGGTTTTCTGTGCAGGAACTCGCGTATATACGCGACTGTGTTTCAGGAAACCCGCGTATCCCAAGACATCTTCTAAATTTCAACCAAATCTGATTCTTTGTGAGGCAAAGACAATGTTTAGCTTCTTTCTGAGACATTTGAATGCTTCCATGGACTACAGATAGATAGAACGGTGTAGTTGTGTCTTCAAGCGTCATCCAATGTTTGTAGCAAAGGCACATTAGTAACCAAGCCTTCAGATTCTTTGCAACATCAATACAATCTTTCCAAGAAAGTTTATCATACCAGAACAACAACTTCTCATAAGTGTCAAGCAATCATTCATGTGGTCCACCACCATCCTACATCACCATGACCTTTAAGATTTAACATGAAGTAACATATGTAGGAAAAGATCTCAGCCATAGTAAAAAACTATGCATGAACTATTCTTATCTCTGAATCATAAGACTTCCAATTTTATCCAATGATAAACTCACAGTTTTCGCAAACATAGTTCATTCAATGTCTCATCATAATAAACAATGTACCAAGTCATCATCATTTGAGCATGAGTATCACAAAAGCCAAGAATAAGCAGTCATATTGCCAACAATGCAATCATTAGTATTCAACCTGCTGCTCCCCCTAAACCAAAGGTTTCAGCATCTTCAACTATCGTGATAAATTTCTGTCATTAATGCATACGCTACTTTCACTGAACTCACGTGTATACGCGACTTTTTGTGAATAGAACTCCGCGTATGGAAAGTGAAACATAGAAAATTTCACACCTTCATCTCCTCCTAATTCTTACTGTTCTGCCTTCTCCACACCGCATGCTCACAAAGTCAATAAATAACCAGAGTAATCAAATCAACCATGAGAGTCATCATGCATTTCTCCCCCTGTGACGATACATTACTAAATCTCATAATGTATCCCACATCATTCCTGCAGTCAATAAGAAAAGTCAGCTTCAGAAGCGGATGACTGCAGTAGGGTCAGAATTCCCTACGTTTCTGATCGGTCCTCCTTCTTTTTCCAAATTTGCTTGAGCTTTCCAACCGTGTGCTGAAAATTGTCCACTTTCCCAGATCTGTTCATCCTGCATTCTTTTTCTACATGTCCATACTTGTTACAAGCATAACATCTCATGTGGTCAGAGAAATACACATACGAATCATAATGAGTATTTCTATTCTTCCTCCTTTTACAATCAGCTGCTTTATGTCCATACTTGTTACATGAAAAACAATATCCCTTGAAGCTACTAGAGTACCTTTCCGAGTAGAACCTGTTTGTTTGTGGCTGAATTGTTCTGCTTCTACAATTTGCTGCAACATGCCCATAATTATGACATTTAAAACATTCAACATTCTTGAATGAATTCCTTTGAGAATTCATGATTGTTGGTTGAGCTTTTGTTTCTTTCAACACTTCAGGTTTTGCATTGACTACCTCTGAATTTTTAGCACTCCCTTGTGAGCTAGATTCACCTTTAATAGTTTCATGGAAACCAAGACCATGTTTGATAGCAGGAGACCTTTGATTACTCAGAATATTGTCCAAGATATTAGTACTATCATGAAACTTTAAAAGTTTAACCTTTTCTTCTAATTTACCTTTGAGAATATTTACCTCAACCTCCAAGTCTTGACATTGCTTTGTCATGCTTTCTTCTTTCCTTCTTCCATCTTCTACTTGATCCTTCATATTTAGAATCTCTTCTTTCAACCAATTTTTGTTTTCTTCACATGTTTGTTGCAGCTCTTCATTCTTTTTCCTTTTCTCTCTTGATGCTTTGAGATCTTTCTTTCTGCAGATATGTTTTCGCCCTTCAAGTTCGTATTCTTCTTATTTGATTTATCCAGGTTCCTTGAGGAAAGTTGATTTCTGCTCAAGTCCTTCCTTTTCAAATGACAGAGATGTTCTTTGCTCTTCTTACTTGAATCTCAAGCTATTTTGTAGAGACGATCTCGCCCAAGACCGCCCTCCTTTTTTTTAATTTTTTCTCAGATTCTGCTTAGAGAAACGTCGTCAAGTCCTTCATTCTTCTCATTTGATTCTTCAAGTTCTGCTTGCAGAGAGATGATTCCAGCTTCATATCCTTTACTTTGATTGTATACATCATCGAACATCCTTTTCAGTCTAAATACCAAAGCTTTGGAGGCAGCGTCCTTCTCATTAAAAATTCTTTGTTGATATTTGATAACCTTCTTTAAGTCCACAACATTACTTTCACTATCTACATCATTGCTTGCACAGATAAGATTAGAAGGATCACTATCAGATTCATCTTTGTCAACTTCTGTTGTACCGGTTTTCTGAGACCTCTCCTTACTTTGAGTATTTTTCTTCTTTGCCATGAGTACTTGTAGAGCTTGGTCAGAATCTTCTTCGGCTTCTTCTAGGTCGATAGCATATTCTTCATTGTTGTTTGTACCACTAAGATCATGCAAAGGATGATCAATATCTGATTCATCTTCTTTGATTTCTGGTATCCATGTTCTCTGAAATATCTCCTTTCTGGTAGCCTTCTTCTTTTGCTTCTTTCCCATTGCGACGGATCTCCTTCAAGCGATCAAGCTTCTGCAGAAGAACCTGCTCTGATACCAATTGTTGGGAAAAATACTGAGAGGGGGGGGGTGAATCAGTATTTACTGCATATTCAAAAATTTTTACTTTTTCATTCCTTAAAACCCATATGCTACTTTTCTGAAGCCAAGTAGCGTATACACGCGGATATCCTTCATAAAACTCGCGTATACACAGAGATCTAATTATGCCATTAGTTCTTCACTTATATCATTCCATCATTCATTCATTAGATGTTCTATAAACAGTAAACATGTGCAGTAAGAACAGAATAAACCATCACACAAAGAATCACACATGAACACTAGGATTTTTAGGTGGAAACCCAAGTCGGGAGAAAACCACCACTGCAGTTGCTCAGCCTTCAATATTTTATTATAGAGAAAACATCTTACAACATATGTGCTGGCGCAGACTTGACCAGCACGCAGGCACCCACCTGCGCTCGTTTACCAGCCTCTCCCGGAAGGGAGCTCCAACCCCCTGACTCGTTTACCAGCCTCTCCTGGAAGGGAGCTACGACCCCCCGATCTCGTTTACCAGCCTCACCTGGAAGGGAGCTACAACCCCCTGACTGAAGGCTACAACCTTCAGTACCACCTTGGACCACGTTTCATCAATTTTCACACTGGATCCAACAACTTCAATAGAACAACACTTGCAGGCCACATTTCATCATATTTTTAGACTGGACCCTTTCCATACTTTTAAGCACAAACATACATCATCAACAGATACATATCAACACAAACATCGTATAGCGTAAACACAGAGAAATCGCATCGCATAATTCATACCCCTTGCTTCAGCAAACCCTAGTTTGCATACGCGCTTTCCCTTCACTGATGTCGCGTATATACGCGCTTTCGTCCACACAAACCAGCGTATACCTCAGTGTATATTTCTTTGCGCATACGCGCTTTATCCTCACTGAAGCCGCGTATATACGCGCTTCCTCCGCGTCGAAGTAGCGTATAGATCTTCAATCATTATAGAGCAGCATACTTCTTCAAATCAGATTCAACCCTTTACATCAGACAGATGTTCGCCTCATCACAGATCTAATCACTCCATAAACAGATCTAGAAAATACAAGTACATTTCAGATCTAAAGATCCCGCTTCATCATTTCTTCATAAGTGCTTCATAGATTCAGATCTATCATCAAACCTTTACCCTTTCCATACAGATATACTTCACAGAGAAGTATTCATTCAAGCTCAGACATCTTGCTCTCACACTCATGTTTTCCACAATGAATTTCTTCTCCTTATATAGGTTTATCCTTTTTTCAATACCATGAGCCCCTTTTTCAATACCATGGGCCAAAGCAATACCATGAGCCCAAAACAACCTGGACGGGGTCAATTAGGCGGATCATTTCCCAATACAATGGGTTAATACCATGGTGGTTACCCCTGGTTTTGCACTTTTTGAGCGCTTTTTCCCATACGCGACTTGGAACGTTTATTCCCGCGTGCATACGTGACTTCCCCTAGACATATCCGCGTATGCCTACATACATACTCTTTTTCATCATAGATTTAGCACAAGCTGAAATCCTTGCTTCATTGTCTTCTGTACTCACTGTAGATATATCAGATTTAGTTCATCAAACCATATTCTATCAAGCACAACTTCATCAAGTAAGTTGCCATTATCTTCATCAAGGGGGTTGTCTTTCAAAGACAATATTTAGCATCATATTGTCAACAAACATCATATCACATCAGATTTACATCATTTACCAAGTCCATCAAGTCAAGCATAACTTCATCAGGTGGATTGCCATCAAGGACAACACATGTCAACAGTCGCATGTCTTCATCTTCATTCAGTGGGTTGCCATCAAGGACAAAACTCTGCATCATATTTCCAACAATCTCCCCCTTTGGACTTGATGGCAACCACGATGGTGTTTGGTTATCACAGCAGATAGATACATTAAAAATAAAATGACACCATGTCACTCTCTCCATTTGTGACACCATTCTTTTTCTTCATTCAAACACCATGTCATTCTCCCCCTTTGACATCAAGGGCAAAGGGCAAAACCAGCGGATCAAAACCAACACACTCTCCCCCTTTGACATCAAGGGAACCCGGCGGATCAAAACCAACACACTCTCCCCTGACATCAAGGGCAACGGCGGATCAAAACCAACACACTCTCCCCCTTTTCTCCTCATGTAGAAGAAGCGTTCGGCAGATTCCATAGACACCGAAGTGACCAAGCTCCCCCGAGTTCATGCGTCGACCTCAAACATATTTGTCAATGAAGTCCATGAATCTAAGTGAACTTCTGGATCTATCACCAAAGACTCATACTTACATCAAATATCCAACCAAGTGGATTTACATATGAGACTCAAGTACCCAACCAAGTGGGTTTACACATTTCAATTCAGCTACCCAACCAAGTGGGTTTACAAAAATTGACTCAGCTACCCAACCAAGTGGGTTTACACAATTGACAATTTCTTACATGACTGAATATTACAAATTTACAACATGAGTCTCAACAAGACCTTTTCAGCAAACTAAAGATATAACTTTTAAGACCAACACCAGAAAGTCCTCAAGAAAGAGAACATATTTCAGAACCATCATAATGCCAACACTAAATTATACTCAGCAAGGCTAATGCTCCCCCTGAATCTGTGCATCCAAGCAATCTTTCCAAATGACTAAGGCTCCCCCTTAGTTTGTGCATCCTAAAAAATTCCATCAACAAATCATCAAGGCATCTTCATCAAAACATTAGAAACAGAATTAAGAGAATTGGAACACCACTAGAGATACCAAACAGTATCAGAGATACCAAACAGCACTGCAGCTGTGCTGAAGAGAGCTGAACCAACCAAAAATTCTCAGCAATCAGTCATACGCGGTTTTCTGTGCAGGAACTCGCGTATATACGCGACTGTGTTTCAGGGAACCCGCGTATCCCAAGACATCTTCTAAATTTCAACCAAATCTGATTCTTTGTGAGGCAAAGACAGTGTTTAGCTTCTTTCTGAGACATTTGAATGCTTCCCTGGACTATAGATAGATAGAACGGTGTAGTTGTGTCTTCAAGCGTCATCCAATGTTTGTAGCAAAGGCACATTAGTAACCAAGCCTTCAGATTCTTTGCAACATCAATACAATCTTTCCAAGAAAGTTTACCATACCAGAACAACAACTTCTCATAAGTGTCAAGCAATCATTCATGTGGTCCACCACCATCCTACATCACCATGACCTTTAAGATTTAACATGAAGTAACATATGTAGGAACAGATCTCAGCCATAGTAACGACTATTCATGAACTATTCTTATCTCTGAATCATAAGACTTCCAATTTTATCCAACAGATAAACTTCAGCAAGCAGTAAACATAGTTCATTCAATGTCTCATCATCATAAACCATGTACCAAGCCATCATCATTTGAGCATGAGTATCACAAAAACCAAGAATAAACAGTCATATTGCCAACAATGCAATCATTAGTATTCAACCTGCTACTCCCCCTAAACCAGTGCTCTTCTAGATCTTCAACTATCAGATAAATTTCCTTATCATTAATGCATACGCGGCTGTGTCAGCTGGAACTCGCGTGTATACGCGACTTTTGTGAATAGAACCCGCATATGGAAAGTGAAACATAGAAAATTTCACACCTTCATCTCCTCCTGCAATTTTACTTTCTGTTCCTGTCTTTTCTTCACACCAGATGCTCTGTTAGAAATAATAAATAACCAGAGTAATCAAATCAACCATGAGAGTCACCATGCTTTGCTCCCCCTGTGACGATACATTACTAAATCTCATAATGTATCCCACATCATTCCTGCAGTCAATAAGAAAAGTCAGCTTCAGAAGCGGATGACTGCAGTAGGGTCAGAATTCCCTACGTTTCTGATCGGTCCTCCTTTTTCCAAATTTTCTTGAGCTTTCCAACTGTGTGCTGAAAATTGTTCACTTTCCCAGATCTGTTCATCCTGCATTCTTTTTCTACATGTCCATACTTGTTACAATCATAACATCTCATGTGGTCAGAGAAATAAACATAAGAATCATAATGAGTATTTCTATTCTTCCTCCTTTTACAATCAGCTGCTTTATGTCCATACTTGTTACATGAAAAACAATATCCCTTGAAGTTACTAGAGTACCTTTCTGAGTAGAACCTGTTTGTTTGTGGCTGAATTGTTCTGCTTCTGCAATTTGCTGCAACATGCCCATAATTATGACATTTAAAACATTCAACATTCTTGAATGAATTCCTTTGAGAATTCATAATTTTTGGTTGAGCTTTTGTCTCTTTCAACACTTCAGGTTTTGCATTGACTACCTCTGAATTTTTAGCACTTCCTTGTGAGCTAGATTCACCTTTAATAGTTTCATGGAAACCAAGACCATGTTTGATAGCAGGAGACCTTTGATTACTCAGAATATTGTCCAAGATATTGGTACTATCATGAAACCTTAAAAGTTTAACCTTTTCTTCTAATTTACCTTTGAGAATATTTACCTCAACTTCCAAGGCTTGACATTGCTTTGTCATGCTTTCTTCTTTCCTTCTTCCATCTTCTACTTGATCCTTCAGATTTAGAATCTCTTCTTTCAACCAATTTTCGTTTTCTTCACATGTTTGTTGCAGCTCTTCATTCTTCTTCTTTGATGCTTCGAGATTTACTTTCAGAGATATGTTTTCTGCTTCAAGTCCTGCATTCTTCTTATTTGATTTATCCAAGTCTTCTTTGAGGGAAATGATTTCTGCTTCAAGTCCTTCCTTTTCAAATGATGGTAGATGTTCCTCACTTTTCTTACTTGATGCTTCAAGTTTTTCTTGTAGAGAGATGATTCCAGCTTCAAGACCTTCATTCTTCCTTTTTGATTTTTCCAGATCTGTTTTTAGAGAAACGTTTTCTGCTTCAAGTCCTTCATTCTTATTATTTGATTCTTCAAGATCTGCTTGCAGAGAGATGATTGCAGCTTCAAGTCCTTTACTTCGATTGTATACATCATCGAACATCCTTTTCAGTCTAAAGATCAAATTTTTGGAGGCAGATTCCTTCTCATTAAATATTCTTTGTTGATCTTTGATAACTTCTTTTAAATCCACAATATTACTTTCAATATCTACATCATTGCTTGCACAGATAAGATTACAAGGATCGCTATCAGATCTATCTTTGTCAACTTCTCGTACCTAAGCTCGAGACATCTCCTTTACTTTGTGCATTTTGCTTCTTTGCCATGAGTACTTGTAGAGCTTGGTCAGAATCTTTTTCGGCTTCTTCTAGGTTGACAACATATTCTTCACTATTGTTTGTACCACTAAGATCTTTCAAAGGATGATCCCAATCACTATCAGATTCATCTCCTTTTATTTCTGGTATCCATGTTCTCTGAAATATCTCCTTTCTCCGAGTGGGCTTCTTCTTTTGCTTCTTTCCCATTATGATCGCATCTCCTTCAAGCGATCAAGTGCAGAAGGACCACGCTCTGATACCAATTGTTGGGAAAAATACTGAGAGGGGGGGGGTGAATCAGTATTTACTGCATATTCAAAACTTTTTACTTTTTCATTCCTTAAAACCCATACACTA
Organism: Pinus albicaulis; assembly: GCA_034641835.2. Taxonomy (NCBI): domain Eukaryota; kingdom Viridiplantae; phylum Streptophyta; class Pinopsida; order Pinales; family Pinaceae; genus Pinus; species Pinus albicaulis. The sequence goes on from CM076577.1 coordinate 390,417,385, forward strand.
CTTTTCTGAAGCCAAGTAGCGTATACACGCTGATATCCTTCATAAATCTCGCGTATACACAGAGATCTAATTATGCCATTAGTTCTTCACTTATATCATTCCATCATTCATTCATTAGATGTTCTATAAACAAGAAACATGTGCAAGAAGAACAGAATAAACCATCACACAAAGCATCACACATGAACACCAGGATTTTTAGGTGGAAACTCCAAGTCTAGAGAAAACCACCGCCGCAGCTGCTCAGCCTTCAATATTTTATTATAGAGAAAACATATTACAACATATGTGTCGGCGCAGACTTGACCAAAGACGCGTGCACCCACCGCTCGCTACTCACCCTCTCCCGGAAGGAGCTCCAACCCCCGACTGCTTACCGACTCCTCTCGGGAAGGAGCTACGACCCCCCCACCCTCGTTTACCAAATTTCACCGGGAAGGAGCTACAATCCCCCGACCGAAGGCTACAACCTTCAAGACCACCTTGGACCACGTTTCATCAATTTTCACACCGGATCCAACAACTTCAATAGAACAACACTTGCGGCCACATTTCATCATATTTTCAAACCGGACCCTTTCCATACTTTTAAGCACAGTCAACCATGAAACAGATACATATAACTCACTGACAGATATCAGTAAACCAGCAGAACAGATCAGACATTTCTTACCACAGACTTCAGCAAACCCTAGTTTGCATACGCGCTTTCCTTTCACCGATGTCGCGTATATACGCGCTTCCGTTCACATAAACCAGCGTATACTTCAGTACAAATTCCATTGCGCATACGCGCTTTCTCTTCAGCGAAGCCGCGTGTATACGCGCTTCTTATGCGTCGAAGTAGCGTATAGATCTTCAATCATTATAGAAAGCAAGATAATTTTCCGTATCAGCTATTTAGATCGATTCAACCTACACACCTTTACATAAGACAGATGTTCGCCCCATCACAGATCTGGGCCTTCCACAAGCAGATCTAGTAGATACAAGTGCATTTCAGATCTAGATCCCCTTCTTCATTTCTTCATAAGTGCTTCGTAGATTCAGATCTATCATCAAACCTTTACCCTTTCCATACAGATATACTTCACAGAGAAGTCTTCATTCAAGCTCAGACATCTTGCTCTCACACTCATGTTTTGCACAATGAATTTCTTCTCTTTATATAGGCTTACCCTTTTTCAATACCATGAGCCCCTTTTTCAATACCATGGACCAAACCAATACCATAAGCCCAAAACTACCTGGACGGGGTCAATTAGGCGGATCATTACCCAATACAATGGGTCAATACCATGGTGGTTACCCTTGGTTTTCCACTTTTTGAGCGCTTTAGCCCATACGCGACTTGGCACGTTCTTTTCCGCGTGCATACGCGACTTCCCCTAGGCCAATCCGCATATTCCTAGAAACATACTCTTTTTCATCATAGATTTAGGACAAGCTGAAATCCTTGCTTCATTGTTCGTACTCACCGTAGATATATCATTTAGTTCATCAAACCATATTCTAACAAGCACAACTTCATCAAGTAAGTTGCCATTATCTTCATCAAGTGGGTTGTCTTTCAAGGACAACACTCAACATCATATTGTCAACAAACATCATATCACATCAGATTTACATCATTTACCAAGTCCATCAAGTCAAGAATAACTTCATCAGGTGGATTTCCATCAAGGACAACACATGTCAACAGCCGCATGTCTTCATCTTCATTCAGTGGGTTGCCATCAAGGACAACACTTTGCATCATATTTCCAAAAATCTCCCCCTTTGGACTTGATGGCAACCACGATGGTGTTTGGTTACCACAGCAGATAGATACATTAAAAATACAATGACACCATGTCACTCTCTCCATTTGTGACACCATTATTTTTCTTCATTCAAACACCATGTCATTCTCCCCCTTTGACATCAAGGGCAAAGGGAAAAACCAGCGGATCAAAACCAACACACTCTCCCCCTTTGACATCAAGGGCAACGGGCGGATCAAAACCAACACACTCTCCCCCTTTTTCTCCGCATGTGGAAGAAGCGTTCTGCAGATCTGATATATACTGAAGTGACCAAGCTCCCCCCCGAGTTCATTTAATCTTGAAACATATTTGTCAATGAAGTACATGACTCTATGAACTTCCTATCACCAAAGACTCATACTTACATCAAATATCCAACCAAGTGGATTTACATATAAGACTCAAGTACCCAAGAAAGTGGGTTTACACAGTTCAACTCAGCTACCCAACCAAGTGGGTTTACAAAAATGACTCAGCTACCCAACCAAGTGGGTTTACAAATTGAAAATTCCTTACATGACTGAATATTACAATTTTACAACATGGGTCTCAACAAGACCTTTTCATCAAACTAAAAATATAACTTTTAAGACCAACACTAGAAAGTCCTCAAGAAAGAGAACATATTTCAGAACCATCATAATGCCAACACTACATTATACTCAGCAAGGCTAATGCTCCCCCTGAATCTGTGCATCCAAGCAATCATTCCAAATGACTAAGGCTCCCCCTTAGTTTGTGCATCCTCAAAACTTCCATCAACAAATCATCAAGGCATCTTCATCAAAACATTAGAAACAGAATTAAGAGAACTGGAACACCACCAGAGATACCAAACAGTATCAGAGATACCAAACAGCACTGCAGCTGTGCTGAAGAGAGCTGAACCAACCAAAAATTTTCAGCAATCAGTCATACGCTGTTTTCTGTGCAGGAACTCGCGTATATACGCGACTGTGTTTCAGGAAACCCGCGTATCCCAAGACATCTTCTAAATTTAAACCAAATCTGACTCTTTGTGAGGCAAAGATAGTGTTTAGCTTCTTTCTGAGACATTTGAATGCTTCCCTGGACTACAGATAGATAGAATGGTGTGGTTGTGTCTTCAAGCGTCATCCAATGGTTGTAGCAAAAGCACATTAGTAACCAAGCCTTCAGATTCTTTGCACCATCAACACAATCTTTCCAAGAAAGTTTATCATACCAGAACAACAACTTCTCATAAGTGTCAAGAAATCATTCATGTGGTCCACCACCATCCTACATCACCATGACCTTTAAGATTTAACATGAAGTAACATATGTAGGAACAGATCTCAGCCATAGTAACGACTATGCATGAACTATTCTTATCTCTGAATCATAAGACTTCCAATTTTATCCAACAGATAAACTTCAGCAAGCAGTAAACATAGTTCATTCAATGTCTCATCATCATAAACCATGTACCAAGCCATCATCATTTGAGCATGAGTATCACAAAAACCAAGAATAAACAGTCATATTGCCAACAATGCAATCATTAGTATTCAACCTGCTGCTCCCCCTAAACCAATGCTCTTCTAGATCTTCACCTATCAGATAAATTTTCTTATCATTAATGCATACGCGGCTGTGTCTGATGTAACTCCCGTGTATACGCGACTTTGTTTCATAGAACCCGCATATGGAAGGTGAAATATAGAAAATTTCACACCTTCATCTTCTCCTGCAAATTTACCTTCTGTTCCTGTCTTTTCATTATACCAGATGCACTGTCAGAAATTCATATAACCAAAGTAATCAAATCAACCATGAGAGTCATCATGCATTGCTCCCCCTGTGACGATACATTACTAAATCTCATAATGTATCCCACATCATTCCTGTAGTCAATCAGAGAAGTAAGCTTCAGAAGCGGATGACTGCAGTAGGGTCTGAATTCCCTACGTTTCTGATCGGTCCTCCTTCTTTTTCCAAATTTGCTTGAGCTTTCCAACTGTGTGCTGAAAATTGTCCACTTTCCCAGATCTGTTCATCCTGCATTCTTTTTCTACATGTCCATACTTTTTACAAGCATAACATCTCATGTGGCCAGAGAAATAAACATAAGAATCATAATGAGTATTTCTATTCTTCCTCCTTTTACAATCAGCTGCTTTATGTCCATACATGTTACATGAGAAACAATATCCCCTGAAGAAGCTAGAGTACCTTTCTGAGTAGAACCTGTTTGTTTGTGGCTGAATTGTTCTGCTTCTGCATTTTTCTACAACATGCCCATAATTATGACATTTAAAACATTCAACATTCTTGAATGAATTCCTTTGAGAATTCATGATTGTTGATTGAGCTTTTGTCTCTTTCAACACTTCAGGTTTTGCATTGACTACCTCTGAATCATTAGCATTCCCTTGTGAACTAGATTCTCCTTTGACCGTTTCATGAAAACCAAGACCAAGTTTGATAGAAGGAGATCTTTGATTATTCAGAATATTGTCCAAAATATTAGTACTATCTTGAAACCTCAAAAGTTTAACCTTTTCTTCTAATTTACCTTTGAGAATGTTTACCTCAACCTCCAAGGCTTGACATTGCTTTGTCATGCTTTCTTCTTTCCTTCTTCCATATTCTACTTGATCCTTCAGATTTAGAATCTCTTCTTTCAACCAATTTTCGTTTTCTTCACATGTTTGTTGCAGCTCTTCATTCTTCTTCTTTGATGCTTCGAGATTTACTTTCAGAGATATGTTTTCTGCTTCAAGTCCTGCATTCTTCTTATTTGATTTATCCAAGTCTTCTTTGAGGGAAATGATTTCTGCTTCAAGTCCTTCCTTTTCAAATGATGGTAGATGTTCCTCACTCTTCTTACTTGATGCTTCAAGTTTTTCTTGTAGAGAGATGATTCCAGCTTCAAGACCTTCATTCTTCCTTTTTGATTTTTCCAGATCTGCTTTTAGAGAAACGTTTTCTGCTTCAAGTCCTTCATTCTTCTCATTTTATTCTTCAAGTTCTGCTTGCAGAGAGATGATTCCAGCTTCATATCCTTTACTTCGATTGTATACATCATCGAACATCCTTTTCAGTTTAAAACACAAAGCTTTGGAGGCAGCGTCCTTCTCATTAAATATTCTTTGTTGATCTTTGATAACTTATTTTAAATCCTCAACATCATTGCTTGCACAGATAAGATTACAAGGATCACTATCAGATTCATCTTTGTCAACTTCTGTTGTACCGGTTTTCTGAGACATCTCCTTACTTTGAGTATTTTTCTTCTTTGCCATGAGTACTTGTAGAGCTTGGTCAGAATCTTCTTCGGCTTCTTCTAGGTCGATAGCATATTCTTCACTATTGTTTGTACCACTAAGATCATGCAAAGGATGATTCCAATCACTATCTGATTCATCTTCTTTGATTTCTGGTATCCATGTTCTCTGAAATATTTCATTTCTCCGAGTGGGCTTCTTCTTTTGCTTCTTTCCCATTACGACGGATCTCCTTCAAGCGATCAAGCTTCTGCAGAAGGACCACGCTCTGAAACCAATTGTTGGGAAAAATACTGAGAGGGGGGGGTGAATCAGTATTTACTGCATAATCAAATCTTTTTACTTTTTCATTCCTTAAAACCCATATGCTACTTTCCTTCAGTAAACTAGCGTATATACGCGGATCCCCTTTATGAAACTAGCGTATACACAGAGATTTAGATCTGTCATTAAATCTTCACTTATATTATTCCATCATTCATTCATCAGATGTTCAATAAACAGTAAACATGTGCAGTAAGAACAGAATAAACCATCACACAAAGCATCACATATGAACACCAGGATTTTTAGGTGGAAACCCAAGTCGGGAGAAAACCACCGCTGCAGTTGCTCAGCCTTCAATATTTTATTATAGAGAAAACATCTTACAACATATGTGCTGGTGCAGACTCTACCAGCACGCAGGCACCCACCTGCGCTCGTTTACCAGCCTCTCCTGGAAGGGAGCTCCAACCCCTTGACTCGTTTACCAGCCTCTCCTGGAAGGGAGCTACGACCCCCCGATCTCGTCTACCAGCCTCACCTGGAAGGGAGCTACAACCCCCTGACTGAAGGCTACAACCTTCAGCACCACCTTGGACCACGTTTCATCAATTTTCACACTGGATCCAACAACTTCAATAGAACAACACTTGCAGGCCACATTTCATCATATTTTTAGACTGGACCCTTTCCATACGTTTAAGCACAAACATACATCACCAACAGATACTTATCAACACAGATCAGATAGCAGAAACAAAGTAGAACAGATCAGATAATTCATACACCTTGCTTCAGCAAACCCTAGTTGGCATACGCGCTTTCCCTTCACTGATGTCGCGTATATACGCGCTTCCGTCCACACAAACCAGCGTATACCTCAGTGTATATTTCTTTGCGCATACGCGCTTTATCCTCACTGAAGCCGCGTATATACGCGCTTCCTCCGCGTCGAAGTAGCGTATAGATCTTCAATCATTATAGAGCAGCATACTTCTTCAGATCAGATTCAACCCTTTACATTAGACAGATGTTCGCCTCATCACAGATCTAATCACTCCATAAACAGATCTAGCAAATACAAGTACATTTCAGATCTAAAGATCCCGCTTCATCATTTCTTCATAAGTGCTTCATAGATTCAGATCTATCATCATACCTTTACCCTTTCCATACAGATATACTTCACAGAGAAGTATTCATTCAAGCTCAGACATCTTGCTCTCACACTCATGTTTTGCACAATGAATTTCATCTCCTTATATAGGTTTATCCTTTTTTCAATACCATGAGCCCCTTTTTCAATACCATGGGCCAAAGCAATACCATGAGACCAAAACAACCTGGACGGGGTCAATTAGGCGGATCATTACCCAATACAATGGGTCAATACCATGGTGGTTACCCCTGGTTTTGCACTTTTTGAGCGCTTTTGCCCATACGCGACTTGGAACGTTTATTCCCGCGTGCATACGCGACTTCCCCTAGACATATCCGCGTATGCCTAGATACATACTCTTTTTCATCATAGATTTAGCACAAGCTGAAATCCTTGCTTCATTGTCTTCTGTACTCACTGTAGATATATCAGATTTAGTTCATCAAACCATATTCTATCAAGCACAACTTCATCAAGTAAGTTGCCATTATCTTCATCAAGGGGGTTGTCTTTCAAGGACAACATTTAGCATCATATTGTCAACAAACATCATATCACATCAGATTTACATCATTTACCAAGTCCATCAAGTCAAGCATAACTTCATCAGGTGGATTGCCATCAAGGACAACACATGTCAACAGTCGCATGTCTTTATCTTCATTCAGTGGGTTGCCATCAAGGACAACACTCTGCATCATATTTCCAACAATCTCCCCCTTTGGACTTGATGGCAACCACGATGGTGTTTGGTTATCACAGCAGATAGATACATTAAAAATACAATGACACCATGTCACTCTCTCCATTTGTGACACCATTCTTTCTTCATTTAGCTTCCATGTCATTCTCCCCCTTTGACATCAGGGGCAAAAGAGAAAACCGACGGATCAAAACCAACCACACTCTCCCCCCTTTGACATCAAGGGAAACGGGCGGATCAAAACCAACACACTCTCCCCCTTTGACATCAAGGGCAACGGGCGGATCAAAACCAACACACTCTCCCTTTTCTCCTCATGTAGAAGAGCGTTATAACGAGATCTGATGTATCTGAGAAGTGACCAAGCTCCCCCTGAGTTCATGTTGAATCTTCAAACATATTTTCCAATGAAGTACATGACTCTATGACTTTCCTATCACCAATGACTCATACTTACATCAAATATCCAACCAAGTGGATTTACATATAAGACTCAAGTACCCAACCAAGTGGGTTTACAAATTTGACTCAGCTACCCAACCAAGTGGGTTTACAAAAAAAATTGACTCAGCTACCCAACCAAGTGGGTTTACAAAATTGACAAGTCCTTACATGACTGAATATTACAAATTTTACAACATGAGTCTCAACAAGACCTTTTCATCAAACTACAGATATAACTTTTAAGACCAACACCAGAAAGTCCTCAAGAAAGAGAACATATTTCAGAACCATCATAATGCCAACACTACATTATACTCAGCAAGGCTAATGCTCCCCCTGAATCTGTGCATCCAAGCAATCTTTCCAAATGACTAAGGCTCCCCCTTAGTTTGTGCATCCTAAAAAATTCCATCAACAAATCATCAAGGCATCTTCATCAAAACATTAGAAACAGAATTAAGAGAATTGGAACACCACTAGAGATACCAAACAGTATCAGAGATACCAAACAGCACTGCAGCTGTGCTGAAGAGAGCTGAACCAACCAAAAATTCTCAGCAATCAGTCATACGCGGTTTTCTGTGCAGGAACTCGCGTATATACGCGACTGTGTTTCAGGGAACCCGCGTATCCCAAGACATCTTCTAAATTTCAACCAAATCTGATTCTTTGTGAGGCAAAGACAGTGTTTAGCTTCTTTCTGAGACATTTGAATGCTTCCCTGGACTATAGATAGATAGAACGGTGTAGTTGTGTCTTCAAGCGTCATCCAATGTTTGTAGCAAAGGCACATTAGTAACCAAGCCTTCAGATTCTTTGCAACATCAATACAATCTTTCCAAGAAAGTTTACCATACCAGAACAACAACTTCTCATAAGTGTCAAGCAATCATTCATGTGGTCCACCACCATCCTACATCACCATGACCTTTAAGATTTAACATGAAGTAACATATGTAGGAACAGATCTCAGCCATAGTAACGACTATGCATGAACTATTATTATCTCTGAATCATAAGACTTCCAATTTTATCCAACAGATAAACTCGTTTCATCGATAAACATAGTTCATTCAATGTCTCATCATCATAAACCATGTGTAAGCCATCATCATTTGAGCATGAGTATCACAAAAACCAAGAATAAACGAGTCATATTGCCAACAATGCAATCATTAGTATTCAACACTGCTACTCACCCTAAACCGCTGCTCTTCTGAATCTTCCAACTATCGGATAAATTTCACGATCATTAATGCATACGCGGTACCGTGTCGGCTAGAACTCCGCGTGTATACGCGACTTTGAATAGAACCGCATGGAAAGTGAAACATAGAAAATTTTCATATTCCTTCATTTCCTCCTAAGCTTGTACCTCCTGTACCTGTCCTTTCCACATCAGAAGCACTATCAGAAGTAAACATAACCAGAATAATCAAATCAACCTTGAGAGTCATCATGCATTGCTCCCCATGTGATGATACATTACTAAATCTCATAATGTATCCCACATCATTCCTGCAGTCAATCAGAGAAGTAAGCTTCAGAAGCGGATGGTGCGGTAAATTCGAGAATTCCCTACGTTTACGATCGGTCCTCCTTCTTTTCCAAATTTGCTTGAGCTTTCCAACTGTGTGCTGAAAATTGTCCACTTTCCCAGATCTGTTCATCCTGCATTCTTTTTCTACATGTCCATACTTGTTACAAGCATAACATCTCATGTGGTCATAGAAATAAACATAAGAATCATAATGAGTATTTCTATTCTTCCTCCTTTTACAATCAGCTGCTTTATGTCCATACTTGTTACATGAAAAACAATATCCCTTGAAGAAACCAGAGTACCTTTCTATGTAGGAACTGTTTGTTTGTGGCTGAATTGTTCTGCTTCTGCAATTTGCTGCAACATGCCCATAATTATGACATTTAAAACATTCAACATTCTTGAATGAATTCCTTTGAGAATTCATGATTGTTGATTGAGCTTTTGTCTCTTTCAACACTTCAGGTTTTGCATTGACTACCTCTGAATTTTTAGCACTTCCGTGTGAGCTAGATTCACCTTTAATAGTTTCATGGAAACCAAGACCATGTTTGATAGCAGGAGACCTTTGATTACTCAGAATATTGTCCAAGATATTAGTACTATCATGAAACCTTAAAAGTTTAACCTTTTCTTCTAATTTACCTTTGAGAATATTTACCTCAACCTCCAAGTCTTGAAATTGCTTTGTCATGCTTTCTTCTTTCCTTCTTCCATCTTCTACTTGATCCTTCAGATTTAGGATCTCTTCTTTCAACCAATTTTCGTTTACTTCACATGTTTGTTGCAACTCTTCATTCTTCTTCTTTGATGCTTTGAGATCTTCTTTCAGAGATATGTTTTCAGCTTCAAGTTCTGCATTCTTCTTATTTGATTTATCCAGGTCTTCTTTGAGGGAAATGATTTCTGCTTCAAGTCCTTCCTTTTCAAATGATGGTAGATGTTCCTCACTCTTCTTACTTGATGCTTCAAGTTTTGCTTGTAGAGAGATGATTCCAGCTTCAAGACCTTCATTCTTCCCTTTTGATTTTTCCAGATCTGTTTTTAGAGAAACGTTTTCTGCTTCAAGTCCTTCATTCTTCTTATTTGATTCTTCAAGATCTGCTTGCAGAGAGATGATTCCAGCTTCATATCCTTTACTTCGATTGTATACATCATCGAACATCCTTTTCAGTCTAAATACCAAAGCTTTGGAGGCAGCGTCCTTCTCATTAAATATTCTTTGTTGATCTTTGATAACCTTTTTTAAATCCACAACATTACTTTCACTATCTACATCATTGCTTGCACAGATAAGATTACAAGGATCACTATCAGATTCATCTTTGTCAACTTCTGTTGTACCGGTTTTCTGAGACATCTCCTTACTTTGAGTATTTTGCTTCTTTGCCATGAGTACTTGTAGAGCTTGGTCAGAATCTTCTTCGGCTTCTTCTAGGTTGATAGCATATTCTTCACTATTGTTTGTACCACTAAGATTATGCAAAGGATGACCCCAATCACTATCTGATTCATCTTCTTTGATTTCTGGTATCCATGTTCTCTGAAATATCTCCTTTCTCCGAGTGGGCTTCTTCTTTTGCTTCTTTCCCATTATGACGGATCTCCTTCAAGCGATCAAGCTTCTGCAGAAGGACCACGCACTGATACCAATTGTTGGGAAAAATACTGAGAGGGGGGGGTGAATCAGTATTTACTGCATGTTCAAAACTTTTTACTTTTTCATTCCTTAAAACCCATATGCTACTTTTCTGAAGCCAAGTAGCGTATACACGCGGATATCCTTCATAAAACTCGCGTATACACAGAGATCTAATTATGCCATTATTTCTTCACTTATATCATTCCATCATTCATTCATTAGATGTTCTATAAACAGTAAACATGTGCAGTAAGAACAGAATAAACCATCACACAAGCATCACACATGAACACCAGGATTTTTTAGGTGGAAACCCAAGTCGGGAGAAAACCACCGCTGCAGTTGCTCAGCCTTCAATATTTTATTATAGAGAAAACATCTTACAACATATGTCTTTGGCGCAGACAGCGAGCACGCGGCACTACACTGTGCTCGTTTACCAGCCTCTCTGGAAGAGCTCCAACGATACTCGTTTGACCTCTCCACAGGAGAGGGCTACGACCCCGTCTCGTTGCATTCCCTGGAAGGAGGCTACAACCCACATTGAAGGCTACAACCTTGACACCACCTTGGACCAGTTTCATCAATTTCCTGCTGGTCCAACAACTTTAATAGAATATCCACTTTGCGGGCCACATTTCATCATATTTTGTTGGACCCTTTCCCATCGTTTATCATCAAACATACATCACATGAATCACTTATCAACACAAATCGGATAAGCGAAACACGGTAGAACGAGATCCAAATAATTCCTTACCCCTTGCTTCAGCAAACCCTAGTTTGCATACGCGCTTTCCCTTCACTGATGTCGCGTATATACGTGCTTCCGTCCACACAAACCAGCGTATACCTCAGTGTATATTTCTTTGCGCATACGCGCTTTATCCTCACTGAAGCCGCGTATATACGCGCTTCCTCCGCGTCGAAGTAGCTTATAGATCTTCAATAATTATAGAGCAGCATACTTCTTCAGATCAGATATTTAGATCAGATTCAACCCTTTACATCAGACAGATGTTCGCCTCATCACAGATCTAATCACTCCATAAACAGATCTAGCAAATACAAGTACATTTCAGATCTAAAGATCCTGCTTCATCATTTCTTCATAAGTGCTTCATAGATTCAGATCTATCATCAAACCTTTACCCTTTCCATACAGATATACTTCACAGAGAAGTATTCATTCAAGCTCAGACATCTTGCTCTCACACTCATGTTTTCCACAATGAATTTCTTCTCCTTATATAGGTTTATCCTTTTTTCAATACCATGAGCCCCTTTTTCAATACCATGGGCCAAAGCAATACCATGAGCCCAAAACAACCTGGACGGGGTCAATTAGGCGGATCATTACCCAATACAATGGGTCAATACCATGGTGGTTACCCCTGGTTTTTCACTTTTTGAGCGCTTTTGCCCATACGCGACTTGGAACATTTATTCCCGCATGCATATGCGACTTCCCCTAGACATATCCGCGTATGCCTAGATACATACTCTTTTTCATCATAGATTTAGCACAAGCTGAAATCCTTGCTTCATTGTCTTCTGTACTCACTGTAGATATATCAGATTTAGTTCATCAAACCATATTCTATCAAGCACAACTTCATCAAGTAGTTCTTCATTATCTTCATCAAAGGGGTTGTCTTTCCAAGGACAACATTTAGCATCATATTGTCAACAAACATCATATCACATCAGATTTACATCATTTACCAAGTCCATCAAGTCAAGCATAACTTCATCGGTGGTGCCATCAAGGACAACACATGTCAACAGTCGCATGTCTTCATCTTCATTCAGTGGGTTGCCATCAAGGACAACACTCTGCATCATATTTCCAACAATCTCCCCCTTTGGACTTGATGGCAACCATAATGGTGTTTGATTATCACAGCAGATAGGTACAATGACACCATGTCACTCTCCCAATTCTTTGACACCATTATCTGCATTCAAACACCATGTCATTCTCCCCCTTTGACATCAAGGGCAAAGGACAAAACCAGCAGATCAAAACCAACACACTCTCCCCCTTTGACATCAAGGGCAACGGGCGGATCAAAAACCAACACTCTCACCCCCTTTTCTCCTCATGTAGAAGAAGCGTTCTGCAGATCTTATGTATACTGAAGTGACCAAGCTCCCCCTCAGTTCATGCTGAATCTTCAAACATATTTTCAATGAAGTACATGACTCTATGAAGTTCCTATCACCAATGACTCATACTTACATCAAATATCCAACCAAGTGGATTTACATATAAGACTCAAGTACCCAACCAAGTGGGTTTTACAAAATTTGACTCAGCTACCCAACCATGTGGGTTTACAAAAATGACAAGTCCTTACATGACTGAATATTACAATTTTTACATCATGGGTCTCAACAAGACCTTTTCACCAAAATATAAATATGACCATTTATGACCAACATCAGAAAGTCCTCAAGAAAGAGAACATATTTCAGAACCATAATAATGCCAACACTGCATTATACTCAGCAAAGCTAATGCTCCCCCTGAATCTGTGCAACCAAGAAATCTTTCCAAATGACTAAGGCTCCCCCTTAGTTTGTGCATCCTGAAAACTTCCACCAACAAATCATCAAGGAATCTTCATCAAAGCATTAGAAACAGAATTATGAGAACTGGAATACCACCAGAGATACCAAACAATATCAGAGATACCAAACAACACTGCAGTTGTGCTGAAGAATGCTAAACCAACCAAAAATTGCCAGCAACCAAACATACGCGGTTTTATGTGAAGGAACTCGCGTATATACGCGACTGTGTTTCAGGAAACCCGCGTATCCCAAGCCATCTTCTAAATTTCAACCAGATCTGATTCTCTGTGAGGCAAAGACAGTGTTCAGCTTCTTTCTGGGTCATTTGAATGCTTCCCTGGACTACAGATAGATAGAACAGTGTAGTTGTGTCTTCAAGCGTTATCCAATGGTTGTAGTAAAGATACATTAGTAACCAGGCCTTCAGATTCTTTGCAGCATCAATACAATCTTTCCAAGAAAGTTTATCATACCAGAACAACAACTTCCCATAAGTGTCAAGCAATCATTCAAGTGGTCCAACATCACCATGATCTTCAAGATTTAACATGAAGTAACATGTGCTGGAACAGGATCTCGTACATAGTAGCATTTATCACTGAACTATTCTTATCTTTGAATCATAAGACTTCCAATTTTATCCAACGAGATAAACTTCAGCAACAATCATATAGTTCAATTTCAATGTCTCATCATCATAAACCATGTATCAAGCCATCTCATTTGAGCATGAGTATCACAAAAACCAAGAATAAACAGTCATATTGCCAACAATGCAATCATTAGTATTCAACCTGCTACTCCCCCTAAACCAGTGCTCTTCTAGATCTTCAACTATCAGATAAATTTCCTTATCATTAATGCATACGCGGCTGTGTCAGCTGGAACTCGCGTGTATACGCGACTTTTGTGAATAGAACCCGCATATGGAAAGTGAAACATAGAAAATTTCACACCTTCATCTCCTCCTGCAATTTTACTTTCTGTTCCTGTCTTTTCTTCACACCAGATGCTCTGTTAGAAATAATAAATAACCAGAGTAATCAAATCAACCATGAGAGTCACCATGCTTTGCTCCCCCTGTGACGATACATTACTAAATCTCATAATGTATCCCACATCATTCCTGCAGTCAATAAGAAAAGTCAGCTTCAGAAGCGGATGACTGCAGTAGGGTCAGAATTCCCTACGTTTCTGATCGGTCCTCCTTCTTTCTCCAAATTTTCTTGAACTTTCTAATTCTGTGCTGGAGATTGTCCACTTTCCCAGATCTGTTCATCCTGCATTCTTTTTCTACATGTCCATACTTGTTACAAGCATAACATCTCATATGTCCAGAAAAATAAGCATAAGAATCATAATGAGTATTTCTAATCTTCCTTCTTTTGCAATCAGCTGCTTTATGTCCATACATGTTACATGAAAAACAATATCCCTTGAAGCTACTAGAGTACCTTTCTGAGTAGAACCTGTTTGTTTGTGGCTGAATTGTTCTGCTTCTGCAATTTGCTGCAACATGCCCATAATTATAACATTTAAAACATTCAACATTCTTGAATGAATTCCTTTGAGAATTCATGGTTGTTGGTCGATATTTTGTCTCTTTCAACACTTCGGGCTTTGCATTGACTTCATCTAAATTTTTAGCACTTCCTTGTGAGTTAGATTCTCCTTTAACAGTTTCATGGAAACCAAGACCAAGTTTGATAGTAGGAGACCTTTGATTACTCAGAATATTGTCCAAAATATTAGTACTATCTTGAAACCTCAAAAGTTTTACCTTTT